>OY744477.1:32146047-32398547 GCA_963556175.1 Tipula confusa | reverse complement strand
ACAAAATAATGCGAGTTTATTGTCTCAAAAATACCTTTTTAAGGTCGAGTTAAATTAACGCTAACTTAAAAAAAGCTGGGAAATCAAAATTTAATCAAACCAAAAACAAACACGTGGAATAGTTTACAACATATATGATCAACCTCGAAAACCTTGTAGTCCTATCCTGCCTACCACTCCACGATCACCGGGTGGACCTGGATATCCTCTTGGACCTGGTAAACCACGTGGTCCCATTACTGGAGATGAAGCATTCAGTTGATTATGGCTAGATGGTCCGGCTGGTACTAACCACGGTTCAATTGATCTCTCTAAAATGCAATATAAAAAAAATGAGCATCATTATGCATCATAAACTCTTTAAAAAATGCAAAATAATTTTACTATTAATTCGAATAGGTTGGAATGTATCGACATCTTTACAAGCCGTTGAGCCTTCTGTTCCACGCCATCCTGGTAGGCCAGGAAATCCACGATCTCCTTTATCTCCTTGTTCGCCTCGTGGACCGGGTGGTCCTCTGCATGATTCAACGTCCCGAACAATTCGGTTTTGTGATTCAGGTGCAATCGGGCAATCGATTAGTTTTAATGCACCTTTATCACCTTTCCGGCCCATCGGACCTTCATTACCTTGATTACCTTTAAAGCCTTTTGGACCTCTAAAACCTGATGGACCCGGTATACATGGAACACCGTCAATCATATCCATTGAACATATTCCAGTAATAGCACTAACAAATAATAACACAACGAACCAATTATCCATCTTGCTCGTACTTGATTAAAATTAAGACTACACCAAATTTAGCGATTTCAAATTGGCATCTCTGAGTTATTTCGAAAGAATCTTTATTTTGATTCTAAAGTTCACAGGGCATAATAATATAACAGTTTTTTATAATTTAATCTATCTTTTCTGTGGCAGATGCCTTCTCAACTGTTTTACGGTTATTTTTTTAAGTCCAACTTTATTTTGTTGCCAACACAATTAAAGACTCAATTCAAGACTTCATTGCGAATTTTGAAATGTAAATATTGATAACTCTTTATCAGTTGGATTAACTATTAATGTTAACCTATAACCCTCACGGACAAATTTTGATACTGACCATTCCATGTGAAATATTATAAAGTATTTTTAATCATTTGTTAACATACAAGTGGTAGTTTTGCCTAAACTCCGGTTTTGACTGGAATTAAAAATTTCCAAACATGCATAGAAGACATGATTTGATCTATTTGATCTATATTAATAGACCGAACCATTATTCATGACGGTACATAATGGCTGGCAACGAAAAGAGCAAGAGTTGGGATAGCTTCGGCCTTAGAAAAGATTACATAGAAAGCATCTATTTCGGTTATCTGAAAGAAACCCTTGAAACCAATAAACCAACCCTAAATCTTAATCTAAGCTATTAGAAATCAGGTGAAAATTTGTTGACAGGTTTTCTAAAATACACATAGACTGTCCAAAATTTAAAATTATTCTCAAAACCTGTAAACAACGTACGTCCTTGATTTGACTCCCGAAAAATGTCATTGATTAGTTTATAAAAACCATGAACTTTTGTATCACTGAAAATATTAATTTAAAAATAATTCAATTTTGGTTTAGTCCAAATTGTGAACAAGTACGAACAAGATGAATAATCGGTTCGTTGTGTTAATATTTGTGAGTGCTTTTACCGGAATTTGTTCATGGGATACCAATAGCGGTGTTCCATGCATACCGGGTCCACCAGGAGTAAAAGGTCAAAAAGGCTATAAAGGTATTAGGGGCAAAGTGGGTTCTAACGGCGTAATGGGTCCGGTGGGTGAACCAATTCTATATGATTGCCCGAAGGCAGTCGAACCATATCGAAGAATTGCCCGTGATGTTGAATCATGCAGAGGACTACCCGGTCAATTAGGTGAAACGGGACAAAAAGGAGATCGAGGTTTAGTTGGCTTAACTGGACCACCTGGACCAATTAGATGGTCATCTTGTAAATATGTCGATACATTCCAATCGAATCAATTTTATAGTAAAATTATTTTTTAATTTTTGCCATGTTGAAGATCCATGTTGCTAATATTTTTTTAAATTGTATTTTAGGAAGATCAATCGACTCGGGGTTAGAACCGGCCGGACCACCTAGCTATCATGAACTGAATGATACCTTACCAGTAGTGGGACCACCTGGTTTGCCAGGCCTTAGAGGATATCCTGGTCTACCCGGTGATAAAGGATATCCAGGCTTGCCAGGGCGAAAAGGTATCCAAGGGAAAATACCTTCTTGAATATATTATAATGTTCTAAATTTTTTTTGTTATGATTAAATTTTTCAACCTTGATACCAAGAACACCACTTCCATCGAGTAAATTTTTTCAGATTTTGCCAACTTTTTACAATTTTTATCATTTACTAATATATACAATGGAAGATTGATTTCAATAGTTTTTCCCAGTTTGTTGTTCTTTGTGATTTTCGAGCTTCTCCACATTGCGGCCCGCCGCACCTAATACACTTTGTCAGTAATCGACTTTTTTGGTTACTAAATGTCAAGGATCCTACCTTCACACACAATATGTTTTAGTTCGAGTGTCGTTTTGATCGGTTGCATCAGGTTAGCTACAGTATCCTTGGAAGATTTACTATCCCTTGACTTGTTGACCTCCGGTCTGTCATCAATATCTAGGACATCTTTAATAATGTTAAAACGGGAGCAATCATAGAAGAACGGTCATTTATGGAGATGGAGTATCCTATAATTAAGTTGATTAGTAAGCAGAACTGTAAATTTTAATTTTGGGAAATCGACTATAAGAAATTGATGCTAATTCAAGGAACATGGCGCTCAATAGATTACTTCTGAAACTGAAGGAGAAACTATACCTTTCCCCTTCATAGTTTTGCGAGTCATTGCGTATGATGAAATGATCACAGTCTCTGGTAAACATCTTTCACAATTAAGGAGGTATTGCATGATGCGGTCCTAACTACCATAAAGTGGGCCAGCAAGTGTAGACCGGGTATCAACCAATATAAAACAGAGTTGGTACTCGAAGGAAGTAACGACCATCGATTTTACTATACTATTATTATATTTCGAAACAGGTTTTTAAACCTTATTCCCTTCAAGAGGGTGTATTCAAAGAAAGGGTCAATATTTGAAATTGTAGATTGAAAAGGTGGTAGGTTAATGATCAATTTTTATTGAGATGAATCAGTATTTCAACATCAAGATCATTTGAAAACTGCAGAGCAGACAATTTTGCTAGGCAAAGTATGATTCTCCAACTGAAACCGAATAGAACAATTGTGGCAAGACCTATTACGGAGCTAGGACAGGTGCTTAGGTATAAAAAAGAACGTCTGGCATTATAAAAAGGTTGCCTAACACCCTCAAATGTTAAAATTAAAAAAAAAGGAAATCCAAGACTGATAAATAAACATAGTATAGTTGGGAATAATTTAAGCAGGCCATATAGAAGAAAAAAATTACCTAATGGTTCCATTAAAAACCGAAAAGAAAACGAACTTCAGCATTTTGTAAATTAGACACAGCAATCGAGTTGGAACAGTACCCGAAAAATTTAATAAAATTAAAAAGGAACAACCTCTTTTCGGAAGTTAGAGAACTATTAAAAAATGAGTTGAAGTTAAAAAATCTTCAAAGAGGGAGTTAAGAAGGGAAATTTAAAATGTAAAAGATGAGACAATTAGTAACTGTTTACAAAACTAACAAATAACAGCAGTACTTTAGAAAGCAAGCTAAAATGTTAAAAGACCAATAATGCAGATTCCAATATGGAGAGAAGGTGAGAAATGTGCTCAAAATAACAAAGTAACATGTGACCAAACCTTATAATCCTAAATAATAACTGTTGAATCTCAAAAAGAAAGCAAATAAATCTTGTTATCTTCAGCAAAAGAAGTCATGCGTGAGATACAATTCAATACGAGTAAAAACTCCTGGTTACGATCTTATATCACTGTAGAAATTTTTAAAAGGACTACAAGAAATACTCTAAAGCTCCCCAACCTTATAAATGTAATATTTAAAAGCGCAAATTTGATCTGCCCTCAAAGTATAAACAAGGGGGACCGAAAAGTGATGGTAATAGCGACAATAACTTGGAAAGTTGTAACGAGCGACTTGTTGTGCTCGTTCCCCTGTGGTAAATTTATTTATGTGTCCACCCCAGAATTTTTTGTTTTGTTGTTTAAATTTTTTTAAAATTAATTTTTTTTATGTTGTATACCTGCTCATTGCCCCTACATTGTTTGTTTACAAAATAAATAACGGGTAATGAGTGGGTATATAAAGTCGTGCTCTGTGTCATTCAGCAGAGTCTGATCAGAAATTTTGATTAATTTTTTAAGAAGAAAATTTTTTTTTATGTAAAACATTTTAAATTAGAATAATAAAATTTTGTAAATTGTTGTGATAATTTTGGTGAAAATATTGTGTTGTACGGAAATATTTTGTAAAATGAAAATCTTTCCAATTAAAAAAAATAAGTGGCGAAAACATTTTGTGCATCAAAGTAAATACTTCGGACAAACAAATAAATGAACTCGAAACATTCGATCATATGATGAAATTACCGATCGCTGACACGGCATGAAACCAAAACCACGCTGCTGATGATAATGTGAAAATTTACAATGCGTTAATTAATTGGGCGTTCTCGACGACTGAAGTTGCAATATCCGTATGTAGACGGTGGAGTCACCGTTATACCTGTAATATCATTACTATCGAAAATAAACATGCGGAGAAAGAGAATGTCATGATCATATTTTACGTCATTTTGGGTGCAACAACAACATCAATGGCCAAACAAATTTAGTTAAGTTTATAATTTTATTTATTTATTATATTTATATTTATTTTGTGTGTGTGAGTGTGCAAAAATTATGGTTATTTAAGTTTGTTTTTTTTTTGTGAATTTATTTAAGATTTTATTATGAATTTAGTTAAGTTAAGTAAGATTTTATTGTTGTATTTCTTCTCAAAATCTCCAAATTCCATTTGTTTTTTTTTTGTTTATTTTATTTAATTAAAATTGTCAAATTAAAAATATTTATTTTGTGATTTTTCGTGATACGATGGTTACAAGTCTGGTTGCGTGCCGACTTGTTCAAGTGATCCCGCCTTCCCGTCTTATTTTTTCCTGCGGTTATCCCAGCTTCTAAGCATGCCTTGCAAACCCCACGCCTCACCCTGAGCTCTAGCCAGCTATCATACCGCAGCAAGGCCTCTGCTAGAAGATTTCTGTTAACGCCATCGGGGTGCGGATCCCAATGGTGTCGTTTTTATATGACACTAATGGGACTCGCACCTTGATCCGTTACAAAGTTTTTTATAAGATTGCTTAACTAATTTAAAAGGACTAAGGAGTGCTATAAACGCTCAAAGGTTGAGCTGAGTAGAGAAAAACCTCCCGTTACCAAAATAAAATTTAATAATTATATATATATATATATATATATATATATATATATATATATATATATATATATATATATATATATATATATATATAAATCGCCGAAAATCTAACTTATATACACTTTATTTGACAGAACACTTTAAACTTAATATAACTTAGATTTAAAAAACATAAATGTTTGATTTACTCGATGTTCCCTGCTCGTATTTACGACTAGACTTGCCACTAGACTATAAATTTAGTAATTGCTGGCATGAATAAAAAATAAATGTATAATCTACCGTTAGAATATCAAAATGAAAGGGACAATTCAAAAAAATATTTAAAGGTTGGATGCAGCCAAAACCGTCTGTAATAAAAGCCGAATTAATCCAATATGTAGACTGGAACAGCTGAAGAATGCCCAAATTCGAGTTGCTGGCCTCCTCATAGCTGTACACCATACAGATAAGTTTTATTATCATTTTATAAAGTAGTAGTTTATTTTCAATTGTTAAACTCGATGTTCTGTGGACGTATTTGTCAATAAATGTAATATTTAATCAATTTTGTTTCAAAATCTAATTTGTATTAATTTTAAAGTTTTGTGTCAAATAAAGTTTATATAAATTAGATATTGAATAGAAAAATTTTAAGCAGCATTGAGACAAATTAATAAATTTGTATATTCAGATGCAAATTAATTCAATATATTACAGCCTATAGCTAAGACCAATTAGATCCTTAATAGAATTTGTTTTCAGGGAACCTTTGCAGATTACAGATGAATGGTGGCATACTTGACTTGCTAATAAGAGATAACTTAATGCAGAGCAGTTCATTACAATTGTGATTGTCTTATGCTAATCGAAGTTGCAATATTGGCTATCGGGAAACCTAACCAATTCTGTCATTACTAATATAGAATTTTTTCCTTACTCCACAAAAATTTTCTAACTTTTGGCCGTCGAGGTGCTCTAATCGGATCGAACTTAATAATTTAACTAATATCCTGCCTTATCCTTCTAAGTTGATGTAAAACTGGGTGTACGGTGGGCCTGCATTTTTCGGAATATCCTGCTTAATCGCTGGACGTAAATTCTAATCAATCAATCAATCAACTGACTATTTTTGAGGGCTCTTATCTAAGTGCCGCACTTAAAATGAGTATAAAAGGAGAATAGGCGTGACGTAATGAAAAAAAAAATCCAAAATCTTTGCACAACGTCTGCCCACAATATTCCAAACTATAGTCTATAGATATATTCTTCAAACATTCAAAGTGTAGAAGTAGCACGTGAAATATGGCTTCGCCAAGTCTAACTAAGCATTTGTGCAGCTGTTTAGTTAATCCATTTGGAAATGGGAAACGATTTATTGCCTCGTATATTCTCTTTTAACTGTATGTTGTGTGCCATCGGTGTAGTACATATTTTTAACAATTTAACTATTTAAAATTATGCCTGATATTTGAAAGTCTAGTTTAAAAAATAAAACAACATTTTCACAAATCTAAGTTTATTATCCCAAAAATACCTTTTTTAGGTCGTGTTAAACTAACGCTAACTTAAAAAAAGCTGGGAAATCAAAATTTAATCAAACAAAAAACGAACACGTGGAATAGTTTACAACATAGAATACCGAATTCTACCTTTAAAACCTTTTTGTCCTGGCCGGCCATGGTATCCTTCTTCACCGGGTGGACCTTGATCTCCTCTTGGACCTGGTAAACCACGTGGTCCTTCTACTGGAGATGAGGCATTCAGTTGATTATGGCTAGAGGGTCCGGCTGGTACTAACCACGGTTCAATTGATCTTTCTAAAATGCAATATAAAAAAATGAGCATCATTATGCATCATAAACTCTTTAAAAAATGCAAAATAATTTTACTATCAATTCGAATAGGTTGGAATGTGTCAACATCTTTACAAGCCGTTGAGCCATCTGATCCAAACTGTCCGTCAAAGCCATTTCTTCCACGTATTCCTTTATCTCCTTGTTCGCCTCGTGGACCGGGTGGTCCTCTGCATGATTCAACGTCCCGAACAATTCGGGTTTGTGATTCAGGTGCAATCGGGCAATCGATTAGTGTTAATGCACCTTTATCACCTTTTCGGCCTAACCAACCTCTTTTGCCTTCATTACCTTTAAAGCCTTTTGGACCTCTAATACCTGGTGGACCCGGTATACATGGAACACCGTCAATGATATCCATTGAACATATTCCAGTAATAGCGCTAACAAATAATAACACAACGAACCAATTATCCATCTTGCTCGTACTTGATTACAATTAAGACTAAACCAAATTTAGCGATTTTAAATTGGCTTCTCTAAGTTATTTTGAAAGAATCTTTATTTTGATACTAAAGTTCACAGGGCATAATAATATAACTGTTTTTTATGATTTAATCTTTTCTGTGGCCGATGCCCTCCCAACTGTTTTACGGTTAGTTTTTTACATCAAACTTTTTTTTGTTGCCAACACAATTAAAGACTCAATATTAAGACTTCATTGTGAATTTTGAAATGTAAATATTGCTAACTCTTTATCAGTTGGATTAACTATTAATGTTAACCTATAACCCTCACGGACAAATTTTGATACTGACCACTCCATGTGAAATATTATTAAGTATTTTTAATCATTTGTTAACATACAAGTGGTAGTTTTGCCTAAACTCCGGTTCTGACTGGAATTAAAAATTTCCAAACATGTGTAGAAGACATGATTTGATCTATTTAAGATAATATTGTACCATTCGATTTTGAGAAATCTTACCTTCAGTTATTCCTCTATGTGGACATTTTTAAAGTTGGCATCTAGATGTCCAACTTTTGTTTTATTCAAAATATATTTGGTGATCCGTTTCTTCGCCAATCTGCTTCTTTTAATTATAAACTAAACTTATAAAATTGGATCAGAAGGTAACGGGTGCACCCATTAATATGACCTATGACCTATTGTTGAAGTTAGAATCTATGGGCCAAACCATTGATCAATAGTTTGGCGACTCAAATAAATTTGACTGAAATCGATTCAGTTAAATCATACAGTGAACGGAACGGAATTAACGGAATTTTGATATAACAGTGATTTATTAGGAATATTTCAATTATATCGCCGCAATTAGTGTATTTCATGGACCCACGTTTTTGATACATTCGTCGCCATCTAACTGTACAACATTCTATATAGCAACAAAAGTCAATTCCCACATTAATAAAGCTTGATATACAAAGGATCCATTTCCACCTTTCTTGTATGAAATGCCCGCTCTTTGGTTTGTGCAAGTGGAAGCCGTATTAAGCACAAAACGAATAACTTCGGACAATCATCAATATATGCTAACGGTAGCGGCACTACCCTACGAAATCATCACAACCGAATCGTAAAGTATTACAAACCCGCCAGAATTAGATAAATTTGCAAAACTTAAAGCGGAAGTAATCAAAAGGTTAAGTTCGGGTCAGCCGAAACCGACACGACAGGACCTGTTACACTAAAAAGTTTGGCAATCGCAATTAGCGAACTGCGTCTACATGTTTCCAAACATGGTCGATTGGGACCACGGAATTTCATTCGTAATCGATCGTGCATTAATTCACGTTCAAAATTACGTTTCGTTGGTCAGTCTCATAAGAATCCAAAGGAGAAGTGGGAAAACTAATCAGTTCCAAATTATTAGCGACAAACGCGATGGGACACATCAAACACGTCGCCTTTTTATAAAGTGTTCCAAAACAAATTTAAGCTTTCTGATTGATACAGAGGCTGACGACTCAGTCGTTCCTTCAAAATATTTTAAACACGCTTTACGTGATTTATCTAGTTCAATTTTCGCTGCTAATGGTTCGCCATAATTACGTAAGGTACCAGATTACTTAGTATCGACTTAGGCTTGCACCGCGATTTCAAGCATCCTTTTATACTCGCTTCCAAGCCTATTATAGGTACTGATTTCCTGATGAAGTTTGGTACCGTGGTTGACTTAGGAAACAAACAGCTTCTTGATTCGAATACGTCGTTAACTGTAAATACCCTGGATATTGATGATCCATTACTGACACCAGGACTATTCATGGTAAATGAACTATTTGGAGAACTCCTTCGACGCTTTCCGAACTTTTCCAGTGGCGAGGATGAGATACAAGCCAATCCAGTACAATGGTCTAATCTGTCCATAAGAAAATATCTTTGACTTTTAGGCTTGTCTCCCTTTTGACTAGGTTCATCAGGTTTGTAGGTAGTACTGCCCACATATATTTTCAGACGTGGAAGGTTTTTCTGTTTTATCGGTGCCACTTTGTTTTTGGACGAAATCAAGTAGCTGATAATAAACCGTTGCCTTATAAGCAAGTTGGCTGGCATCGCAAAATCCATGCAGTTCAACCCTGGTATTTTGAGTTGTTTGAACAATCCGTGAAATCGAAATTTCTTGCAGTTTAGGAAGGGTTGCTCCGATTAGTTCTCATTCTCTTGCTTCATTTTCCAGCTCCCAGAAACGCTTTAATGTCTCATCAATATTAGATTCTGGCATGTCGGCGTTGAACCCAAGTATGGGATCTTCTTCATAGGATTTGTCATCGTTAATAGGACCAGCCTCGACTCATCCAAAGATGGTGTTCTGAAGATCAGTATCATGACGGCTACCCTATATTCTAACACTTTGAAGAAGTGATCAATGCCAATTAGCAAATCTACCTCATTAGCGATTCTGATTCCTTCGATTCGTCCACTTCTGTCACATGAAGAAGCGTTTGATGCTTTCTTCTGCAAATAGGGCATCTTCGTTTTGATAAACACTTGAATATGGAATGTTTATCACTCAAACAATTGAAACTTGGTTTGTGTTTCTTAACCGTTTCGAGTCTCTTGCGCACGTATATATTATTGAATGCTGGACATTGATAAATTAAGTGACTGTCAGCCTTACAAATAGGGCATTTACCATCATGCAATGCTACATGACCTCTAATTGAAGCCGGTTTGTTACCTAAACTTGTATTGCGTTTAACAAAAGTTCGTAGGGATTTCAATGCATCACTTTTTCTTAGTGTTGTGACCATTACAATTAGTATCCTACCGGCTGCGCCAATGTTATGTTTTTGTTTAAGAATTCCGAAAGGGTTTTCACAGTTTTCTGTCCAATTGAAAATGACATGTTTCGTAGTAGTCTGTTTATTGGTTCAGAGATTTCTGACCAAAAAACCGCAAGACCCAAAAACCGCAAGACTCAAAAATGATTAAATTTCTCGTTTGTTTCTGGGTGTTGGATATTTAATAACGTGCTCAACTGTCTTTGGGTTTGGTTGTATACCTCTGTCTGATATGACATGTCCTAAAGAATTGATTTCTTTTCTTAGAAAATTGCACTTTGATGGTTATAGCTTTAAACTATGATTCTGAAAAATTTCAAAAATGTCCGTAAGTTTTTTATTGTGGTCGTTCAAGTTTTTTCCGTAAATTATGACATCATCTAAGTAGACAAAGCATTTAAGACCCTAGAACCCAGTAAGAATGTGGTTCATTGTTCTTTTAAATGTGCTTGGCGAGTTTTTTTAAGCCAAAAGGCATCCTGCTGAATTCGTAATGTCCATATTCTGTACTAAATGCTGTTTTATGTTGGTCATTTGAGTCCATTTTAATCTGATGGTAGCCACTGGCTAAATCTAACGTTGAGAAGTATCTGGAATGACCTAATTGGTCGAATATATCTGTTATATTTTGTAGAGGAAATGTGTCACCAATTGTGGCATCATTTAACTTCCGAAAGTCAACAACTATTCTCCATTGTTTTTTACCATTTTTGTCGACCTTTTTAGGTACCGCGAGTAGTGGTGAGTTAAATGGACTAGCGCTATGGTAAATCTTTCCTTCTTCGAACATTTCTTCTACATTTATTGATTTCTACTTTTAAAATTTGGGGAAGATGATACTGTTTAACATTAATAGAGGATGTATTCGTGTATAAATGGATGGAATGATGCACTCCTGGAATGCACGACAGTTTTTTTAGGTGAAATAGATCTGCGTATTTGGAAAGGACTTCTGGTATAGAACTACGTTCTTCACTATTTAAATCATTGTCTAGGTTCTCGTTTATCATGTGCATGACTTCTTGACGTCGGTAGTCGGTGTGATTGATAGTAGTTCCTGGGTTACTTAGATATTGAATGTTGTAGTTTTCAGCTAGTACAGTTTTAGGAGAGAAAAGGGGTATCTTTATTTCGTGACAATTTGAGTTTGTCAGCGGAATCATTATTCTATGGTTTTTGGCTATCGTAATGCAATTCTCAATATGTAAATCGGGTTAAATTTCTTCAGAAAAGCAAATAATTTCTATAATAAGTTTGTATGTACATTTCTTTTCTAGGTAGAATTATCATTGTATTCCCTTTTGTTTCTAAGGCCATTTCTGATGAGGTATCCGTGTCATCATGTGGTATTTTAAGTTGATTTTTGCTTTACAATAAGTCTATCTTGAAGTTATTTAGCATGTCTCTACCTAATATGCCTTCTTGTGGTATAGGAAATACATCGGGAACAACATGAAATGTGTGTGTAGGATTTTCTTATGATTCTCTAATTTAAACAGAATATCACACGAGCCAAGGGTCTTTGTTTCACCAGGTCCTATACCGTGTAAACCTACTTTTTTATTCGTGTCGATTTTCACAAACTTTTTTAGGCAACTCTGCTTGACAAAAGACATATCTGCGCCTGAGTCAATTAATAAATTTAACTTATTTCGTTTCGTCATTTCAGTCGAAAAGGTTACCGAACTTGTCAAAGAACCAAAATTTGAACACAAAAACATATTATGTTTAGGATGTGAGTGAGGTGTGGATATTTCATTTTGCGTTTCGTCATTTTTGTAGGTTATTGTGTTTTGAAAATATCCAAAACAGGTCTCTCAAATATAATCTAGATACACTCAATCTAGATTATATTTGAGAGACCTGTTTTGGATATTTTCATTAATGTCAGTGTGTTGGTTGTTTGACTTTTCTTGGATAGTGGTTTCGACTCTTTTATGGTTAATATTAATTTCTGGAATTTTAGAAGATGTGGTTTTAGGAGTTATGCAGCAAAATAGCCATGCCCACTTAACAACTGCGTTAAGTAGTAGTTAAGTTCGCCATGTCGCCTATTCATCCATTTTTCGATGGATGGTATGAGCCGATAAGTCCACCGACCCTTTTCTGAGCTAGCCCAGCGTATTTGCCATTCCGTCAGAGTTGTAATGTGTTCTAATGCTCTGCTTCCTGATTGTTCACGATGTTAATACCGTTGTTTCCTCTTCTTTGCAAGTAGATCAATTGGAATCATCTCAGCAATAACAAGTGTCGCATCATCGGATACTGTGCGGAAACCGCATATAACACTTAAGGCACTTAAACGGTACACCGATTCCAGCTTGTGTCTACAACTTTCAACTTTCATCGCATCGCTCCAAACAGGTGATCCATAGAGGATAATGGAGGTTACCACGTTAGCTAGCAACATCCTACGACACTGTCTTGCCCCACCAGTGTTGGGCATAATGCGAGAGAGGGCTGCAGCTACTCGAGCAGCTCACTATCGTTAAGTGCTCTTTAAAGTTCAGGCGCGCATCAATTTCAACACCCAAGTATCATAATGAAGACTGCGAGGATATTGTGATTCCACCAATATCAATATTTACGGTTTCTCTTACCTTCCTGCTGGTAATTAAGACTGCTTCAGTTTTATGATCGGCCAGTTGGAGTCCGAATGGTATCAACCATCTTTTGATAATTATAATGGTCAACCTACATACCTCCATTATTTCCTCTAAAGATTTTGCAACTACGACAATCGCAACGTCGTCCGCGAAACCTACAATTTCGACATCATCGGGTTCGTTGAGCCGGAGAACGGCAACGTACATAATGTTCCCAAGTAAAGGCCCCAGTACTGATTCTTTGGGTACACCACCTGTAACATTGTATTCCATGATACCGTCATCTGTATCATATATTAGCACTCTATTGCAAAAATACTCTGTAATGATCCTCCTTATGTACACTGGTACTTGCAGTACATGTAGAGCATTGAGAATGTGGCTCCATTTGGCCGAGTTGAATGCATTATTGACATCCAGAGTGACCACGGCGCAGTATTTTTTAGAGCCTTTCTACCATCTTCTGCCAGTAATAGCTTTCTTGGCGATCCTAACCTCGTGTCGAATGGCGTCATTTGTCGACCTAGCCTTTCAAAATCCATACTGCGGCTCAGCGAGGTCTCCAGCCCACTCCACTGCTATCTCCAAACGATTGCGGATTATGCGCTCTAATACTTTGCCAGCCGTATTCAGCATGCAAAGTGGTCTATAGGATGATGGCTCTCCTGAAGGGATCTTTGTTTTTGGCAACAACACCAAACGTTGCCTTTTCCATCGTTCCGGGAATACCCCCTCTCTCAGACACGTGTTGTAGATTTCTCTAAATTCATCAGGTTTAGCTAGCATGGCAGCTTTTAATACAATATTTGAAAAATTGTCAGGTCCAGGTGCTTTAGGATTTGCAAATCGTTTACATGCACTGATGAGCTCTTTTTTGGAAACCAAGATAACTTCTTTCGAGTCAAATACTACACTTACGGCAGGAATCACATCAGTTTGCTGTGGGAATAAAACGGTTACAATTCTGTTTAGTAACACTGGGCACGTGGGAGGTGAAGCATTCGGATTTCTGAGCCTATTCATGACAATTTTGTATGGTTTTCCCAATGGGTCACTATCCACTTCCTTGCATATCTCCGTTCAGCAGTGACGCTTACTCGCTTTGATTGCCTTCTTAAATTGTTTTCGAGCATCTATGTATCTTCCACGTAACATAGAATAGGAGTCCGTACCCCAGGCACGCTGGTATTTTCTCCTTTCATGATAGCACATCTGGCGCAATTGTGCAATCTGCTCATTCTACCAGTATGCTGGTGGATGACGACCATCTAGAATTCTTTTAACCATAGTTGCGTTGCAGGCGTCAGTAATCAAATTCATCATCTGTGCGGCTTTCGCATTAGCAGTTCCCGAGAGGTTCAAGTTGTCCAGAAAAAGCGTAAATAGATCTTCCTCAAACGTGCTTGCCTTCCAACCCACTGGTTTCCTTACATGTTTTATAAGTTCATCTTCCCCTGCCAATTTTATTTCAAAAATTATGGCTTGATGATCACTATGTGTGTAATGTTCGCTGACTCTCCATTCAGTCATTACTCGCATCAGGCAGCTGCTGCCAAACGTCAGATCAATCACAGAGGAGGCACCACCTTTCCGAAAAATCGGCGTATCACCAGTATTGAGAAGCACAACGTCTATTGACGAGAATGCTTCTAGCAGTGCCACCCCTCTTCTATTTGTACCTTTACTTCCCCATTCAGTTGGCTAGGCATTGAAGTGACCAGCAATGATAACAAGGTTTCGGAAGTGGGCATCAGCAACCAATTGGTCCAAGAAATACTCAAACTTATCAATTGTGGCACTAGGTGGTGCATAACAACTGTAGATATGCAAGCTGTCAATTTTTACTCGCACAAATCCCGCGTTAAGATTATTTGCCTTCTCATGTAAGATCCGTCTGCCACAAGCCCATATAGCGGCTTTGCCCATTGAGTCGGTTGCCCAGTTACACCCATCCATATTTTTATGTTGTTCGCACAAGATGGCGACATCAACTCTAGCTTCATGCACGCATTGGACTAGTACGTCCTGTGCAACCTCACTATGAATGAACTTCATAGTCGACGTGCTTTTTTCAATGTCTCCATGCTACATTTTTACGATTCGGCCTGTTTTGGCAAAGCATACAATTTGCTTCTTCTTTGCATTGCTTAACTACATGACCATTTCCTACACATTTAAAGCAGAGGCTAGAGCAGTCCACATCACATATACATGATTTGGCTATACGTCCATATGGCCTTTTTTTCGCGAATCCTACAACAGATCACCCACCCAATGCATACCTTGCCTTCCGCATTCATTTCGCTATCAAACTTGCCACAGCCATAACTACCGTTTGGATGCCTCTATAGGCAGCTCTCAGCGACTTGATACAGTCTATCGGTAGTTCTTCTGCATCCACAAACTTATCGATAATCACCTTATGTACCTCTGCCTTTGATGTGGCCTCATCGATGTCTTTAATTTCGACCATAACCTCATCAGTCTTTGATAACGTTTGGATTTTTGCATCTGCACCAAGAGAATTTCCTAATGCAGTTTGAAATCCAAGTTCCTTTGAGTGTATATCTTCTTCTAACTCAAGTAGGAGATCACCCTTTGCTGATCTACGAATGTGAGTCACCTGTAGGCCACAAAAATTGTGTCGAAAGTTTTCCATACTAAAATGCTCTTATGTCGTATCATTTTTGGCACGGCGTTACGTTTACGTACAGTTTACGAAGTCTTTGCAATACTAAACTATTCGTAAACGTTACCCTAAAACAGTACACTTTATGTTACGTAAATTAAACATTTGCCATGAGAGAATTGAAACGAATTTACGAGCACCTTAAGTCCTCGTAATGTTTACGTAAAACCGTAACATTTACGATTCGCTTATGTGTTACAATTATGTACCATATAAGCATAAATTTTACGTACACATTTAATTTTATTAATTTCAATTGATTGATTGATTGATTTTGAATGTACTGCCAAGCATTAAGCAGGATATCCCGGAAAGCGCCGGGCCCACAGTACACCCGTTTTTACATATACTACTTGGAAGGATATGGAAGGATACTAGTTAAATTATTGAGATCGACCCGGTTACAGACATCTTGGCGGCCAATAGTTAGTAAATTTTTGTGGGTTAGGGATGGAAAAGTATGTTAGTTATGACATAATTGGTCCGATTTTCCGGTAGCCAATATTCAAACTACTGTTAGTGTTAGACAATCACATTTTTGTTGTACTGCTCTGCATTCTGCCATCTCTTATCAGCAACTTCAGTAGGCCGCCATTCATCTATAATCTGCAATTGTACCCTGAAAACAGAATCTATTTATTAACTAATTGCTCTTAGCCGTAAGCTGTAATAAATTGAATTAATTTTTAATCTGAAATCACAAATTCAATTATTCTTAATATAATAGCATAATTATACAATAATATAATTCCTACAAGCCATATGCTGTAATAAATTGTGTTAGTTTTTGCCTGAAATTTACAATTAATTAATTTATTACAATACCAATAATATAATAATACAACAATATAACAATACAATAATATAATACACATTAGACGTTCTTGCACTACAAGAGCTTAGATGGTCTGGGAGTGGGATCCATAACACCACCAATGGTTACACTCTTCATTACAGCGGCCATCAGAATGGAGGAGAATTTGGAGTTGGCTTCCTTATCCATCAGCGCACGAAGCATCATATCATCAACTTCCGCCCCTTCAACATGCGGATATGCACGGTCAGGCTCGGCACTAAGAAATTCAACATCACGATCGTTAATGTCCATGCACCCACCGAAGATAAATCTGATGACATCGAAGATCTCTTCTTTGTCGAGCTGGAGGAAGTCATCAATAACATACCGCACCACGACATTAAAATTATCGTGGGCGACTTTAACGCAAAAATTGGCAGGGGTACAGAAAATACATCATACATCGGTCCTAACAGCCTGCACCTAACTAGTAACAACAACGGCCAACACGTCACCGACCAGGAGATAACGTACAACTTAGTTGTTTCAAGTACATTTTTCCCACACAAAAGAATCCACATAGTAACGTGGAGATCGAATGATGGAAGAACGGAAACCCAAATCGATCACATCATGGTGTCTAAGAGACACTCCACCAGCATATCCAACGTCAGATCTTACAGAGGTGCAGACATGGACAGCGATCATGTGCTTGTCATTTTTAAGTATAAGTGAAAGCTATCATCTACGTTTAACAGACAGCACAAAAGACAGCACAAAAGACCGATGGAATATCGATGCTTTAAAAGGCCAAGCGTCACTGCAGAGTTACCAATCAGCTGTCACTAATTATTTAGACCGGCCCAATAACAAGAATCTCCTCCTAACATCCAGGAGCAGTGACACGCTATACAGTCAGCCATAACCACCGCGGCGCCAAGTTCCATCGGAAGAAGGCATCCGAGGTCCCGTAATGTTTGGTTCGATGATCAATGCCGAAGAGTCGTCGAAAATAAACAAAAGCTTCGTGAAAAATGGTTGGCTCGCAACTCTAAAGGCACTCTAGCAGAATATCTCCGCACTAGGAAAGGTACGACTTAATACCTTCGACAAAAGAAGCGCGATCATATGAGATCTTGCATCAAAAACATCAGCTTCCAAGCGGAAATAGGAAACTAAAGGGACTGTTTTGCTAACCCCAGAAATCTAACTAGAGACTTCCACCCAAAAAGTACAGACATCAAAGGTGGGAATAGAAAGCTGAGAACAAACGTGGCTGATGTTCTCTCAGTAAGGCAAACTTACTTTCAAAATCTACTAAATCGGAACGACGAAATGACCGCCATTAGAGCAATAGTTCCTCCAGGTAAAGAGGTCTTTGTTGGATATCCCACAGTAGAGGAAGTAGATGCAGCTATTAGTAGATTAAAAAATGGAAAGTCACCTGGTCTCGATGAAGTCCCCGCAGAATTGATTAAGCTCGGAGACGCTTAACAAATCTATACGATCTCATCGTCTCTATTTAGGACCAAGAAGAGTTCCCGAAGAATTAGAAGACCGCACTCATATGTACGCTGCACAAAAAAAGAGACTGTCTTAAATATAAGACAATATCTGTTGAGTACTGCTTACAAAGTGTTGGCTAATGTTGTACTTGCCAGACTCATCCTTCTCGCCGAAAACACCATTGGCAACTATCAATGTGGTCTTCGTCCCAACCGATCGACCTGACCAATGTTTTACCATGAGGATAACCTTGGAAAAATGTTGTGAGTACAATATAACCATACACCAACTGTTTATAGACTTCAGACAGGCATATAACAGTTAAACCGCCAAAACTTATGGGAAGCGCTCATATGCCTAGGAATTCCAGAGAAACTCGTTTCTCTGTAAAAATTAACAAACTCTGAGTCTGTATGTAGAATCGTAATTGAGGGAGCTGTGTCAGACCCCTTTGAAATAACATCTGGTGTTCGACAGGGAGATGCACTCGCGCCTTGCTGTTCAACTAGGCTACGTACTTGAGTACGTAGTGAGAAATAGGAACATTGAAACTTCGCGCTGTATTTTTAATAAATCAGGCCAAATTTTTGGATATGCAGATGATATCGTGCTTCTTGGCCGAAGATCTATCGATATCAAGGAGAGTTTCATACAGCTCGACCGCTGCGCAAGAAGACTTGGTTTGGAGGTGAACAGCAGCAAAACAAAATTGTTATCAACAGCCAGGAACATCTCCATGGTAAATCTCGGAATTGGCGACCATAACTTTGATACAGTTGAAGTAATAAACTTAGCTGAAATTACTGAAATGCCAAATGATGGCATAGTGATTGCTCAGGCTAATGAGGTATATCTTTTGTTCTTTATATAGTTTTTTAGTGTAGTTTTTAATCATCCTGTAAAATGTATAATACTGTTTTTAAACTTTCAGCATGGCCCGTGTGAAATTCCTCATAATTTATTTGAAGCTCAAGCTACTACCGCGGCAGTAAGTCGTACTACTTCCACCAGTGCAACTTCTAGTAAAATGAGCATTAAAACTACAAAAAATAGTTCGATTAAACAGTTTATAGATTCAGTTACAGACAAAGATAAAGCAGAATTTAACTTGGTCGTAGCAAAATTCTTTTTCGATTCGAATATTTCCTTTAATACTATAGAATCTAATCATTTTCATAAATTAATAACAACATTAAGACCAGCGTATGCGAAACATATACCGATTCGGAAATTACTAGCCACAACACTTTTAGATGCAGTATATAAAGACTGTATAAAACAAACAAATAATTTGCGTGGCTGTAAGTCTGTTTTGCTCATCGATGAATGGGATGAAAAATACATCGAGCAATACAAAAATTACTGTAACCATGCTTCACAACGCTAATGGTGATCGCACTTTTTTAAATGCTTGTGATGTTGAAAGCGAAACTGCCGACAATCTCGTTGATGTTGTATATGAATCGATTGAGTTAGCCAAATCAAATTACAATACAGATGTATATGCAATTGTGTCTGATAACGCCAGCAACATGGTAAGAATGGGAAAAAATTTGGTTCATGTACTGTGGCATTCTACCTGTAATAGCCATATTGGTAATTTATTTGCGGGAGATGTTGTCGATATGGATTTAATAAAACAAGTAACAGGCATATTGAAAGAATTCAAGAGAGATATACTTGAAAAAAATCTTTTGAAATGTGGAGAATCTCGTATTAAATTACCACCAGCTACAAGATGGTGCTATCAGCGAGATTCATTAGAATGTTTTTTAAAAAATTTAAAAAAAATTTTTATATGACGATATTTTGGTTGATAAAATTAAAAACATGAAGAGTATTCTCGAACCCATTTGCGAATTAACTAACATTTGCCAAAACGCTACTACGTCTATTGCTGACGCAGCTCATTTGTGGCTAACTTTCAAATGGGATGAAGATTTGTTAGCAACGATTGATACCTCTACGAAAAAGAAGTTACTAAAACATTTAAATGATCGAAAAAAAATGGCACTTAACAACTACACTTTAACCAGTTACTATTTGCATCCAAAATATGATAATAGTTTATTATTGGAAGAACACATGACTGTGATTGACGGTTTTTCATTTCAAAATTTGGATATATGGTATAGAAAGTCTATGTAAATACAAAGACCAAAGAAATTATTTTGGTTTATTGTACGAAAAACATATAATAAAGCCAGAAGTATTTTGGAGTATGGCAACTAGGATGCACGAACAACTTTCAACACTAGCCCTTAATTTTTTAAATATTCCAGCATCGACGGCTCAACTCGAACGAACATTTTCGAATTGGGGTTGGATTCACACGTCGATAAGAAATCGGTTAACGTTCAATAGATCAAAAAAATTAATTCACATTTATCTGACTTTGAATCAACACAATCAAAAAATGTTCGATTGGGATGCAGCTTAATTGTTCCGGTAATAAATTTTATTTATTACTATTACTAAATTTGAAATTTTTTGTAATGAATTAAATAAAAATAAATAAATAATACATTTATTAAAAATAAAAATTAGTTTTTAATTATTATCAATGATATCAACATTGATTTAATAAAGTTGGTTGAATTTTAATGAATATTGATGAGTCACGTATCGACAATCGTTTTACATTAAATAGGTTCTAATGAAACCGAATTCCTACTTCACAAATATATTATGTGTAGATATTTAATCCTTACTCGTATTTATCGCTTATCGCAGTGATAATTTAGGACAGTGGAAACGCAGTAATGAAAAATTTGCTGCATAATTTCTTATTGATTATCGACAAGGTAGAGGTAAAATCAATGAAACTTCTATAATCGATTCTTCTTTCGTTCCTCTAATTTATTTGTTCTGGCCGCTACGTTATCATGTTAAAGCAGTTATAATTTGTATCGCCTCATTCAATTGGATTGTAAGATTAATATCGATTTTAGACATAGCCCTACATGTTAGAGATAGATTATTGCCAATTATCATATAAACATTTTCATTAGTTCAATTATTTATGTACAGACTGTAATCCGATCTTGTTAGAATAATTATGTAAATTGAATTGAAACATGTGTAATTCAACTTTTATGTAAACACACTCACTAATTTAGTACAATTGTAATAAGATGTAAAACAAGTTTGGTTGAGTATAAAACCAGAGAATTATAAATAAAAAAGTCTTCTGCTTGTGAAATGAATGTGAAGGTTGAAACAATTTTATTATATGTACTCAAACATATTTTTGGTGCCTAAACCCGGGAATTAAATTAATTAAATTAAAAAAAAAAAGTTTGTGAGATTTGAACAATTTATTAAGATAGTAATGCCAATAGTTCCGTAAGAAAAGAAGATACGACAGATAAGGTAAAAGAATAGTGTGCGGATCAGCTGTAAATTTTTCAGCTACAATTACGCACTATAATCAACGTCAGATAAGTATCCAGCCTGCTAATTTATTTATTTAACGGTAAATTGGAACCGATTGTTAAAGAAATCGCGTAATTGTGTGAAAAGTATATAGATATCAATCTTAACTAAAATTAAAATAAAATAAAAAATTAGTGCATTACCAATACCACTATAGTACAGGCCGTATAAAATTGAAAAAAATGGCGGATCCTATGTATTAGTAAATGTATAGTAAACAAAAATGTTCATAGTAGTATTTTGGTTGTATATGAATTTTTAGGATACATCCGATTATACTTCAACATAACTTTAAAATAAGGAACGTAACAGCCCTCCGACCTTCTATGAAAATCACATGCCAAAACTGTTTTTGAATATTGATAAATTTGTTTGTACATGTTTCATATTAAATCAATTAGTATTTGGCATTTCAAACAAAAAAATCGAGGATTTTGATTTTTCATTCATAATTTTTAAAAAACTATACCAAATGTACATTAACGTTTTGTATAACTTAACTCTTCTTGCGCATTGAAATTTCCATAAAGATAATTTTTAACTTTTGGTTTTACATATACAATTATACAATGCTGTGAGGTGTTTGATTCGTCCGTTTTTTGATTTAATAATACAATGTTGGTACATTTACGTTCAGTATGGTTTTTACGTGTAATTCGAATGTTTTGTTGTGACAGCACATATTATAAAAATTTAGGCGGGTAAATACATGTAGTAAGTTGCATGAATTTAAATTAATTAAATTAAAATATAGTTGGGTAAATATAAGTATTAATACATATATATATATATTACTTAAAATAAAATTACTTCATTATAAATTCACAGTTTTAGTAAAATCACCGCGGTTATTAAATTCTTAAGGTTAATTATATTTGCCCAAATATATTTTAAATAATTTGTGTAAATAATTATTGTGTGCTAGTGTTTAGATTTTAAGATGCCCAAAACTTGTTGTGTCCCGGGATGCATGTCCAATTCTTCTAAAAGCGAACAAGGGCACTTGTCTTTTTTAGTTTTCCGCAGTGTAAACTCAAACGACAGGCTTTGTTAAACGCGATTCCACGTAAAAATTGTGTACCGACAGAATTCTCATTTCTATCTATGAAAATTTTTAACGTAAATGAAATTAAATTTGAAAATAAGCACGGGAGCTTAATAATTCCTTTGAAATGTCCGCAGTTAATACCTAATGTAGTTCCTAACATTTTCCTAGATTTACTGACGTATTATTCAATATCCAAGCCGAATACCAGAAAATGTCCGTCAGATAGGGAACGTGAGGTTTTAGCTAGATCTCATGAAACTGTATTGAAGGATGATCATTTTAAAATGAAAGCTGATTTAATCGGGTCATTCGATAACTTTAAATCTCTTTTCACTAGCCACGTAAGTGATTTGGATGTTGAAATCAAACTCAATGTTGAAGAAGCTTTTATTTATAAAATTAACTTAAAAAACTTTACCATTTCACAATATATACGAGTAAATAAAGATTTGTCATTTTTATCGTGAGTCAGTATTTATACAAAAATCTGATCAACAATATCAGTGTTGGTCTCAATTTAAACGCGCGAATCAATTCTTTTTTAAAAAACGTCCGAAAAGTCCCCTGCTGTTAGAAAAGAGGAACTTTTAAATGAAATATGTTAGAAAATTGCTGAATTGTTAATTGTTGCAAGTGAAATTGATTTTAAATATATAGGGGCACTTAAAATGATTAATGATCAGCTAAACCTTATGATTGGTAAAAAACGGTATTCAGAAAATACCCTAGTCAAGTCGTTTTTAATATATCTTCAATCACCCGTATTTTACCATCTAATTAGAGATTAAGTTTTTTTAATTTTCCAAGTAAAAGTACACTACAGCGACTATCAGGCCATCAAAACGTAAGCCCTACAAATTTTGAAGGTAGAAAAGAATAATTCAAGCGTCGCAAAAACGGTAATTACATTTTTAGTTAGTTCCGCGTTTGGTAATTCCAAAGAAATAGTTGCCTTACATCCAGTAAGTAATCCTTCAGGTGATGATGTTCAAAAGTTAACTTTAAATATTTTAAAATTAGTACAATCATTAGATTTAGAAGTAATTTCAATTGTAACATAACCATAGGATTAATCAAAATATGTTTTCAATTTTCGCGCCGAAATCATTTAAATTTATTAACCCTGATTTTCCTAGTAGTTTTATATTTTTTTGTTTTTTTTTGTTTCTGAACTCTGCAATCTGTTCTGGGGCCGAAGCTCTCCCAACTCTTTCGCAGTTAATTTTTAACGTCCTACCTTACGCCGTCACCAGCCAAATTGAGGACGCACGAATACAGGTTCGATTTTAGATCCATCTGCACATTGCATTGATCCAGCCAGCCTGCACTGACATGGACGATGGTTCGGCCCATGGATTTTGCACTCCAACAGGGGGTCATAGTTGTGTTCATCGTTATCACCGATCGAAATCAGGTGATGAAAAATCCCTTTTGCAACCCTCCCCCGTTGGGATTCGAACCCGGTACCTCCCGTCCCAAACACCGCAGCTTTAACCACTGCGCCAATTGTTCGGTCTAGTTTTATATTTCTTAAGTATGATCCAGTTCATATTTTTAAAAACATTCGGAACAACTGGATCAATAAAAAAGACGGCGAAAAATCGTTTTACTATCCGGATTTTGAAGATAAATCTATTAAAATTGCATGTTTTAAAGATATTCGCGATCTATATAAAAATGAAGAATAGCGCAACTAGTAAGAAAAGCGTATATATTAAATAAGAAATCGGTATTTTCCAGTATAATTGAACGGCAGAATGTGCAGTGTGTTGCAAATGTTTTTCATGAGTCTACAATTGTCGCACTTGAAACAACTAGCGATCTTAAAGAAGTCGAAGGCACTGTAGAGTTTCTTAAAATTATAAAACGTTAGTGGAATATTGTTAATTGCAAATCAGTGGTTGAAGGTATAAAGAAACGCGAGCCGTACCGATTGCCTATATCTATACGTTAGATGATGCAGGCATTTTGTTCCTTAAAAATTTGTTATCCTGGATAGAAAAGTGAATGACTACTGACATCTTTCAAAGTGGTTTAACCATGACTACTTTTAAAGCAATCCATCAAAGTGAGGGTGTTCTGCTGGAAATTGCCAACACTTCTATGCCAACACGGGCCAGCAATGGCCTTTTACACCCGTCTTATTATAATTATTTCGAAGCCAGAATATTTATTCGGGCCAGCAGTGGCCTGTAAAAATCGTCTTATTTTGTATTGTCAAAACGCAATATTTAATAAGTTAACACACATTTTACGTAACAAAATTCATATAAGCTCGCATATAATTTTGTATCCCTAAATATGATTTAAATTATTTAATAAAAAAATAATGATAATTAAAATAATTACTAAAAATTTATATTAATCATGAATTTTACGTAAATAGTATTTACG
This sequence comes from Tipula confusa, assembly GCA_963556175.1. Lineage (NCBI taxonomy): Eukaryota > Metazoa > Arthropoda > Insecta > Diptera > Tipulidae > Tipula > Tipula confusa. Next base: position 32,373,550 of record OY744477.1, on the reverse strand, counting down.
TAACAATGTTTAGAAAATTAGAAAGCGCGCTGTAAACATATCCCCATCCTTCTTAGATGAGCGCTTCGACTCGACTATTTATTTAAATAAATAAATTTTCCAAATCAACAAAACAAAAGATAAAAAATCCAAATAGTACATTTCTGTTAGCTCGACGAAACAAAAACGAGTATGAAAAAATCAGAAAACCATTTGCATCTATCAACATTTTTTAAACGAAGTAAAAAACAAAATAAACGAGTGAGAAAGTGATTTCAAAATTACAATGAAAAAGACAAAGAAATTGTTTTTTGTTTTACATAAACTAAGGTAATTTTTAAATTAATCTTAATGCTTTCAAATGCCGAATTCTAATTAAAATCATATGAAACATGTGCAAACAAATTTATCAATGTTCACCAGGAAAAACCAATTTTAATTTCCTTAGAAGGACGTATAGTCGTTTTTTTCTTTGTTTTTAAGTTATATTGAACTTAAAACAGCGTTCCATATTAATAAAAAAAAAATTATATTAAAATTTCATTTTTCTATTCCACACTTACTACATAAGCTATAAAAGTGTTTAAATGGCCTGTATCAAAACCAACACTATTGTATATTATACAAGCCATGAAGCTTGGCTAAGTAAAACATATTATGACTACTATTTGGTGTATGTGTTAGTGAATTTGACCACAGTAAAAATCGAAACAAAAAATTATATTTCGCACTGTCCATACTCCTCTAAATTCAAAGTACATAACATTTCTACAAAAAAAAACGAAACAAAAATTATATTTTGCGACTGTCCACTCTGCTCTAAATTATTAGTATATAGTATAGTATATAATGAAGTAAATAATAATAACAATACTTCTCTCTCTCGTTAAATAATAAATTTGTTTTTGGCTTTGTCTTAAAGAAGGCAACATACTGTTGTTCCATCATTCGTATTCATTTTTTATTTACATCAAAGCATATAATAAAAGTATATACCAATTATACTACGTCACAACACTAATACTTAGGTATAGTAGTCACTTTTTGGCATGAGTATCGCAACTTCATGGCTTGTATATACATTTGTGTTGGTTTTGCCTGTATATATATAGGCATTGTACTGACACATAAATATATTACATAAAAGTACATACGTATATAATGACAATCGTGTATATAACAACAATACATAATACACTTACAAACACCACAGGTTTACATCATGGATAATTCTAAATTCATATTTCAAATTCATAAAGTGCGTTAACAGGTCGATAACTTTATTTGAAATGTTTTCAAATATACTTTTTATGAGGATTTTAATGGTTTAAGATAGCATGTCCACTTTCTTATTCGTGCGTTTTGACTTTTTCTTTGGAAGATATGAAATAATATACTTTTGACAGAGCAAAGCAATGTTGTGGGACATTTTCAAATTTGAAACCGGTCTTCCCAATACATAAATCAAAAATATGTCCGTTTATGTAAAAAATGACAGTAACGCAGTCTCAATGTTGTGTCAAAGTTAGGAACAAGCTATCAGGAATTTTTGCAACTAGCTTTATAGTGTCTGAACCTGGATGCAGTTTAACGATTCTATCCAATACCCATTTAGAAGTAGTGAGATTTGGTTCTTTTATGACAACTATGCTGTCAATTTTTATATTTGATTCCATTGCAGTGTTTAGTGAGGTTTAATCGTAATTGCTCGAATTGTCTAGAACCAAATGAAGAATAAACTCGGGATTGAATCAGTAAGAGCCAAACTGTTGACTCGGTATGGGCCACTGATGTCCCATAAAAGCCGTTTTATTATTAGTTTAGAAAATAAAACAAAAATTTCACAAAATAATGCGAGTTTATTGTCTCAAAAATACCTTTTTAAGGTCGAGTTAAATTAACGCTAACTTAAAAAAAGCTGGGAAATCAAAATTTAATCAAACCAAAAACAAACACGTGGAATAGTTTACAACATATATGATCAACCTCGAAAACCTTGTAGTCCTATCCTGCCTACCACTCCACGATCACCGGGTGGACCTGGATATCCTCTTGGACCTGGTAAACCACGTGGTCCCATTACTGGAGATGAAGCATTCAGTTGATTATGGCTAGATGGTCCGGCTGATACTAACCACGGTTCAATTGATCTCTCTAAAATGCAATATAAAAAAAATGAGCATCATTATGCATCATAAACTCTTTAAAAAATGCAAAATAATTTTACTATTAATTCGAATAGGTTGGAATGTATCGACATCTTTACAAGCCGTTGAGCCTTCTGTTCCACGCCATCCTGGTAGGCCAGGAAATCCACGATCTCCTTTATCTCCTTGTTCGCCTCGTGGACCGGGTGGTCCTCTGCATGATTCAACGTCCCGAACAATTCGGTTTTGTGATTCAGGTGCAATCGGGCAATCGATTAGTTTTAATGCACCTTTATCACCTTTCCGGCCCATCGGACCTTCATTACCTTGATTACCTTTAAAGCCTTTTGGACCTCTAAAACCTGATGGACCCGGTATACATGGAACACCGTCAATCATATCCATTGAACATATTCCAGTAATAGCACTAACAAATAATAACACAACGAACCAATTATCCATCTTGCTCGTACTTGATTAAAATTAAGACTACACCAAATTTAGCGATTTCAAATTGGCATCTCTGAGTTATTTCGAAAGAATCTTTATTTTGATTCTAAAGTTCACAGGGCATAATAATATAACAGTTTTTTATAATTTAATCTATCTTTTCTGTGGCAGATGCCTTCTCAACTGTTTTACGGTTATTTTTTTAAGTCCAACTTTATTTTGTTGCCAACACAATTAAAGACTCAATTCAAGACTTCATTGCGAATTTTGAAATGTAAATATTGATAACTCTTTATCAGTTGGATTAACTATTAATGTTAACCTATAACCCTCACGGACAAATTTTGATACTGACCACTCCATGTGAAATATTATTAAGTATTTTTAATCATTTGTTAACATACAAGTGGTAGTTTTGCCTAAACTCCGGTTTTGACTGGAATTAAAAATTTCCAAACATGCATAGAAGACATGATTTGATCTATTTGATCTATATTAATAGACCGAACCATTATTCATGACGGTACATAATGGCTGGCAACGAAAAGAGCAAGAGTTGGGATAGCTTCGGCCTTAGAAAAGATTACATAGAAAGCATCTATTTCGGTTATCTGAAAGAAACCCTTGAAACCAATAAACCAACCCTAAATCTTAATCTAAGCTATTAGAAATCAGGTGAAAATTTGTTGACAGGTTTTCTAAAATACACATAGACTGTCCAAAATTTAAAATTATTCTCAAAACCTGTAAACAACGTACGTCCTTGATTTGACTCCCGAAAAATGTCATTGATTAGTTTATAAAAACCATGAACTTTTGTATCACTGAAAATATTAATTTAAAAATAATTCAATTTTGGTTTAGTCCAAATTGTGAACAAGTACGAACAAGATGAATAATCGGTTCGTTGTGTTAATATTTGTGAGTGCTTTTACCGGAATTTGTTCATGGGATACCAATAGCGGTGTTCCATGCATACCGGGTCCACCAGGAGTAAAAGGTCAAAAAGGCTATAAAGGTATTAGGGGCAAAGTGGGTTCTAACGGCGTAATGGGTTCGGTGGGTGAACCAATTCTATATGATTGCCCGAAGGCAGTCGAACCATATCGAAGAATTGCCCGTGATGTTGAATCATGCAGAGGACTACCCGGTCAATTAGGTGAAACGGGACAAAAAGGAGATCGAGGTTTAGTTGGCTTAACTGGACCACCTGGACCAATTGGATGGTCATCTTGTAAATATGTCGATACATTCCAATCGAATCAATTTTATAGTAAAATTATTTTTTAATTTTTGCCATGTTGAAGATCCATGTTGCTAATATTTTTTTAAATTGTATTTTAGGAAGATCAATCGACTCGGGGTTAGAACCGGCCGGACCACCTAGCTATCATGAACTGAATGATACCTTACCAGTAGTGGGACCACCTGGTTTGCCAGGCCTTAGAGGATATCCTGGTCCACCCGGTGATAAAGGATATCCAGGCTTGCCAGGGCGAAAAGGTATCCAAGGGAAAATACCTTCTTGAATATATTATAATGTTCTAAATTTTTTTTGTTATGATTATATTTTTCTACTTTGACACCAAGAACACTACTTCCATCGAGTAAATTTTTTCAGATTTTGCCAACTTTTTACAATTTTTATCATTTACTAATATATACAATGGAAGATTGATTTCAATAGTTTTTCCCAGTTTGTTGTTCTTTGTGATTTTCGAGCTTCTCCACATTGCGGCCCGCCGCACCTAATACACTTTGTCAGTAATCGACTTTTTTGGTTACTAAATGTCAAGGATCCTACCTTCACACACAATATGTTTTAGTTCGAGTGTCGTTTTGATCGGTTGCATCAGGTTAGCTACAGTATCCTTGGAAGATTTACTATCCCTTGACTTGTTGACCTCCGGACTGTCATCAATATCTAGGACATCTTTAATAATGTTAAAACGGGAGCAATCATAGAAGAACGGTAATTTATGGAGGTGGAGTATCCTATAATTAAGTTGATTAGTAAGCAGAACTGTAAATTTTAATTTTGGGAAATCGACTATAAGAAATTGATGCTAATTCAAGGAACATGGCGCTCAATAGATTACTTCTGAAACTGAAGGAGAAACTATACCTTTCCCCTTCATAGTTTTGCGAGTCATTGCGTATGATGAAATGATCACAGTCTCTGGTAAACATCTTTCACAATTAAGGAGGTATTGCATGATGCGGTCCTAACTACCATAAAGTGGGCCAGCAAGTGTAGACCGGGTATCAACCAATATAAAACAGAGTTGGTACTCGAAGGAAGTAACGACCATCGATTTTACTATACTATTATTATATTTCGAAACAGGTTTTTAAACCTTATTCCCTTCAAGAGGGTGTATTCAAAGAAAGGGTCAATATTTGAAATTGTAGATTGAAAAGGTGGTAGGTTAATGATCAATTTTTATTGAGATGAATCAGTATTTCAACATCAAGATCATTTGAAAACTGCAGAGCAGACAATTTTGCTAGGCAAAGTATGATTCTCCAACTGAAACCGAATAGAACAATTGTGGCAAGACCTATTACGGAGCTAGGACAGGTGCTTAGGTATAAAAAAGAACGTCTGGCATTATAAAAAGGTTGCCTAACACCCTCAAATGTTAAAATTAAAAAAAAAGGAAATCCAAGACTGATAAATAAACATAGTATAGTTGGGAATAATTTAAGCAGGCCATATAGAAGAAAAAAATTACCTAATGGTTCCATTAAAAACCGAAAAGAAAACGAACTTCAGCATTTTGTAAATTAGACACAGCAATCGAGTTGGAACAGTACCCGAAAAATTTAATAAAATTAAAAAGGAACAACCTCTTTTCGGAAGTTAGAGAACTATTAAAAAATGAGTTGAAGTTAAAAAATCTTCAAAGAGGGAGTTAAGAAGGGAAATTTAAAATGTAAAAGATGAGACAATTAGTAACTGTTTACAAAACTAACAAATAACAGCAGTACTTTAGAAAGCAAGCTAAAATGTTAAAAGACCAATAATGCAGATTCCAATATGGAGAGAAGGTGAGAAATGTGCTCAAAATAACAAAGTAACATGTGACCAAACCTTATAATCCTAAATAATAACTGTTGAATCTCAAAAAGAAAGCAAATAAATCTTGTTATCTTCAGCAAAAGAAGTCATGCGTGAGATACAATTCAATACGAGTAAAAACTCCTGGTTACGATCTTATATCACTGTAGAAATTTTTAAAAGGACTACAAGAAATACTCTAAAGCTCCCCAACCTTATAAATGTAATATTTAAAAGCGCAAATTTGATCTGCCCTCAAAGTATAAACAAGGGGGACCGAAAAGTGATGGTAATAGCGACAATAACTTGGAAAGTTGTAACGAGCGACTTGTTGTGCTCGTTCCCCTGTGGTAAATTTATTTATGTGTCCACCCCAGAATTTTTTGTTTTGTTGTTTAAATTTTTTTAAAATTAATTTTTTTTATGTTGTATACCTGCTCATTGCCCCTACATTGTTTGTTTACAAAATAAATAACGGGTAATGAGTGGGTATATAAAGTCGTGCTCTGTGTCATTCAGCAGAGTCTGATCAGAAATTTTGATTAATTTTTTAAGAAGAAAATTTTTTTTTATGTAAAACATTTTAAATTAGAATAATAAAATTTTGTAAATTGTTGTGATAATTTTGGTGAAAATATTGTGTTGTACGGAAATATTTTGTAAAATGAAAATCTTTCCAATTAAAAAAAATAAGTGGCGAAAACATTTTGTGCATCAAAGTAAATACTTCGGACAAACAAATAAATGAACTCGAAACATTCGATCATATGATGAAATTACCGATCGCTGACACGGCATGAAACCAAAACCACGCTGCTGATGATAATGTGAAAATTTACAATGCGTTAATTAATTGGGCGTTCTCGACGACTGAAGTTGCAATATCCGTATGTAGACGGTGGAGTCACCGTTATACCTGTAATATCATTACTATCGAAAATAAACATGCGGAGAAAGAGAATGTCATGATCATATTTTACGTCATTTTGGGTGCAACAACAACATCAATGGCCAAACAAATTTAGTTAAGTTTATAATTTTATTTATTTATTATATTTATATTTATTTTGTGTGTGTGAGTGTGCAAAAATTATGGTTATTTAAGTTTGTTTTTTTTTTGTGAATTTATTTAAGATTTTATTATGAATTTAGTTAAGTTAAGTAAGATTTTATTGTTGTATTTCTTCTCAAAATCTCCAAATTCCATTTGTTTTTTTTTTGTTTATTTTATTTAATTAAAATTGTCAAATTAAAAATATTTATTTTGTGATTTTTCGTGATACGATGGTTACAAGTCTGGTTGCGTGCCGACTTGTTCAAGTGATCCCGCCTTCCCGTCTTATTTTTTCCTGCGGTTATCCCAGCTTCTAAGCATGCCTTGCAAACCCCACGCCTCACCCTGAGCTCTAGCCAGCTATCATACCGCAGCAAGGCCTCTGCTAGAAGATTTCTGTTAACGCCATCGGGGTGCGGATCCCAATGGTGTCGTTTTTATATGACACTAATGGGACTCGCACCTTGATCCGTTACAAAGTTTTTTATAAGATTGCTTAACTAATTTAAAAGGACTAAGGAGTGCTATAAACGCTCAAAGGTTGAGCTGAGTAGAGAAAAACCTCCCGTTACCAAAATAAAATTTAATAATATATATATATATATATATATATATATATATATATATATATATATATATATATATATATATATATATATATATAAATCGCCGAAAATCTAACTTATATACACTTTATTTGACAGAACACTTTAAACTTAATATAACTTAGATTTAAAAAACATAAATGTTTGATTTACTCGATGTTCCCTGCTCGTATTTACGACTAGACTTGCCACTAGACTATAAATTTAGTAATTGCTGGCATGAATAAAAAATAAATGTATAATCTACCGTTAGAATATCAAAATGAAAGGGACAATTCAAAAAAATATTTAAAGGTTGGATGCAGCCAAAACCGTCTGTAATAAAAGCCGAATTAATCCAATATGTAGACTGGAACAGCTGAAGAATGCCCAAATTCGAGTTGCTGGCCTCCTCATAGCTGTACACCATACAGATAAGTTTTATTATCATTTTATAAAGTAGTAGTTTATTTTCAATTGTTAAACTCGATGTTCTGTGGACGTATTTGTCAATAAATGTAATATTTAATCAATTTTGTTTCAAAATCTAATTTGTATTAATTTTAAAGTTTTGTGTCAAATAAAGTTTATATAAATTAGATATTGAATAGAAAAATTTTAAGCAGCATTGAGACAAATTAATAAATTTGTATATTCAGATGCAAATTAATTCAATATATTACAGCCTATAGCTAAGACCAATTAGATCCTTAATAGAATTTGTTTTCAGGGAACCTTTGCAGATTACAGATGAATGGTGGCATACTTGACTTGCTAATAAGAGATAACTTAATGCAGAGCAGTTCATTACAATTGTGATTGTCTTATGCTAATCGAAGTTGCAATATTGGCTATCGGGAAACCTAACCAATTCTGTCATTACTAATATAGAATTTTTTCCTTACTCCACAAAAATTTTCTAACTTTTGGCCGTCGAGGTGCTCTAATCGGATCGAACTTAATAATTTAACTAATATCCTGCCTTATCCTTCTAAGTTGATGTAAAACTGGGTGTACGGTGGGCCTGCATTTTTCGGAATATCCTGCTTAATCGCTGGACGTAAATTCTAATCAATCAATCAATCAACTGACTATTTTTGAGGGCTCTTATCTAAGTGCCGCACTTAAAATGAGTATAAAAGGAGAATAGGCGTGACGTAATGAAAAAAAAAATCCAAAATCTTTGCACAACGTCTGCCCACAATATTCCAAACTATAGTCTATAGATATATTCTTCAAACATTCAAAGTGTAGAAGTAGCACGTGAAATATGGCTTCGCCAAGTCTAACTAAGCATTTGTGCAGCTGTTTAGTTAATCCATTTGGAAATGGGAAACGATTTATTGCCTCGTATATTCTCTTTTAACTGTATGTTGTGTGCCATCGGTGTAGTACATATTTTTAACAATTTAACTATTTAAAATTATGCCTGATATTTGAAAGTCTAGTTTAAAAAATAAAACAACATTTTCACAAATCTAAGTTTATTATCCCAAAAATACCTTTTTTAGGTCGTGTTAAACTAACGCTAACTTAAAAAAAGCTGGGAAATCAAAATTTAATCAAACAAAAAACGAACACGTGGAATAGTTTACAACATAGAATACCGAATTCTACCTTTAAAACCTTTTTGTCCTGGCCGGCCATGGTATCCTTCTTCACCGGGTGGACCTTGATCTCCTCTTGGACCTGGTAAACCACGTGGTCCTTCTACTGGAGATGAGGCATTCAGTTGATTATGGCTAGAGGGTCCGGCTGGTACTAACCACGGTTCAATTGATCTTTCTAAAATGCAATATAAAAAAATGAGCATCATTATGCATCATAAACTCTTTAAAAAATGCAAAATAATTTTACTATCAATTCGAATAGGTTGGAATGTGTCAACATCTTTACAAGCCGTTGAGCCATCTGATCCAAACTGTCCGTCAAAGCCATTTCTTCCACGTATTCCTTTATCTCCTTGTTCGCCTCGTGGACCGGGTGGTCCTCTGCATGATTCAACGTCCCGAACAATTCGGGTTTGTGATTCAGGTGCAATCGGGCAATCGATTAGTGTTAATGCACCTTTATCACCTTTTCGGCCTAACCAACCTCTTTTGCCTTCATTACCTTTAAAGCCTTTTGGACCTCTAATACCTGGTGGACCCGGTATACATGGAACACCGTCAATGATATCCATTGAACATATTCCAGTAATAGCGCTAACAAATAATAACACAACGAACCAATTATCCATCTTGCTCGTACTTGATTACAATTAAGACTAAACCAAATTTAGCGATTTTAAATTGGCTTCTCTAAGTTATTTTGAAAGAATCTTTATTTTGATACTAAAGTTCACAGGGCATAATAATATAACTGTTTTTTATGATTTAATCTTTTCTGTGGCCGATGCCCTCCCAACTGTTTTACGGTTAGTTTTTTACATCAAACTTTTTTTTGTTGCCAACACAATTAAAGACTCAATATTAAGACTTCATTGTGAATTTTGAAATGTAAATATTGCTAACTCTTTATCAGTTGGATTAACTATTAATGTTAACCTATAACCCTCACGGACAAATTTTGATACTGACCACTCCATGTGAAATATTATTAAGTATTTTTAATCATTTGTTAACATACAAGTGGTAGTTTTGCCTAAACTCCGGTTCTGACTGGAATTAAAAATTTCCAAACATGTGTAGAAGACATGATTTGATCTATTTAAGATAATATTGTACCATTCGATTTTGAGAAATCTTACCTTCAGTTATTCCTCTATGTGGACATTTTTAAAGTTGGCATCTAGATGTCCAACTTTTGTTTTATTCAAAATATATTTGGTGATCCGTTTCTTCGCCAATCTGCTTCTTTTAATTATAAACTAAACTTATAAAATTGGATCAGAAGGTAACGGGTGCACCCATTAATATGACCTATGACCTATTGTTGAAGTTAGAATCTATGGGCCAAACCATTGATCAATAGTTTGGCGACTCAAATAAATTTGACTGAAATCGATTCAGTTAAATCATACAGTGAACGGAACGGAATTAACGGAATTTTGATATAACAGTGATTTATTAGGAATATTTCAATTATATCGCCGCAATTAGTGTATTTCATGGACCCACGTTTTTGATACATTCGTCGCCATCTAACTGTACAACATTCTATATAGCAACAAAAGTCAATTCCCACATTAATAAAGCTTGATATACAAAGGATCCATTTCCACCTTTCTTGTATGAAATGCCCGCTCTTTGGTTTGTGCAAGTGGAAGCCGTATTAAGCACAAAACGAATAACTTCGGACAATCATCAATATATGCTAACGGTAGCGGCACTACCCTACGAAATCATCACAACCGAATCGTAAAGTATTACAAACCCGCCAGAATTAGATAAATTTGCAAAACTTAAAGCGGAAGTAATCAAAAGGTTAAGTTCGGGTCAGCCGAAACCGACACGACAGGACCTGTTACACTAAAAAGTTTGGCAATCGCAATTAGCGAACTGCGTCTACATGTTTCCAAACATGGTCGATTGGGACCACGGAATTTCATTCGTAATCGATCGTGCATTAATTCACGTTCAAAATTACGTTTCGTTGGTCAGTCTCATAAGAATCCAAAGGAGAAGTGGGAAAACTAATCAGTTCCAAATTATTAGCGACAAACGCGATGGGACACATCAAACACGTCGCCTTTTTATAAAGTGTTCCAAAACAAATTTAAGCTTTCTGATTGATACAGAGGCTGACGACTCAGTCGTTCCTTCAAAATATTTTAAACACGCTTTACGTGATTTATCTAGTTCAATTTTCGCTGCTAATGGTTCGCCATAATTACGTAAGGTACCAGATTACTTAGTATCGACTTAGGCTTGCACCGCGATTTCAAGCATCCTTTTATACTCGCTTCCAAGCCTATTATAGGTACTGATTTCCTGATGAAGTTTGGTACCGTGGTTGACTTAGGAAACAAACAGCTTCTTGATTCGAATACGTCGTTAACTGTAAATACCCTGGATATTGATGATCCATTACTGACACCAGGACTATTCATGGTAAATGAACTATTTGGAGAACTCCTTCGACGCTTTCCGAACTTTTCCAGTGGCGAGGATGAGATACAAGCCAATCCAGTACAATGGTCTAATCTGTCCATAAGAAAATATCTTTGACTTTTAGGCTTGTCTCCCTTTTGACTAGGTTCATCAGGTTTGTAGGTAGTACTGCCCACATATATTTTCAGACGTGGAAGGTTTTTCTGTTTTATCGGTGCCACTTTGTTTTTGGACGAAATCAAGTAGCTGATAATAAACCGTTGCCTTATAAGCAAGTTGGCTGGCATCGCAAAATCCATGCAGTTCAACCCTGGTATTTTGAGTTGTTTGAACAATCCGTGAAATCGAAATTTCTTGCAGTTTAGGAAGGGTTGCTCCGATTAGTTCTCATTCTCTTGCTTCATTTTCCAGCTCCCAGAAACGCTTTAATGTCTCATCAATATTAGATTCTGGCATGTCGGCGTTGAACCCAAGTATGGGATCTTCTTCATAGGATTTGTCATCGTTAATAGGACCAGCCTCGACTCATCCAAAGATGGTGTTCTGAAGATCAGTATCATGACGGCTACCCTATATTCTAACACTTTGAAGAAGTGATCAATGCCAATTAGCAAATCTACCTCATTAGCGATTCTGATTCCTTCGATTCGTCCACTTCTGTCACATGAAGAAGCGTTTGATGCTTTCTTCTGCAAATAGGGCATCTTCGTTTTGATAAACACTTGAATATGGAATGTTTATCACTCAAACAATTGAAACTTGGTTTGTGTTTCTTAACCGTTTCGAGTCTCTTGCGCACGTCTATATTATTGAATGCTGGACATTGATAAATTAAGTGACTGTCAGCCTTATAAATAGGGCATTTACCATCATGCAATGCTACATGACCTCTAATTGAAGCCGGTTTGTTACCTAAACTTGTATTGCGTTAAACAAAAGTTCGTAGGGATTTCAATGCATCACTTTTTCTTAGTGTTGTGACCATTACAATTAGTATCCTACCGGCTGCGCCAATGTTATGTTTTTGTTTAAGAATTCCGAAAGGGTTTTCACAGTTTTCTGTCCAGAAAATGACATGTTTCGTAGTAGTCTGTTTATTGGTTCAGAGATTTCTGACCCAAAAACCGCAAGACTCAAAAATGATTAAATTTCTCGTTTGTTTCTGGGTGTTGGATATTTAATAACGTGCTCAACTGTCTTTGGGTTTGGTTGTATACCTCTGTCTGATATGACATGTCCTAAAGAATTGATTTCTTTTCTTAGAAAATTGCACTTTGATGGTTATAGCTTTAAACTATGATTCTGAAAAATTTCAAAAATGTCCGTAAGTTTTTTATTGTGGTCGTTCAAGTTTTTTCCGTAAATTATGACATCATCTAAGTAGACAAAGCATTTAAGACCCTAGAACCCAGTAAGAATGTGGTTCATTGTTCTTTTAAATGTGCTTGGCGAGTTTTTTTAAGCCAAAAGGCATCCTGCTGAATTCGTAATGTCCATATTCTGTACTAAATGCTGTTTTATGTTGGTCATTTGAGTCCATTTTAATCTGATGGTAGCCACTGGCTAAATCTAACGTTGAGAAGTATCTGGAATGACCTAATTGGTCGAATATATCTGTTATATTTTGTAGAGGAAATGTGTCACCAATTGTGGCATCATTTAACTTCCGAAAGTCAACAACTATTCTCCATTGTTTTTTACCATTTTTGTCGACATTTTTAGGTACCGCGAGTAGTGGTGAGTTAAATGGACTAGCGCTATGGTAAATCTTTCCTTCTTCGAACATTTCTTCTACATTTATTGATTTCTACTTTTAAAATTTGGGGAAGACATACATTAATAGAGGATGTATTCGTGTATAAATGGATGGAATGATGCACTCCTGGAATGCACGACAGTTTTTTTAGGTGAAATAGATCTGCGTATTTGGAAAGGACTTCTGGTATAGAACTACGTTCTTCACTATTTAAATCATTGTCTAGGTTCTCGTTTATCATGTGCATGACTTCTTGACGTCGGTAGTCGGTGTGATTGATAGTAGTTCCTGGGTTACTTAGATATTGAATGTTGTAGTTTTCAGCTAGTACAGTTTTAGGAGAGAAAAGGGGTATTTTTATTTCGTGACAATTTGAGTTTGTCAGCGGAATCATTATTCTATGGTTTTTGGCTATCGTAATGTAATTTTCAATATGTAAATCGGGTTGAATTTCTTCAGAAAAGCAGATAATTTCTATAATAAGTTTGTATGTACATTTCTTTTCTAGGTAGAATTATCATTGTATTTCCTTTTGTTTCTAAGGCCATTTCTGATGAGGTATCCGTGTCATCATGTGGTATTTTAAGTTGATTTTTGCTTTACAATAAGTCTATCTTGAAGTTATTTAGCATGTCTCTACCTAATATGCCTTCTTGTGGTATAGGAAATACATCGGGAACAACATGAAATGTGTGTGTAGGATTTTCTTATGATTCTCTAATTTAAACAGAATATCACACGAGCCAAGGGTCTTTGTTTCACCAGGTCCTATACCGTGTAAACCTACTTTTTTATTCGTGTCGATTTTCACAAACTTATTTAGGCAACTCTGCTTGACAAAAGACACATCTGCGCCTGAGTCAATTAATAAATTTAACTTATTTCGTTTCGTCATTTCAGTCGAAAAGGTTACCGAACTTGTCAAAGAACCAAAATTTGAACACAAAAACATATTATGTTTAGGATGTGAGTGAGGTGTGGATATTTCATTTTGGGTTTCGTCATTTTTGTAGGTTATTGTGTTTTGAAAATATCCAAAACAGGTCTCTCAAATATAATCTAGATACACTCAATCTAGATTATATTTGAGAGACCTGTTTTGGATATTTTCATTAATGTCAGTGTGTTGGTTGTTTGACTTTTCTTGGATAGTGGTTTCGACTCTTTTATGGTTAATATTAATTTCTGGAATTTTAGAAGATGTGGTTTTAGGAGTTATGCAGCAAAATAGCCATGCCCACTTAACAACTGCGTTAAGTAGTAGTTAAGTTCGCCATGTCGCCTATTCATCCATTTTTCGATGGATGGTATGAGCCGATAAGTCCACCGACCCTTTTCTGAGCTAGCCCAGCGTATTTGCCATTCCGTCAGAGTTGTAATGTGTTCTAATGCTCTGCTTCCTGATTGTTCACGATGTTAATACCGTTGTTTCCTCTTCTTTGCAAGTAGATCAATTGGAATCATCTCAGCAATAACAAGTGTCGCATCATCGGATACTGTGCGGAAACCGCATATAACACTTAAGGCACTTAAACGGTACACCGATTCCAGCTTGTGTCTACAACTTTCAACTTTCATCGCATCGCTCCAAACAGGTGATCCATAGAGGATAATGGAGGTTACCACGTTAGCTAGCAACATCCTACGACACTGTCTTGCCCCACCAGTGTTGGGCATAATGCGAGAGAGGGCTGCAGCTACTCGAGCAGCTCACTATCGTTAAGTGCTCTTTAAAGTTCAGGCGCGCATCAATTTCAACACCCAAGTATCATAATGAAGACTGCGAGGGTATTGTGATTCCACCAATATCAATATTTACGGTTTCTCTTACCTTCCTGCTGGTAATTAAGACTGCTTCAGTTTTATGATCGGCCAGTTGGAGTCCGAATGGTATCAACCATCTTTTGATAATTATAATGGTCAACCTACATACCTCCATTATTTCCTCTAAAGATTTTGCAACTACGACAATCGCAACGTCGTCCGCGAAACCTACAATTTCGACATCATCGGGTTCGTTGAGCCGGAGAACGGCAACGTACATAATGTTCCCAAGTAAAGGCCCCAGTACTGATTCTTTGGGTACACCACCTGTAACATTGTATTCCATGATACCGTCATCTGTATCATATATTAGCACTCTATTGCAAAAATACTCTGTAATGATCCTCCTTATGTACACTGGTACTTGCAGTACATGTAGAGCATTGAGAATGTGGCTCCATTTGGCCGAGTTGAATGCATTATTGACATCCAGAGTGACCACGGCGCAGTATTTTTTAGAGCCTTTCTACCATCTTCTGCCAGTAATAGCTTTCTTGGCGATCCTAACCTCGTGTCGAATGGCGTCATTTGTCGACCTAGCCTTTCAAAATCCATACTGCGGCTCAGCGAGGTCTCCAGCCCACTCCACTGCTATCTCCAAACGATTGCGGATTATGCGCTCTAATACTTTGCCAGCCGTATTCAGCATGCAAAGTGGTCTATAGGATGATGGCTCTCCTGAAGGGATCTTTGTTTTTGGCAACAACACCAAACGTTGCCTTTTCCATCGTTCCGGGAATACCCCCTCTCTCAGACACGTGTTGTAGATTTCTCTAAATTCATCAGGTTTAGCTAGCATGGCAGCTTTTAATACAATATTTGAAAAATTGTCAGGTCCAGGTGCTTTAGGATTTGCAAATCGTTTACATGCACTGATGAGCTCTTTTTTGGAAACCAAGATAACTTCTTTCGAGTCAAATACTACACTTACGGCAGGAATCACATCAGTTTGCTGTGGGAATAAAACGGTTACAATTCTGTTTAGTAACACTGGGCACGTGGGAGGTGAAGCATTCGGATTTCTGAGCCTATTCATGACAATTTTGTATGGTTTTCCCAATGGGTCACTATCCACTTCCTTGCATATCTCCGTTCAGCAGTGACGCTTACTCGCTTTGATTGCCTTCTTAAATTGTTTTCGAGCATCTATGTATCTTCCACGTAACATAGAATAGGAGTCCGTACCCCAGGCACGCTGGTATTTTCTCCTTTCATGATAGCACATCTGGCGCAATTGTGCAATCTGCTCATTCTACCAGTATGCTGGTGGATGACGACCATCTAGAATTCTTTTAACCATAGTTGCGTTGCAGGCGTCAGTAATCAAATTCATCATCTGTGCGGCTTTCGCATTAGCAGTTCCCGAGAGGTTCAAGTTGTCCAGAAAAAGCGTAAATAGATCTTCCTCAAACGTGCTTGCCTTCCAACCCACTGGTTTCCTTACATGTTTTATAAGTTCATCTTCCCCTGCCAATTTTATTTCAAAAATTATGGCTTGATGGTCACTATGTGTGTAATGTTCGCTGACTCTCCATTCAGTCATTACTCGCATCAGGCAGCTGCTGCCAAACGTCAGATCAATCACAGAGGAGGCACCACCTTTCCGAAAAATCGGCGTATCACCAGTATTGAGAAGCACAACGTCTATTGACGAGAATGCTTCTAGCAGTGCCACCCCTCTTCTATTTGTACCTTTACTTCCCCATTCAGTTGGCTAGGCATTGAAGTGACCAGCAATGATAACAAGGTTTCGAAAGTGGGCATCAGCAACCAATTGGTCCAAGAAATACTCAAACTTATCAATTGTGGCACTAGGTGGTGCATAACAACTGTAGATATGCAAGCTGTCAATTTTTACTCGCACAAATCCCGCGTTAAGATTATTTGCCTTCTCATGTAAGATCCGTCTGCCACAAGCCCATATAGCGGCTTTGCCCATTGAGTCGGTTGCCCAGTTACACCCATCCATATTTTTATGTTGTTCGCACAAGATGGCGACATCAACTCTAGCTTCATGCACGCATTGGACTAGTACGTCCTGTGCAACCTCACTATGAATGAACTTCATAGTCGACGTGCTTTTTTCAATGTCTCCATGCTACATTTTTACGATTCGGCCTGTTTTGGCAAAGCATACAATTTGCTTCTTCTTTGCATTGCTTAACTACATGACCATTTCCTACACATTTAAAGCAGAGGCTAGAGCAGTCCACATCACATATACATGATTTGGCTATACGTCCATATGGCCTTTTTTTCGCGAATCCTACAACAGATCACCCACCCAATGCATACCTTGCCTTCCGCATTCATTTCGCTATCAAACTTGCCACAGCCATAACTGCCGTTTGGATGCCTCTATAGGCAGCTCTCAGCGACTTGATACAGTCTATCGGTAGTTCTTCTGCATCCACAAACTTATCGATAATCACCTTATGTACCTCTGCCTTTGATGTGGCCTCATCGATGTCTTTAATTTCGACCATAACCTCATCAGTCTTTGATAACGTTTGGATTTTTGCATCTGCACCAAGAGAATTTCCTAATGCAGTTTGAAATCCAAGTTCCTTTGAGTGTATATCTTCTTCTAACTCAAGTAGGAGATCACCCTTTGCTGATCTACGAATGTGAGTCACCTGTAGGCCACAAAAATTGTGTCGAAAGTTTTCCATACTAAAATGCTCTTATGTCGTATCATTTTTGGCACGGCGTTACGTTTACGTACAGTTTACGAAGTCTTTGCAATACTAAACTATTCGTAAACGTTACCCTAAAACAGTACACTTTATGTTACGTAAATTAAACATTTGCCATGAGAGAATTGAAACGAATTTACGAGCACCTTAAGTCCTCGTAATGTTTACGTAAAACCGTAACATTTACGATTCGCTTATGTGTTACAATTATGTACCATATAAGCATAAATTTTACGTACACATTTAATTTTATTAATTTCAATTGATTGATTGATTGATTTTGAATGTACTGCCAAGCATTAAGCAGGATATCCCGGAAAGCGCCGGGCCCACAGTACACCCGTTTTTACATATACTACTTGGAAGGATATGGAAGGATACTAGTTAAATTATTGAGATCGACCCGGTTACAGACATCTTGGCGGCCAATAGTTAGTAAATTTTTGTGGGTTAGGGATGGAAAAGTATGTTAGTTATGACATAATTGGTCCGATTTTCCGGTAGCCAATATTCAAACTACTGTTAGTGTTAGACAATCACATTTTTGTTGTACTGCTCTGCATTCTGCCATCTCTTATCAGCAACTTCAGTAGGCCGCCATTCATCTATAATCTGCAATTGTACCCTGAAAACAGAATCTATTTATTAACTAATTGCTCTTAGCCGTAAGCTGTAATAAATTGAATTAATTTTTAATCTGAAATCACAAATTCAATTATTCTTAATATAATAGCATAATTATACAATAATATAATTCCTACAAGCCATATGCTGTAATAAATTGTGTTAGTTTTTGCCTGAAATTTACAATTAATTAATTTATTACAATACCAATAATATAATAATACAACAATATAACAATACAATAATATAATACACATTAGACGTTCTTGCACTACAAGAGCTTAGATGGTCTGGGAGTGGGATCCATAACACCACCAATGGTTACACTCTTCATTACAGCGGCCATCAGAATGGAGGAGAATTTGGAGTTGGCTTCCTTATCCATCAGCGCACGAAGCATCATATCATCAACTTCCGCCCCTTCAACATGCGGATATGCACGGTCAGGCTCGGCACTAAGAAATTCAACATCACGATCGTTAATGTCCATGCACCCACCGAAGATAAATCTGATGACATCGAAGATCTCTTCTTTGTCGAGCTGGAGGAAGTCATCAATAACATACCGCACCACGACATTAAAATTATCGTGGGCGACTTTAACGCAAAAATTGGCAGGGGTACAGAAAATACATCATACATCGGTCCTAACAGCCTGCACCTAACTAGTAACAACAACGGCCAACACGTCACCGACCAGGAGATAACGTACAACTTAGTTGTTTCAAGTACATTTTTCCCACACAAAAGAATCCACATAGTAACGTGGAGATCGAATGATGGAAGAACGGAAACCCAAATCGATCACATCATGGTGTCTAAGAGACACTCCACCAGCATATCCAACGTCAGATCTTACAGAGGTGCAGACATGGACAGCGATCATGTGCTTGTCATTTTTAAGTATAAGTGAAAGCTATCATCTACGTTTAACAGACAGCACAAAAGACAGCACAAAAGACCGATGGAATATCGATGCTTTAAAAGGCCAAGCGTCACTGCAGAGTTACCAATCAGCTGTCACTAATTATTTAGACCGGCCCAATAACAAGAATCTCCTCCTAACATCCAGGAGCAGTGACACGCTATACAGTCAGCCATAACCACCGCGGCGCCAAGTTCCATCGGAAGAAGGCATCCGAGGTCCCGTAATGTTTGGTTCGATGATCAATGCCGAAGAGTCGTCGAAAATAAACAAAAGCTTCGTGAAAAATGGTTGGCTCGCAACTCTAAAGGCACTCTAGCAGAATATCTCCGCACTAGGAAAGGTACGACTTAATACCTTCGACAAAAGAAGCGCGATCATATGAGATCTTGCATCAAAAACATCAGCTTCCAAGCGGAAATAGGAAACTAAAGGGACTGTTTTGCTAACCCCAGAAATCTAACTAGAGACTTCCACCCAAAAAGTACAGACATCAAAGGTGGGAATAGAAAGCTGAGAACAAACGTGGCTGATGTTCTCTCAGTAAGGCAAACTTACTTTCAAAATCTACTAAATCGGAACGACGAAATGACCGCCATTAGAGCAATAGTTCCTCCAGGTAAAGAGGTCTTTGTTGGATATCCCACAGTAGAGGAAGTAGATGCAGCTATTAGTAGATTAAAAAATGGAAAGTCACCTGGTCTCGATGAAGTCCCCGCAGAATTGATTAAGCTCGGAGACGCTTAACAAATCTATACGATCTCATCGTCTCTATTTAGGACCAAGAAGAGTTCCCGGAGAATTGGAAGACCGCACTCATATGTACGCTGCACAAAAAAAGAGACTGTCTTAAATGTGGAAACTATCGTGGTATCGCTCTGTTGAGTACTGCTTACAAAGTGTTGGCTAATGTTGTACTTGCCAGACTCATCCTTTTCGCCGAAAACACCATTGGCAACTATCAATGTGGTCTTCGTCCCAACCGATCGACCTGACCAATGTTTTACCATGAGGATAACCTTGGAAAAATGTTGTGAGTACAATATAACCATACACCAACTGTTTATAGACTTCAGACAGGCATATAACAGTTAAACCGCCAAAACTTATGGGAAGCGCTCATATGCCTAGGAATTCCAGAGAAACTCGTTTCTCTGTAAAAATTAACAAACTCTGAGTCTGTATGTAGAATCGTAATTGAGGGAGCTGTGTCAGACCCCTTTGAAATAACATCTGGTGTTCGACAGGGAGATGCACTCGCGCCTTGCTGTTCAACTAGGCTACGTACTTGAGTACGTAGTGAGAAATAGGAACATTGAAACTTCGCGCTGTATTTTTAATAAATCAGGCCAAATTTTTGGATATGCAGATGATATCGTGCTTCTTGGCCGAAGATCTATCGATATCAAGGAGAGTTTCATACAGCTCGACCGCTGCGCAAGAAGACTTGGTTTGGAGGTGAACAGCAGCAAAACAAAATTGTTATCAACAGCCAGGAACATCTCCATGGTAAATCTCGGAATTGGCGACCATAACTTTGATACAGTTGAAGTAATAAACTTAGCTGAAATTACTGAAATGCCAAATGATGGCATAGTGATTGCTCAGGCTAATGAGGTATATCTTTTGTTCTTTATATAGTTTTTTAGTGTAGTTTTTAATCATCCTGTAAAATGTATAATACTGTTTTTAAACTTTCAGCATGGCCCGTGTGAAATTCCTCATAATTTATTTGAAGCTCAAGCTACTACCGCGGCAGTAAGTCGTACTACTTCCACCAGTGCAACTTCTAGTAAAATGAGCATTAAAACTACAAAAAATAGTTCGATTAAACAGTTTATAGATTCAGTTACAGACAAAGATAAAGCAGAATTTAACTTGGTCGTAGCAAAATTCTTTTTCGATTCGAATATTTCCTTTAATACTATAGAATCTAATCATTTTCATAAATTAATAACAACATTAAGACCAGCGTATGCGAAACATATACCGATTCGGAAATTACTAGCCACAACACTTTTAGATGCAGTATATAAAGACTGTATAAAACAAACAAATAATTTGCGTGGCTGTAAGTCTGTTTTGCTCATCGATGAATGGGATGAAAAATACATCGAGCAATACAAAAATTACTGTAACCATGCTTCACAACGCTAATGGTGATCGCACTTTTTTAAATGCTTGTGATGTTGAAAGCGAAACTGCCGACAATCTCGTTGATGTTGTATATGAATCGATTGAGTTAGCCAAATCAAATTACAATACAGATGTATATGCAATTGTGTCTGATAACGCCAGCAACATGGTAAGAATGGGAAAAAATTTGGTTCATGTACTGTGGCATTCTACCTGTAATAGCCATATTGGTAATTTATTTGCGGGAGATGTTGTCGATATGGATTTAATAAAACAAGTAACAGGCATATTGAAAGAATTCAAGAGAGATATACTTGAAAAAAATCTTTTGAAATGTGGAGAATCTCGTATTAAATTACCACCAGCTACAAGATGGTGCTATCAGCGAGATTCATTAGAATGTTTTTTAAAAAATTTAAAAAAAATTTTTATATGACGATATTTTGGTTGATAAAATTAAAAACATGAAGAGTATTCTCGAACCCATTTGCGAATTAACTAACATTTGCCAAAACGCTACTACGTCTATTGCTGACGCAGCTCATTTGTGGCTAACTTTCAAATGGGATGAAGATTTGTTAGCAACGATTGATACCTCTACGAAAAAGAAGTTACTAAAACATTTAAATGATCGAAAAAAAATGGCACTTAACAACTACACTTTAACCAGTTACTATTTGCATCCAAAATATGATAATAGTTTATTATTGGAAGAACACATGACTGTGATTGACGGTTTTTCATTTCAAAATTTGGATATATGGTATAGAAAGTCTATGTAAATACAAAGACCAAAGAAATTATTTTGGTTTATTGTACGAAAAACATATAATAAAGCCAGAAGTATTTTGGAGTATGGCAACTAGGATGCACGAACAACTTTCAACACTAGCCCTTAATTTTTTAAATATTCCAGCATCGACGGCTCAACTCGAACGAACATTTTCGAATTGGGGTTGGATTCACACGTCGATAAGAAATCGGTTAACGTTCAATAGATCAAAAAAATTAATTCACATTTATCTGACTTTGAA
Source organism: Tipula confusa (assembly GCA_963556175.1). NCBI lineage: Eukaryota > Metazoa > Arthropoda > Insecta > Diptera > Tipulidae > Tipula > Tipula confusa. Next base: position 32,351,228 of record OY744477.1, on the reverse strand, counting down.
TCAACACAATCAAAAAATGTTCGATTGGGATGCAGCTTAATTGTTCCGGTAATAAATTTTATTTATTACTATTACTAAATTTGAAATTTTTTGTAATGAATTAAATAAAAATAAATAAATAATACATTTATTAAAAATAAAAATTAGTTTTTAATTATTATCAATGATATCAACATTGATTTAATAAAGTTGGTTGAATTTTAATGAATATTGATGAGTCACGTATCGACAATCGTTTTACATTAAATAGGTTCTAATGAAACCGAATTCCTACTTCACAAATATATTATGTGTAGATATTTAATCCTTACTCGTATTTATCGCTTATCGCAGTGATAATTTAGGACAGTGGAAACGCAGTAATGAAAAATTTGCTGCATAATTTCTTATTGATTATCGACAAGGTAGAGGTAAAATCAATGAAACTTCTATAATCGATTCTTCTTTCGTTCCTCTAATTTATTTGTTCTGGCCGCTACGTTATCATGTTAAAGCAGTTATAATTTGTATCGCCTCATTCAATTGGATTGTAAGATTAATATCGATTTTAGACATAGCCCTACATGTTAGAGATAGATTATTGCCAATTATCATATAAACATTTTCATTAGTTCAATTATTTATGTACAGACTGTAATCCGATCTTGTTAGAATAATTATGTAAATTGAATTGAAACATGTGTAATTCAACTTTTATGTAAACACACTCACTAATTTAGTACAATTGTAATAAGATGTAAAACAAGTTTGGTTGAGTATAAAACCCAAATAACTTATATTACTATAAGGGAAATCGTGAACATTTCCATAGTAAATGCTAACGACAACATGATTTCGTTCAATTTTGTTTCGGATAAAAATTCTAGATGGCATACCAAACGTTTTTAACGAGAACAATAGATGGCACGTCAACCAATTTTTTTATTTTTTATTTTTTCATAAAATTTCATAACAGCTGTCATTAATGGTACTATTGTTGTTATTTCAAAGTGTAGCGTCTCACGTCTGTGAAGTGAATAATAATAATTTGTTTTGTGAATTAAAAGTGTTGTATATTTTGTTTTATAAAAACCTTTCATAAATTATAAAATAACATAAATAAATAAGTTATTTTAAAATAACATAAATATAAAGTGCTTGTTTTATCAAAATGCCGCTGAAGTGTTTTAATTGTTCAGCGAAGATTGGTTTGCATTCGTAAGTAGTAATTGATGCGAAAGATAGCTAAAACATAATTATTCATCACTTTAGATGCTAATTAACACAATATAAATATGTTGTTTGTTTTAAATTTATTAAAATGTAAAGTTTAACCTATAAAAAAGTGATTTTATACCACCAAGCAATTGGACTATTCGAATTAGTAGCTAATTTTAGATAAATTTTGCATATATTTTCGGTTAAAGGTTTTATTTTTACAATTTATATTGCCTCAAGCGTATACTGAATAAAAGAGCTGATTGTACCCTTTAATTTATAGCGCACCATCATCTGAAGATTACAGGAAAATTTGGCGAGATATTGTTCCAAATGTCAAAGCTAATGAATTGGATTATCCTTCATTTAAACTTTGTTCCAAACATTTCGAGGAAAAATATTTAACCACTGGTAATCATCTTACAAGAAATGCGGTACCTTCGAAATTTGTTTTGGACAATGACATGTGGTAAGTTAAACCAACATTTCTTTTTAATGTAATTATGTTAAAGCTTGTAATAATAAAATTGTTATATTTGCGCCTAGGTATACTATTGAATATGATGAGGATGCGACATTAAATGTTCCTACTGAAATAATTAACTATAAAAAGCCAGAATGTAATAAAATTTCATGTAATGATAACACAACAAACTTAGAAAACGAACCACCAAATTACCCTTCAACGTCAGCCATGAATACGCCACCGAATTATCCTTCAACGTCAATCACGACGTCACCACCAATCAAAAAAGCAAAAAGTGGAAATATTCTACCAACAACACCGCAATCAAGTGATGCCATTAGCCGTCAGTTCAGATATACTGGAGACATTGATGCATCTTACAATTACACACCACGTACTTCAAAGCGAGCTATATCCAAATTGAAAGAGGAAATTGGGAAAACTCGAAAATTAAACAAGGCTCTTGTCACAAAATGTAATCGTTATCAAAAAAAGGTACAAGATTTCGAAAATTTCATGAAGAGGTTAGAGAAAGAAGGGATTATTAGTGGAGGATCGCGTGATACATTAAATGTAAGAAAATTATTTTAATTAAGCGCTTTACCCACAGGAAATCAAAAAGAAAAATTGGATGAAAAATACTTAATACGGTTTTAATTTTTAGTTTTCTTACGGGCAAAGCACTTTAAAATCAAACATTTATTTATTTGATATATTATTGTATATATTTATATACATATATACAATATATTGTATATATTCAAGTATATTAAATATATATTTGATTGTATATACCTTATGTTATTTGCTATATTAATTGTCAATACTAAAATATTTATAATTATTTTTTTAATTTATTAGGACATAAGCCAAGAACAATCATTTATTTATGAATTAAAATCCGGTGTAAAATTTGGCAAATATACACCGAAGTTGCGTCAGTTTGCGATGACCATGTCATTTTTTTCAACTGCTGGTTATGAGCATCTTCGGCAATTTTTTATTAAAAGTATCAAACTACCACATATAAGGACCATAAGACAATGGTACCAGAACTCAACAGGCAGTCCTGGTATTACAATACAAGCCGTGGAACATTTGCGGCAAAAAATCCAAACAGAGAATAAAGATATCTATTTCTCCATAATGATGGACGAAATGTCAATCAAAAAATGTATTGATTGGGACAATAAAAATAAGGAGTTTGTGGGGTTTGTTAATTATGGCGCAGGGTGTTTGGATGATAATGTAGATGATGAACAAACACAGGCATCTAATGTGTTAGTGTTCTTCATTTGTGCTATAAATTTAAAATTTAAAATACCTATTGCATATTTTTTTATTAATTCCTTAAATGCAGCAGACCGAGCACATATAATAAAATTTGTCATATCCCACTTACGCGAGGAGTGTAATGCGAACATTATAACGTTAACATTTGACGGGCTTAAGGCAAATTTTAGTATGGTCAAATTGTTAGGAGCCGAATTACCACAAAAGCCTTATTTTTATGTCGAACCTAGTGATCAAAAAATTTTTATTTATTTGGATAATTGTCACATGATTAAACTTATACGTAATCATTTCAAATTAAAACGTACATTTTATACAAAAAATGACGATAAAATTGAATGGCATTACATTGAAAAACTAAATAATATTCAAACTGAAAGCGGACTTGCACTTGCACCAAGAATTAATGCCACACATATAAAGTTTGAAAATTCTATAATGCGGGTAAAATATGCAGTGCAAGTGTTTAGTCGCAGTGTAGCAAACGCATTAGAATATTTAAGCCAAACCGATCCAATATTTAAGGATTGTATGCCTACTGTTAAATTTTTACTAATTATTAATGATTGTTTTGATATTTTTAATAGTAATAGTTTAATGGCAAAATATTATTTTAAACGACCTCTCTCTAAATCGACACACGAAACTTTTTTTAAAAATTTAGAATATTTAAAACAAACTATCAATGAATTAAAATATGTTAACAAATATCATCAAAAATTAAATGTAATACAAAGTAATTTCAATACAGGATTTTTAGGTTTTTTAATAAATTCCGAAAGTCTAAAAATTATGTACAATGAATTAATTGTAAATGATAAATTAGATTATTTGTTAACATATAAGTTTAGCCAGGATCACTTAGAGTTGTTTTTTGGGTTGATTCGTTATCGAACTGGCCGAAACGACAATCCAACATGCAAACAATTTATAGCATCCTATAAACGGCTAGTTGTTAATAAATCTATAAAAGCGCAAGGTACGGGTAATGTTTCCTTGCCAGAAATATTAACTATTTCATCCAGCCGAAAGACAAATCAATTAAATTTAAATGATGATGTTGTATTAGATTTAATTGAAGTCGAGCTGGATGAATACTCGTGTGATATAATAACGTATTTAGCTGGGTATATTGAAGCCAAACAATTGCCTAAATTTTTAAAATGTAAGGAATGTCTCCAAATTTTAAATAAAAGTGCACGGTTGGAGCTAAATCTAGGTTTATTTAATTTAAAAAAATGGGGTAAATTAATGACCCCATCATTAAATACATACAAAATTTTAGTCGAATGTGAGAAAATTTTTAAAAGTAGTGTTAATATTAATGTAAAATTAGAATATAGTAAGTTAGTTTTACGATCAATACAAAATATTAGTTTAATCGATTTAATTTTTATAGATAATAGCAATCACTTATACTCTAGATTTAATATTAATGATATAGAAAATCATTTTTACGTGTTAATTAAAACTATCATAAATATATATTATAAAATAAGATTTTTTCATTTTGCAAAACAAGAGAATTTAAAAAAAATTGGTGTAAGAAAAAAATTAACGAAGTTAATTCATTTTAATGAAATGAAATAATTAAAAAAAAATAAAATTTGGTTTTATTTATTTATTATTGTATATAAATATAAGCCCATGTACTCCAATCCCGATTATAAAATTTAAAATTTTTTTTTTAGATTTAAAATTTTTGTTTCGTTAATAATTCGTTCAATATAAAAAACTGTAGATAAAAAAATGTAAACATTTCGTTCAACTACTCTAGTGCCATCTACTATTTTTATCCCAACTAATATCATGTTGGCACATAAAATCGACGCGATTTCCCTTATAGTAATATAAGTTATTTGATAAAACCAGAGAATTATAAATAAAAAAGTCTTCTGCTTGTGAAATGAATGTGAAGGTTGAAACAATTTTATTATATGTACTCAAACATATTTTTGGTGCCTAAACCCGGGAATTAAATTAATTAAATTAAAAAAAAAAAGTTTGTGAGATTTGAACAATTTATTAAGATAGTAATGCCAATAGTTCCGTAAGAAAAGAAGATACGACAGATAAGGTAAAAGAATAGTGTGCGGATCAGCTGTAAATTTTTCAGCTACAATTACGCACTATAATCAACGTCAGATAAGTATCCAGCCTGCTAATTTATTTATTTAACGGTAAATTGGAACCGATTGTTAAAGAAATCGCGTAATTGTGTGAAAAGTATATAGATATCAATCTTAACTAAAATTAAAATAAAATAAAAAATTAGTGCATTACTAATAATAAAAAAAAAACGTGGTTAACAGTGCAGTGAAATTAATAACGGTAATGGATCGTACGACTAGAATTCGAAATAGAATAGTCGGTCAAATAGAAGCCATTTTGACTTATGCGAAACACATGAATAAGGATTTAACGGAGAATGCTATTCGACCGCGGTTAGCGCATTTGGAGAAACATTAGGAACATTTCAATGAAGTAGAAGTTACTTTATCGTAGTATCCGGATTATGTGCCTGTTACCTCCAAGGTTGATGACTTATGTTATGAAGCACGAACGTTATTAGAAGATATGTTGGTCCAACTTACTGGTGTAAAACCATCCATAGGTAAAATGGCTGATGATTTGAATGCGACTTTAGAAACATTTGTGGCTCAACAAAAGACATTTTACGAAACCTTGAATACTACATCAACAGTTAAGCTACCCAAATTTAATATTGAAGCATTTAGTGGCGATTATAAAATGTGGCCGTCTTTCAGGGACCTCTATGTTAATGCTGTTCATGGCCACCCACATTTAAAGGGTTCCCAAAAATTGCAGCAGCTGAAAACGTTATTACGAGGGGAAGCGGCTGGTTTGATTCGCCACATAACTACTACAGATGACAATTATGAAGAAGCTTAGCAAAAATTAGAAGAGAGATATAATAAACCAAAACCAATTGTAGCCACGCTTATTCAATCGTTCCTCGATTAACGAGCATGCAAGACAGCAAACTATAAAGATTTACGTTGCCTGTACGATCATTCGGATGAGACCGTACGAGCTCTTAGAAGCCTTGATCCAGCAGAAGAATCTCATGATCCGTGGCTCATCCATCTGTTACTACAAAAGGTCGATAACGACACGAAGCTGCTATGGGCACGAGATTCGGTAGAAAAACCTCAGTCCGCATTTATCGAATTTTTGGAATTTTTAAACATAAGATACGATACACTTGAATCCTGTAACATAGATGAAAAGAAAAATCATCCGACTCACTCAACAAGGTCATTTCTAGTTAACCAATCATCGCAACCACAATCAATACAAAGGAGCAGTTGCTATGCTTGCAAAGGTGATCATTTTTTTTACAAATGTCCATCATTTCGCAACATTAGTTTAGAGACTCGAATTAATTTGGCGAATGAACAACGTTTATGCCATAATTGTTTAAGGAAGAGACATTTGGTTACTCAGTGTACATCTAAAACTTCTTGCCTAATTTGCAGAAGAAGACACCATTCACTGTTACACCCACACACGGGTTCAGCCTCACATCAACAAACAGTAGCTAATTCAACATTCCTCGATCAAACAAGGTCGAATTACCAAAAAAGCAGCGATCAATCATCAATGACAAAACCCGTTGTAACACAACGAGCAAAACCTGATCAGACACCAACAAGCTCAACAGAGGTGACAAATAATCAAAATGGATCAACCCATATATATATATATATATGCAGCAGCAATCGATTGCTCAAACCATACTACCTACTGCTATAATTCAGATAAAATCACCCAGTGGAGAATACATCCAAGCTCGAGTTTTACTGGATTCAGGATCCCAGTCATTCTTTGTATCAGAATCATTTGTGAAACGCCTAATACGTGATAAATCGAACGTTCATGTTTACGGTTTAGCAACAGTACCTGCGAGTATCACAAGGGGCAAAACGTCACCGTGCATACAATCACGTGTAAATCCTCGTCATACTATAGTCGTTCCTGCCTTAATTGTAAAATCTATCGGTGCAAAGTTACCAAACAGTTTGCTTACTGTACCATCTCATAATCATTATGACACTCTCGGCCTAGCGGATCCATTGTTTTATCAACCAGGAACGATCGACGTTTTAATTGGTATAGAATTTTTCTTTGACATCATTGGTCACAAACAGTTACACGTACCACATCTACCACCGCTTCAAGAATCACAATTCGACTGGTTAGTCGCTGGTAGCGTTACATCAAACATTCCTCAAACCAGCTGCTATATATCCACTAATGAAGCACGTCAAGAATTCAATTATGATGAATTAAACAATCTGTTAAGACGATTTTGGGAAATTGAAGATTTGCCAAGACGAGTAGAACCAAGCAAGGAACAACAGGTTTGCGAAACTTTTTATAACAATACCACTGTAACAACAATGAGTGGTCATATTCAGATGAGAATTCCATTCAAGGAAGAACTAAAACTGCTGGGAGATTCGTACAATAATGCCAAAAGACGATTATTATCGTTGGAACGAAAATTTCAGCAGAATCCTGAATTAAAACAAGACTATACCGATTTCATGAATGAATATATTACCATGAATCATATGAAACAGCTCTCATGGTCAAATTTTCCTGACGCTAATAACAAACGATATTTCATACCACACCACGCAATCTACAAAGAAAGTACAACTACGCGACTACGCGTAGTATTTGACGCCTCATGCAAAACTAGTACGGCGATTTCCTTGAACGATGTGATGTATACCGGAACAAAATTACAAAATGATTTAGTAACAATTCTTTTACGTTTTCGAAAACATCAAATCGTCTTAGTAGCAGATATCGAAAATATGTACCGGCAAATACTGGTACATGGAGAGGATGCAAACTATCAACTAGTACTGTGGAGAGGTAATGTCAATCAAAATATTCAGGTGTATCAACTTCAAACGGTTACGTATGGTATGAATTGCTCGCCATATCTCGCTATACGTACACTGAAAAGAATTGCGGATGAGCATTCAAATGAGTTCCCATCAGCATCGAAGGTAATACTACAAGACTTCTACATGGATGATATGCTTTCAGGGGCAGATTCAGACGAAGAAGCACTTCGGTTAAAGGCAGAAATTACCTTAATACTCAAAAAAAAGGGCTTCAATTGCGAAAATGGAGGTCCAATTCACAAATTGTACTCGATTCATTTGATGCAAATGATATCGAGCTAAATCCAAAATTAATTGAAGAAGAAAGTAATGCTAAAACTCTCGGCATTTTGTGGAATTCACGAACAGATACCTTTTCATTTAAGGTCCAGCTTAAGGCAATATGGACTAAACGTAGGGTATTATCCGAAACATCACGAGTATATGATCCATTGGGATGGATAACTCCCACTATTATGATATTTAAAATTATACTCCAAAGATTCTGGGTACTAAAATTAGATTGGGACTTACCACTACCCAGTACTCTTCAAAATGAATTTGAATCCACATATTTTCAACTAATCCATTTGAATCGGATTAAAATTCCACGATGCTACCACAAATTCGCTAATGCTAATACTATTCAATTACATGCCTTTTGTGATGCGTCGGAAAAGGCTTACGGATGTGCAGTGTATTTACGCGTGAGTGATTCAGATGGGAAAATTATGACGAACTTAATATGTGCGAAGGGCAAATTAGTTTACCGAGGTTGGAGTTATGCGGCGCTTGTGTGTTAGGGAAACTATTGAAATTTGTAAAAGGTGAATTATTTCCAGAAGATAATATTCAAATCTTTGCATGGACGGATCCGATGACGGTGTTGAGTTGGTTGTCCGATGTTTCCCGACTTTAGAAGAGCTTTATTGCTAACCGTACGTCATATATTTTAGACATAGTTCCACGACATCAATGGAATTATGTCCCGTCAAAGCAGAATCGTGCCGATATGATTACTCGAGGTGTGCTACCTCAGAAAATAAGCACGGCGCAGTTGTGGTGGAAGGGACCAGAATGGCTGGAGAAGGATGATAGTTGGTGGCCAGAAACGCCAGAAGCAGCTCCAAAGAATAATCCAGAACAATTAGAACAAAGGACACAAACGTTTGCTATTCAACAAATACAAGTGGACACATTAGAACGACTATTCATGTCAAGCTCATCGATGTTCAAGCTAAAAAGAATTTTGGTTTACGTATTACGTTTTGGGAGTAGATCAATGAATAGCAGCAATAAAATAAAGGGACGCATCATACTTGATGAATTATTGAGGGCAGAAGAAATTATTTATCTGGTGTGATAACGGGTCGAATTTTGTTGGTGGCAATCGCGAACTAAAAATATTACATGGCCAATTTATTAATCAATGTCAATCTAACGATAATTAAAATTTTTCCTTACAGAAGTCAATTCAGTTCAAATTTAGTCCACCTAGCGGTCCAAACTTTGGAGGACTCTGGGAGGCCATTGTTAAATCCACAAAATTTCATTTAAGGCGAGTGATGGCGGGTTATAATTGTACATATGAAGAACTTTGTACTGTGGTGGTTCAAATCGAATCCATCCTTAACTCACGACCACTATGTCGATTAAATGATACGATTGATGAGCTACAAATGCTAACTCCCAGTCACTTTCTCATCGGAGAACCACTAGTAGCAATTCCAGAGCCAGATTTAGCGAAAATCAACAATGGAAAACTTAATAAATGGCAAAATATTCAGAAGCGAATCCAAGGTTTTTGGAAATTTTGGCATCAAGACTACCTTTCTACCCTGCAAGAGAAAAAAAAATGGCGAAAAAATAGGGCAAATATTCAGTTGGATGATGTGGTATTAATACAAGAAAGCAGTTTACCACCCAATAAATGGTTACTTGGCCGCATCGTACAAATATTTACGGGTACTGATGCAATTTGCAGAGTTGTCAAGATCAAGACGGCAACTAATGAAATTATTCGTCCGGTAAATAAATTAATAAGATTACCGCTTCAAGATACAACAACAGAGTGATTTTTAAGAGACTTATTGAATATTATAATTATTATTATAATTTTTGTAAAATAAATCTAAATTAGATATTAGTTAAGCAAATTAATCCTATAATTTCCTTAACGAGAGGGACTATGTTAGAGATAGATTATTGCCAATTATCATATAAACATTTTCATTAGTTCAATTATTTATGTACAGACTGTAATCCGATCTTGTTAGAATAATTATGTAAATTGAATTGAAACATGTGTAATTCAACTTTTATGTAAACACACTCACTAATTTAGTACAATTGTAATAAGATGTAAAACAAGTTTGGTTGAGTATAAAACCAGAGAATTATAAATAAAAAAGTCTTCTGCTTGTGAAATGAATGTGAAGGTTGAAACAATTCTATTATATGTACTCGAACAATACATAATTAAAAACAAAGCACAATCACTTTTCGGTTAACTAGAAAATAGAATAACAAAAATTTAAGGGAAGATGACTACAAATTGATTTGATCCCAAATTCAAATAATATTTCTTATGAGGTAAACGAAAGAAGACTATAGTAATATATATTACTGGATCCAGCTTGGACTTAGGATCCAGCTTGTTAATTTTTATATCAATCCACATTTTTTGTATGGAGATATTGTTGTTTAAAATTAAAGAATTAGTACTCCAACGAACTTGAATGATATTTAATTCTTGTTTGATCTTTATTAATACAGTATTTAGATGCTCTCTTGAATGATTCTAAGTTTTTGAAGCATAAATAGCTTACATATGTATATCAGACACACATTTTTTTTATTCATCATATCCTCGCATTCAAATCTTGACACCTGCTATCAATAAATGTAATTTGATGAACGCTTTGTTTTTCGTGAGAGGAGTTAGCTTGTGGAATTCCTTGAAAGGTAACTGCTGGGTTGCAAAAATAATATTTTTCCCAAATTTAATTATTAATGTATTAATCAATTTATCTAGTATTAATTCTATGGTAAGGTTAGTATAATGGTATTGCTGCAAACTTAGGTTATGAAAAATTATTAATTGTAATTAGAGTAAGAAAAATTAAATTGAATTAATAAAATTCACTACAGTTCCACGCTTAAATTCGATAATCATATTCGCTACCTCTGGACATCAAAGGCATAATGCATAGGCATTTTATCGAATGGATAGAATAGGGCTAGTATTTTCAGGCATACATTTATTTGATGAGGGTGAGACGGGTAGTGATAGTTTGGTTGATTTTGTCCTGTTTGAAATTAATAAAGATTTAAATTTAAAAGCCAGTCAAACGAGTATAGATTCACTTCATTCATTTCACTGCAGAGAATTATTTTGTTTATGATTAAACGTCAAATTGCAATTAGTTTTCCGCTACATATCGAAAGAAATATGCACTCTTAAAAATATTTTATTTTAGTTTATTCAAATGCAGCTAGATGGCACTACGTCACTAGTTGTTTATTTTGTCGAATATAAGAACTAGTTTAAGACGTAAACAGATGGCATTGTAGAAGGAAAGGTGATTTTTATAGTCTCAATGTAGATAACTAAAAGATGAAAATAATTATGATCAACCATTTAAATAAAATGTTTAAGTGGATTCTGATGCCTCCGTATTGATGTCTTTTTTTTATTTACGGGTAGGTTTTATTAAAGGAATAGTGCGCTTACCACGGGTGGGTACAAACATTTTATAACGTACCGTTTATTAGCTTTATTAGCTGCATGAATTCCTCTTTATGTTCTTTATTGTCTAATTTAGACCATACCAAGTCTCCTGCTAACGAGAATTTTAGGAATTCTAACGATTTACCCGAAAATGTTGGAATTAATTTAAATTTCTTTTCGATCGACATATTAGTTATTTTTATATCACTTTTTAAATTTTCGTCTGGAACTTCGTACAACTTGCTTGATTCTTGTGAGTCGCTAAATTGACTGTCACTTTCCGATTTCGATCGGCGTTTGGATTTAATCCTAGTACTAGCAATCCTAGTTAATCTTTTCCCACTCATAAAATGTACTAGTAATTATTCAAAATAATTAATTAATTTACAATACACTAATAACGAATGGAAAAGATACAAAAGTAAAGCTCAGAAATTAAAATCAGTATACACCCTAACTCAGAACCAGAACCAATAATTTAGTATATAGAAAGGAAAAGTTTAAATATGGAATACAATAAATTTTAAAAATGAATATTTTTTTAATCATGTTGCTTTCCAAATTAAAGCATACGAAATTCACTGATAGTTAATTTTTTCAGATCATTTTACACATTGACAATATATTATTTCAAAAATTTTTATTAGAATTATGTAAAAAATTTTAATTTTTAATTGACAAATTTGTAAGAAAAAAAACATTTTCATTCTAAATGATAACTTAAAGCTTTAAATGAATTAATTTCAAAATTGTTTACCAATATGGTCGTTCAATGCTGCTAATTTGTTTTATCTGGGTCGATCCGTCGCAGTCATAAATTGACACGTGATGTAATACGAATATCCAAATAATCCAAATAATTATTATTATTATTTTTAAACTGGAACTACGGTCTCTTGTGCAACATGTGCTCCAAATATTTTAGCTTCAAGTATTTTAGCTCCATGTTTTTTAGTTCCAATGTAGAATATTTAATTTGTTAAAAATTATGATTTAGCATCATTTTATTTAAAAAAATTGTATTACATTTTTTATAATGGATGCCACAAAGAACCCACATGGGTTTTTTCCGCTGCCACCTATTTGTTGTATGTTAGACTAATGTATATTTATCGAATACAACCTTATTATGAAATTAAACAAATTTATAACAACTTTGATGTTGATGCCACGAAGGTTAGCGTCCAATAGATCTTCTTTTTTATTCTTGCTGCTACTCTTCAGTTTCTCTTGTATTTTATGCAAAATATATTGTGCGGGATGTAGGATTTAACATTTTAGTTGTTTGGACACTTCTTGACAGGTTAAATGAGAATTTTTTTGTCTCTTTTTGTTTTTTTTTTTTGATTTTTGTGTATTGTACAAGAAAGTTATAATTTTCACTCTCTTTTGTTTTATAGTATGGAAATGTTTATATTATTTTACACTATATGCTAAATCATATATCGAAACGTTTTTTACTTACAATACATTCTCATGTGTATATGATTAAATAGCATGAGTATGCAATGAATACGGCTTGTAGTAAAGAGGGTTTTAATCTGCGTACTCGATCAAAACCCTCTTTACTACAAGCCGTATTGTTTGCAACTCATGCTATACAAAAATATATACTTTGATTGTATTGTAAGTAGAAAATCGTGTCGGGATATGTAGCGAATATTGTGTAAAAGAAAGAAACAATAAAATCAAATAATGCGCATGCGTTTACAATTTTTTTTTTTAATTTTACAATACATCTAAAGTATATATTTTCACTAATACATTTTAAAAATACATGATGATGTGTGTCAACGAAATTTACAAGATGGCTTGTAGTAAAGAGCGTTTCGATGCAACAATCAAGCTTGTAATATACATTTGTGTTGGTTTTGGTAATGGTCATCTTCTCTTGCTTACACCGTTATGATGTACTTATTTTGTATTTAGATTTTTGTACATAAATTGAGGGGAATTATAATTGTTAATGGGTGCGGGTAAAATATCGTTAATACAAATTATATATTCAGATACAATCGAGATTTGCAGTAGATCGTTTGTTTTAATTAACTAAATTAAAATTATTTTAAACTTAAAAATAAAATTAAATAATATTGGAAGTCCACAGTGTTTTAATTATCGAACGTTTTTTTTTTTTTATAACTTTTTATTTTTTATTTTAAAAAGACTTTTTACAAAGTAACTAGTCATTTTTGACTAACAGCGTTTAATTCTAATAATATAATAATAAAGCCACATCTATGTATTCTTTCCATAAAGTGTTATTTTGGTTGATTTTGCATTATGCGCACTACTCAGGTAACTCAAAAGGTTTTTGTCTTTTGAGTCTTCTTATAATACCCTCTTGATGAAGTAATCTTACAGCTTCAATATTAGGGTGATGATGGAGCCTCTTCTGGTGTTTTTGAGCACATTTCTTGATTTCACTTGCGACTGTGTCTATTCCGAGATCTCTATGAAGGTCACTATTACGAGTGTACCAAGGAGCGTTTACAATCCCTCTAAGAACTTTATTTTGGAATCGTTGAACTATCTGTTGATTGCTGGTTTTGGTGCATCCCCATAGTTGGATATCATAAGTCCAGACCGGCTTAAGCGCTTGTTTATAAAGCATAAGTTTAATATAAATGGATAACTGAGAGTTTCTTCCAATTAATTTGTACATTTTTCTATATTTTAACTGAAGCCTTCTGCTTTCTTTTTCACATGTACTTTCCACTTTAACTTTGCATCAAGGTTCATACCAAGGTATTTTGCTTGATTTGCATGTGGTACAGGGATATTATTGAGAGTCACAGGTAGTGGTTCTATTGACCTATTAGTAAGGTTAATGTGAGTAGACTTTGATTCATTCACTTTAATTCTCCACTTAGTTAGCCAATCTTGTATATTATTTATGGCTATTTGTAGTTTGAATGTGACATCACCGATTGTGTCACCAACAGCTAGAATTGCAGTGTCATCGGCAAACGTTGTATTGCTCGTCTGTGGTAAGTCACTTGTAAACAGTACGAAAAGGAGTGGCCCTAAGACACTCCCCTGCGGGACTCCTGCTTTAGCTTCTTTTATGCTAGAGTAAGTTCCTTTCTGTTTAACTCTAAAGTATCTTATTTTGAGGTATGACTTTAACAGCTCGCAATACTCAAATGGCAGAGTTTTCTCCAATTTAAATATTAAACCATCCAGGCAGACTTTGTCAAATGCCTGTGCTATATCCAGAAATATGGCTGAACAAATCTTTTTTTCCTCTAAGGATTTTTCTATTAAATCTGTTGTTCTATGGACTTGATCGATTGTGGAGTATTTTTCTCTTAATCCAAACTGATGGGATGGAACAGCTCCTGATTTTATAATTTCTGGTTTAATTCGTTTTAATAATAGTCTCTCAAACAGTTTGGCATGATGGGAAGAAGTGATATTGGCCTGTACGAGGTTAATTCACTTGGTGGCTTACCTGGTTTAGGTATCATTATCACTTCTGTAAATTTCCAAGATAGAGGGACATAACGTAGTCTGAAGGAAGCATTAATCATGTCCGATATTTTTTTAAAAGCTTTATTAGGAAGTTGTTTAAGAATCTCCCCAGTTATCAAGTCATATCCTGGTGATTTTTTAAGTACTACATGATTCTTTATTTCTTGCTTTACTTCTTTAGCATTGGTAATGGGATTTCCTGTCTCAAGATGGTTGTATGGTTTTCAATCAGTATATCCTGTTGATTAAGTGTTGTTAAATTGGGGTGAAAGGTACTCTCGAGATGATCAGCGAAACATTCTGCTTTTTCTTCTTTGGTTTTAGCCAGGCGACCATTATTTATTCTTATTGGAGGTATGTGTATAACTTGCCTTTTCAGATATTTGGTTGCTTTCCACAATGAATAATGACTATCTTTATCATAGGTGAGAGATTGTAGGTATGAATTTATTAATTTATTTTTAAATTCCCGTATTTCTCTGCGTAATCGTTGTGTTAAATGATTTAATCTATTTTTGGCAACTGGGTCTTGTGTACGTTGCCATTCCCTTCGGGCACTTCTTTTCTCTAAAACTAGTGATTTAATTTCCATTGGGTAGCATTTGCCAGCTATTTTTATGTTTGTTGTATTAGTGCTTTTCCACGCTGCTTGCTGTATATCTTTGACGAGCTTCTCCACCTCTTGTTCTAATGTTTCTTCTGATGAAAGTTGTGCGTTTAAAATGATTCTATTGTTTAGTTCATTCCTAAAATTTTTCCAGTCAGTATATTTATTTGTTAACATTGGCTGCTTGTCATTTGTAATTATTGTATCACTTATTATCATTAAAATAGAGGAATGGTCAGATGTGGAGTCAAATCCTTCCTGCACTTGCATATAATCAACCGGGATTTTTCTTGTTATAAAAAAGTCAATTAGATCAGGTGTTTTATTTTGGTCGCTGGGCCAATAAGTTGGTTTCCAAGTAGAATGCCAGTTGCAGTTGTATTTAATTTTTGCTTGATGTAGCTCTTCCCCTTTACGTGTTGTTAGTCTTGATCCCCAGTCTGTATGTTTAGCGTTGAAGTCACCCCCGATTATGAATTTTTCACCTAGCTGCTTGAAGAAGTGTGTATAAACATTCTCTTTGATGCTGTATCTAGGTGGGCAATATATTGCGGCTACCACTACTTTGTGGTTGCGGGTATTAATGCTAACGCTAATTGCTTGTATTTCATCACTTTCAAGTTTTAGTTGTAGATCGTATTTGATATCCTTCTTTTAAATCACGGCACTGCCCCCTAGTGCATTATTATTAGGATGTACTGCTGAGTGAACTTCGTAGCCACGGAGTTTTATATGACTCTGAGTAGTAAGGTGTGTTTCAGATAATAAGCATATATCTATTTTTTCTAAATCAAGAAATAGTTGTATTTCATTTTGTCGTTGCAATAAACCATTGCAGTTCCATGCAAGAATTTTTAAATTATTGGCCATGTTAATTAGCAAAGAGAGGCTACCTCTGATGCTGTTTGACTTTTTTCGAGTAAAGTGAGCCTTTGCATGATTTATATGAGGGCTCTTTCTTGCTTTTCTTCTTGTGAAGTAAGTCTATTGAGAATATCTTGTAGTATTTTATTTGTTTGGTTATTATTTGAATCATTAACTGAAGCAGAACTTTGTTGCCTTTTCGAGCTTCCAATAGTGAGTGCATCAGCAAAAGTTACATTTGGATTAGTTCTTGATAATTTGCTTAATGTTTCGTGTGTCCTTGACTTTGTGGATATTCATGTTGAGGCTGAGTGGATTTCCTGCCTGATACTTTCTAAAGTTTCCCTTGTTTTGTTGCGAATTTTTTGCAGCTCTCTTATAACAATGCAGCCTCTGTAGTTTGGTGGATGTGCCTTTCCACAGTTGACACATTTTGGTGGAGTGTCTTTTTTTCATACATTCAGCCGTACGGTGTTTTCCTATACACTTCATGCATCTAGGCTCTTTATTACAAAAGTTTTGCGTGTGTCCGTAGACTTGGCATTTTTTGCATTGGGGAATCAATTTAGATTTTTTAACTGCTTCTATTTGAACTTTCATATGGAGTATTTCGCTGATTGCATAAATAATTTTAATGTCTTCTGTTCTTTCAAAAGGTCTGGTTTGCATATATAATGGAAGCGGTGTTTTGTCACCTCTTTTTAGCAACTGTGTAACTTCTTTTATTTTATATTGTTTCTCCAAAAGATAGTCTTTTATCTCTTCTGGTTTGCGTGAAGCGTGTAGTTTCTTACACATGACTTTGGTTTGTCTTGTCAGCTTATCTACATAAGAATACCATGTTGTTTTGTTTTCATTAAGAGCTCCTGTTAACTTTCTGTAGCTATCACTATCTGGGACATTTATTTTGATATCACCACTATTTAGAGCTATAGCTTTAAATTCTATCCGATTGTTGTTCATGATATTTTTAATACTTTGATAATTATCGCAATTGGATATTATAACTGAAGGTGGCCGTGGCACGTTTTTCTCCAGTTGTAAATTATTCCTTCCGGTTGAGAGTTCTTTACTTGATCGTTCCTGTTCCACTGAAATCTGAGCCCTTTCCTCCTGTGGTACATTCCTACTTCCGGTTGGAAGCTGCTCAATTGATTGTTTCAGTTCGGGTGAAACTTGTGGTGATTTACTCATCTTGCGTTTCTTATTTTTTTTTGTTACGGTTCAGAATCCATCCCGTTTCTCTGTTCAGCTCTTTTTCGTCGGTTTCATATATAACCTTTATATGATCATTGGTATCGTGTTTTTCCTGCAGCTTGAAGGTTTTTTTCTCAGATATTACTGCATTTAGAGCAACTTTTAACTCCTTGTTTTCTCGCTTTAAGCTTTCGAGGACTTTGTTTAGATTTAACGTTAACTTTTCTATTTCGTAAATCTTATTGCGCAGTTCTACCCACCCTGGGTTTTTGTCCAAATGGGTTGAGTTGCCTAAGAGGGCTGTTAAACAATGATTGGCTCACCTCAGAATCCGTTGAGCCAGCCTCGTTAGAGGGTGGATTTGCCAGCTGCTTAGCTGGTTTACCACCTGGGGTACAATTATCTGAATTAGTTGTACTCATTGTTTATTTTACTGGTCATGGAGCATCTACCACTCTGACCAGTACGAGTTGGTAGTGGGTCTGGTTTGAGAACTTCATTTACTAAGTTCTCGATAGTCGGTTATACCGCCGTGTCTCGGTCGCCAGAGCCTCGTTAGTTGCCTAGCAGGGTGCACCACGTGCAGGTGAGGATGACATTTGAGCTGTTTGTAGAAAACTTAGCTTAAGCCCCCTTTTCCACCCCTCTCAATTATCGAACGTGATATATAATAGTTGCTGTAATATTTATTGTAATATTGTAAATTGGAGTCAACCCGACACAGCATCTATAAACCGTTATTCCCATCGTTGAGACTATAAAACTATGTGCAAAATGGCTACCAACGGAAAGAACAAGAGTTAAGATAGCTTCGGTCCTAGAAAAAAAACATTATAAATATCGGTTATCTAGAAGCTACTCTAGAAACCAATAAACCTACCCATAACCGAGTTACAACGAAATAATAGCTATTAGAAATCAGGTAAAAATCGAAATTGGTTGACAGTTTTTCTAAAATACACATAGTTTAGGACACATAGTCTGTCCAAAATTTGAAATTATTCTCAAAAAACCTCGAACTTTTTTTATGAAATTATTTTTATGGTTACGATTCTAATCGGGGGAGGAACGTAAAATTTGATTTTTTATTGCATGGTTGTGATTGGTGATGACGACGAACATAATTATAACCAACTTTTGCAACTCAGGATGGCTAGAACAATACCAGTTCAGGTTAAAAAAGTTTTTACCCCAGAAAAAATGGCAAAAATGGATTCGATGATAATAATATTACAGCCTATAGCTAAGATCAATTAGTTCCTTAATAGAATTTGTTTTCAGGGAACCTTTGCAGATTACAAATGAATGGTGGCACACTTGACTTACTAATAAGAGATGACTTAATGCAGAGCAGTTCATTACAATTGTGATTGTCTTATGCTAATCGAAGTTGCAATATTGGCTATCGGGAAACCTAACCAATTCTGTCATTACCAATATAGAATTTTTTCCTTACTCCACAAAAATTTTCTAACTTTTGGCCGTCGAGGTGCTCTAATCGGATCGAACTTAATAATTTAACTAATATCTTGCCTTATCCTTCTAAGTTGATGTAAAAATGGGTGTACGGTGGGCCTGCATTTTTCGTGATATGCTGCTTAATCGCTGGACGTAAATTCTAATCAATCAATCAATCAACTGACTATTTTTGAGGGCTCTTATCTAAGTGCCGCACTTAAAATGAGTATAAAAGGAGAATAGGCGTGACGTAATAGAAAAAAAATCCAAAATCTTTGCACAACGTCTGCCCACAGTATTCCAAACTATAGTCTATAGATATATTCTTCAAACATTCAAAGTGTAGAAGTAGCACGTGAAATATGGCTTCGCCAAGTCTAACTAAGCATTTGTGCAGCTGTTTAGTTAATCCATTTGGAAATGGGAAACGATTTATTGCCTCGTATATTCTCTTTTAACTGTATGTTGTGTGCCATCGGTGTAGTACATATTTTTAACAATTTAACTATTTAAAATTGTGCCTGATATTTGAAAGTCTAGTTTAAAAAATAAAACAACATTTTCACAAATCCAAGTTTCTTATCCCAAAAATACCTTTTTTAGGTCGTGTTAAATTAACGCTAACTAAAAAAAAGCGTGTTAAAAAAATCTGGGAATTCAAAATTTAATCAAACAAAAAACCAACACATGGAACAATTTAAACAATTTATAACAGAATGCTACCTTTTGAACCTTTTATCCCTTTTATGCCAGGGTATCCTCCTCCACCGCGTGGACCTTGATCTCCTCTTGGACCTGGTAAACCACGAGGTCCTACTACTGGAGATGAAGCATTCAGTTGATTATGGCTAGAGGATCCGGCTGGTACCAACCACGGTTCAATTGATCTTTCTAAAATGCAATATAAAAAAATGAGCATCATTATGCATCATAAACTCTTTAAAAAATGCAAAATAATTTTACTATCAATTCGAATAGGTTGGAATGTGTCAACATCTTTACAAGCCGTTGAGCCATCTGATCCAAACTGTCCGTCAAAGCCAACTCTTCCATAATCTCCTTTTTCTCCTTGTTCGCCTCGTGGACCGGGTGGTCCTCTGCATGATTCAACGTCCCGAACAATTCGGTTTTGTGATTCAGGTGCAATCGGGCAATCAATTAGTGTTAATGCACCTTTATCACCTTTTTGGCCTAACCAACCTCTTTCGCCTTGATCACCTTTAAAGCCTTTTGGACCTCTAATACCTGGTGGACCCGGTATACATGGAACACCGTCAATGATATCCATTGAACATATTCCAGTAATAGCGCTAACAAATAATAACACAACGAACCAATTATCCATCTTGCTCGTACTTGATTACAATTAAGACTAAACCAAATTTAGCGATTTTAAATTGGCTTCTCTAAGTTATTTCGAAAGAATCTTTATTTTGATACTAAAGTTCACAGGGCATAATAATATAACTGTTTTTTATGATTTAATCTTTTCTGTGGCCGATGCCCTCCCAACTGTTTTACGGTTAGTTTTTTACATCAAACTTTATTTTGTTGCCAACACAATTAAAGACTCAATATTAAGACTTCATTGTGAATTTTGAAATGTAAATATTGCTAACTCTTTATCAGTTGGATTAACTATTATTGTTAACCTATAACCCTCACGGACAAATTTTGATACTGACCACTCCATGTGAAATATTATTAAGTATTTTTAATCATTTGTTAACATACAAATGGTAGTTTTGCCTAAACTCCGGTTTTGACTGGAATTAAAAATTTCCAAACATGCATAGAAGACATGATTTGATCTATTTAAGATAATATTGAACCGTTCGATTTTGAGAAGTCTTACCTTCAGTTGTTCCTCTATCTGGACATTTTTAAAGTTGGCATCTAGAAACTTTTGTTTTATTCAAAATATATTTGGTGATCCGTTTCTTCGCCAATCTGCTTCTTTTAATTATAAAATAAACTTATAAAATTAGATCGGGAGGTACCGAGTGCAACCGTTATTGCAATCGTTGAAGACGAAAAGCAAAACTATGATCTATTGTTGGAGTTAGAAGCTATGGGTCGAATCTGAGTCGCTAAACCTTTGAATAATCGACTCAGTTAAATCATACAGTGATTCAACAACAGCGGAACGGAATTAACGGAATTTTGATATAACAGTGATTTAACAGGAATATTTCAATTATATCGCCGCAACTACTGTATTTCATGGACCCACGTTTTTGATACATCCATCGCCATCTAACTGTACAACATACTATATAGCAACAAAAGACAATTCCCACATTACTAAAGCTTGATATACAAGGGATCCATTTCCAACTTTCTGGCATTAATTGCGCGCTCTTTGGTTTGTGCACCTCAAAACACTCGAAGTCCTCCTTAAAACAATATTTTCATACCTAAAGACTTGACGGACTGTGACCAAGTTTTTATTAGAGTGGTTAGAGGTAAGACCGGCTTAACTCCTCCATACGAGGGGCCATAAAAAGTAGTGAAAAGACTTCGTAAATATTTCATTATAGATATGAATAAAAAAAACGTATCTATCTCTATAGACCGACTGAAACCGGCTTACACGACGGACGGGGTGTGCAAAAGCAATCCACTAGCACCAATTGATATGAAAAAAATAAGCTTCGCTCAGAAAATCTCTTCGTTTAGTTATCGTAACATTTATTATACTGCGAGGTGAGTGAATGTGGCGACTCAAATAAATTCCACTCAATTTAATTTAGTCTCACTTAATATTACTTTCCAAATTTCATTTTACCCAGCTGCACCTTATCTATATCATTCTGCAAATACCATTATAAATTCTGTAAATTCCATTATAGTACAAATCCAAAATATTCCACGTTAAACAAATAAACATGCAAGTGTTTACTGTTGTGTGGTTATGTGTAATGGCAAAACCAACACAAATGTATATACAATCCATGAAGTTGCGATACTTATGCCAAAAAGTAACTATTATACCTAAGTATTAGTGTTGTGACGTAGTATAATTTGTATATACTTTTATTATATGCTTTGATGTAAATAAAAAATGAATACGAATGATGGGACAACAGTATGTTTCGCTCTTTAAGACAAAGCAAAAAACAAATTTATTATTTAAAAAGAGAGAGAGATATATTGTTATTATTATATACTTCATTATATACTATACTATATACTATGAATTTAGAGTAGAATGAACAGTGCAAAATATAATTTTTTGTTTCGATTTTTATTGTAGTGAAATTCACTAAGCATTAGCCAATTAGTAGTCATAATATGTTTTATTTAGCCAAGCTAAAAACCAACACTATTGTATATTATACAAGCCATGAAGCTTGGCTAAGTAAAACATATTATGACTACTATTTGGTGTATGTGTTAGTGAATTTGACTTCAGTAAAAATCGAAACAAAAAATTATATTTCGCACTGTCCATACTCCTCTAAATTCAAAGTACATAACATTTCTACAAAAAAAACGAAACAAAAATTATATTTTGCGACTGTCCACTCTGCTCTAAATTATTAGTATATAGTATAGTTGAAGTAAATAATAATAACAATACTTCTCTCTCTCGTTAAATAATAAATTTGTTTTTTGCTTTGTCTTAAAGAGCGCAACATACTGTTGTCCCATCATTCGTATTCATTTTTTATTTACATCAAAGCATATAATAAAAGTATATACAAATTATACTACGTCACAACACTAATACTTAGGTATAGTAGTCACTTTTTGGCATGAGTATCGCAACTTCATGGCTTGTATATACATTTGTGTTGGTTTTGCCAAGCTTCATGGCTTGTATAATTATACAATAGTGTTGGTTTTGATCTGCGTCAAAACCCTCTTTATTACAAGCCGTCTTGTAACTTTCGTTGACACTATGAAAATCCATACCAAAAAATGTATAATTGTCTCATTCCTACTACCACTATTTAACATTTTAAGTTAAGCACACTATTTAATGTGTAGGGTTTGTTGTATGTTAGACTAATGTATAATTATCGAATACAACTTTATTATGAAATTAAACAAATTTATAACAACTTTGATGTTGATGTCACGAAGGTTAGCGTCCAATAGATCTTCTTTTTTATTCTTGCTGCTATACTCTTCAGTTTCTCTTGTATTTTATGCAACATATATTGTGATGAATGTCACTTCATGACACTTTCCCCCCGGATAAAGAGAACATCACATAGTGATTTCTCGTACAATTTATGTGTTTAATTTATTATACATAGTTTTTAATTAAAGAAAATACAAATTTTTTTAAATTTTTACTATAAATAAGGTTATGATAAAGAATAAAATAATTATTAATGATCTCAAAAGTTTATAACCGTTACATATGTCGATTATTGATATACTCGTATCTCAGTATGTTACAGAATTTCGTTTGATTCCACTATTCACTGCATATAGTACTATCATCATCTGAGTAAAAGATTTTTAAACGATTGTTATGAATAATTTTTTGCTTCTTACCGATTTCAATTTCTGAGTTTTCTTCTGATACAATTTTTGTTATTATGTAAGGATCATTCCAAAGTGGTTTTGATTTAGAATCTAAATCGGGAGGGAATCGAAATTGCTATCATCAAATTAAACATCAAATTTTCGGCTCACAGAATTTTTCTTATCTCTATCTACTGCACGGGCAATGCTCAACATATCACGGATGAACGTTTCGAAGAAGAATGGAGCAACATTTTCCAAACCTTAAACCTGAGTAACCCAAATCACTATTATGTCATTGCGGGTGATCTGAATGCACGCAATACTAACTTCGGCAACGCTTTAAATAATTCGAGGGGCAACAGGTTAAATCGTTGGATGTTGACGTACGTATCGAAATTCAAAAAAATCTAGACGGACAAATACGAACCCATCATTTCGACAGTGACCATCGTGCCATCGAAAAATTGTACTACGAAGAATTGGAAATCTAGAAAGTGGCATCAACCAAATTGACAACAACGAGAACGACGACGACGATGATCAACAGAACATTAATCGTTATAATTTCACCGGAATTGACTGGCAAAAATGGACTGAAAATTGAGAGAAATCACATCGGACAACAACAGCAGCGGTAGCGGCAACAAAACAACACCAGCATCTTTCGGATTCGGTGGCGAGCGTGGAGCAAAAATTATCTAATTCCGGCAGATCGAAATCTAACCACAGATGAATGCAACACCTATATTTCGGCAATCTCTAAATTTTGGACAGTCTAAAAACTAATACGCCCAAAAAAATAAAAATAAAAAATATGATTTGTTACTCAAATCCAACAATTGAACGACTCTACAAATATAAATCTTTCCTCGACATAACCAAAATTAAAACTCTAAAAAGAAATTTGGCACAACACCGAAATTATAATTCTGGCTCGATGACAACAAACAATAACATCTTTTCGAACAATATCACCGCTTGGAAAGTTGAAATTAAACGCACATTGCAATTAATCGAACAAAATGTCAAAATCCAAATTGAACGTTATTGGACCGATATTATGAAAGGAATCAAGCCCAGTTCCAAAATGTAGTCCGAAATTAAAAGATTTACGGCCAAAGTTAAATATCGGCAAGACATGAAAATTAAAACTATCGAAATTAATACGACGGAGACGCAAAAATATAACCTTCTCGGCATCGACTGGTTGCAACTTCAGAAAAACAACGACGAAACTGAATACCAGATTTTCGATGAAACTCTAAATTTAAACATTATCGGACAACACATCGAGGAACATTCTCATCAAAATTAAAATCTCGGCAACCAAAATCTCACCAATGAAATACAAAATTTAATTAAACCAATTATTGATCAACACCTTTCCGATAAACTGACACATAAAATAAAAAACAAATTTTTCGGCATCAAATCTTGCTTATGCTCCTCATCAACCGAAAGATGATCAAAATTATTTTTTAAACATAGATCAACTCGCAAACATCCTGAAATTGGTAAATAACAAGAAATCCTTTGGACCTGACTTGATTCCTAATATTGTATTTAAACACTTACCTGATGCCATCATCACCGAAATATGTACTCTCTTCAACAATCTTCTGAATAATAAATACTTCCCTGATACCTGGAAAACTGCTCGATTATCGACCGATCAGCCTTTTATCAAATTTTGGAAAACTATTCGAAATCATTCTTTACGAAAAATAAAACGACCATGTTCGAGCACACAAACAGATGCCCGACAACCAATTTGGATTTAGACAGGGTACATGCTATCACTAAAGTTTTGGCCGATGTGACACATCATTTAAATTTTAACAATCCTACTGGAGCTGTACTCATCGACATCAAAAAAGCTTTTGAATCAATTTGATTGGACGGACTCCTGGCGAAATTACACCGTATGAATTATACAACTTTTTACAACTTCTGGCGGCAACAAACGATCTTCATCAAAATTTAAAATTCTGAATGGTGTACAACGAGGTTCGATTACGGCTCCCATTCTTTTTAACCTCTACACTAAATCAATACAATCATGTGCGTATGCGGACGACATGATTATATACAGTTCTGCTTATTATCTCTAAATCTTATTTAGACGACCACTCAAAAATGCATCAAGAGTTCTAAAAAGAAATTGGCGTAGACTACAAATTAAAATCAACAATCGACCAATTAAATTGTGCGAACAAATAAAATATCTGGGCGTGTACATAGATAATATGTGCTATATGGATAGGCACACTACGTTACAACTGGAGACAGCACGACGCGCATTTTTGGGTGCGCGACAATTATTTTACAACAGACATTTAGACAAACACGTTAAATTAATTGCGTACAAAGCCCTGATACGACCGATACTGACATACGGATGCCAGGTGTAGTACAACCAGGTACCACGCTACATGGAACGATACAGCATTTTCGAACGAAAATGCCTTCGACACTGTAACGGACTGTACAGAAAGGCAGAAACGGATTTTACGCACTATATCTCGAACCGAGTACAATACGAAAAATTTGATTCAGACCGCATTGACGTACATATTTTAAAACTTACACGAAATCATATCGCTAATTTACTCGCTAATAACTCGCTAATTTACGGACCATGTTACGTGGATACACAACTTTCGAAATTGTATGCAACAAAAGGAACGGTACCCGGACCGAATACATTCATTTACTTTGATCGTATGGGTTTCATACAGAATCGAGAGGCAATTCCATTAATTTACCATGTAACAAGGAGGCCAAACGAAAAATGGTTTGACGTCGAAAAATTTACGGACCCAAACGATCACATACGATTTAATACTGTACTACCAATTAAGGACGACGAATATGAAAAACGACGCAACGCATATTGGTGGCTGGACGACAGCGACTATGTTGAGGGAAATCATCATCAGTAGCAGCCGCAGCAGCAGCAGCAATAATCTTCATTATAATAAATTATTTATTATTTTTTTTTTTTTATTGTATTGTATAATTTACATGGTTTATTAAATTCAAGTCAAAATTTCTAAATTAAATGCTATAACAATTTTCGCAAAATATTTCGGTCTTTTCAAAAAATGTTAATTAAAAAATGTTCCGATTATGAATGTGTGTGTGATTGTGTACAGGTGTGAATGGACTTGTAGTTTTTAAGTATATCATGCGACCTAAATTGAGTGAAAATTTTTATAGCATTCTTTTTTCACGTCAATACTTATACACTTTTTGATATTATATAAATTTTCTTTTTTGATAACGTAACTCTTGTTAATAGATTTTATTATACCTGAGAGCCCATTTTATGTAGGGACAGCGGTACAAACTTCTTATTTTATATAATTTATGGCAGGCAACTTTATAAATCCACCTGACCAATTTTTATTTTTAAAATGTAACTATGTTTAAAATTTCTTTTGTAAAAATGCTTATACAAATAAAGGATTTATTGTTTATAAAAAAAAAAAAAAAAAATGCTATTTTCTTTATCTTTTGAACTCATATTAATTTGGTGATTTCCTGGCGCTAAATCCAAAGTAGAAAAATAACATGCATTGCCTAATTGATCAAGAATTGCACAAATATTTAGAAGTGGAAATATGCTACTGGACATCGATTCTGTACCAAAAAACGTGAGTGCGAGTAAAATAACCGGAAATATATAGTATTTATTGATGTTTATGTATAGGTGCGCCTGCGCGTTTTTATTTAGATATTTTTTTTTATAATGACATTTGTAATTTGTATGCGCCATTTTACTTGTGTGTTTACGTTTTTCAATTTTTGTGATCTTTAATTTTGCGTTTTTAAATATTTTTGTTAAAAGTTTTGTGATTTTAAATATAAAATATAATATTTTAAATATAAAATATAATATTTAAACATAATATTTGTTATATAAAAAACATTTACGTGCATAAATACATTTTAATACATAAGTTTTAAGTTTATTATTTAAGATTAAAATAAAAATTGTATTAAAGACCTAGTTAAGTGATATATTTCTATATCACATTAGAATGAATTCAATTTTTCCGTTTTTATATTATGATCGTAACGTCAAAACTCGAAGATACAACGAGTATTTAAGGGACACTATGGATCCGTTTAACATTTCCAATCGATGGTAAGTTAAACATTAATTAGTGTTGACTCATATTTTAATTATTATTAGTGTTTACTTGTAGTATGTGTATTGACAGAACATTTTTAATTAATTTTCAGTTTTATTGACAATTATCGTATTCCAAAAAGTTTGGCCATACAATTAATTGAAGAAATTAAACCTTTTATAGAAGACAGTGACAATGAGAACCCAAATAAAATACCACTGTTTCTGCAAGTTTTAGCAACGCTAAACTTTTTTGCAAGTGGTAGTCACCAGCGACGAGTGGGGTTAGATGCTTTTGCGATCATGAGCCAAAGCTCAATATCGAGAAGCATTATGCATTAGGTACCAGCATTATGATCAGTGAAACGATTGGGAAAAAACTGATAAAAACATATGTGAAATTTCCCAAAACACTTGCCGTAGTCAACAAAAAAAAAAAAAAAGAATTTTTTGATAAATTAGGTGTACCAGGAATAGTAGGTCTAATTGATTGCACACATATTGCAATCGCAAATTTAGATAAAAAGGTCGAGTACGCATACGTGAATCGGAAATATATCCATTCTATCAACACCCAAGCGGTAATGATATCTAAAAAAATATAATTTATTATAAGATACTAATAATAACTTCTATTTACAGGTATGTGATCATGACAAAAATGAAGATCATGACAGTTAATGCGCGATACTGTGGTTCAACTCACGATTCACATATTTGGGATGGCAGTAAGGCTTTAACTGCAATGCAGAGGCTGAATTCAAGGGACAACCATACTTGGTTACTTGGTAACAATTAATTTAAATACTTTGGGTCCATTCGAAACGAATACTAATCCTAAACTTATTTGTTATTTGCTTTCTTATTATATTCTCAATTGACTATAATAAGTAAGTCTACCCAAATAAGTTTAAACTAAGTATTAGTTTCAAATAAAATCTTTAATATAAATTACTAAAACATTATTATCAATACATTATTCGTATCTTCTACGGTGATAGTGGATACGCACTCAAACCGTACATGATGGTTCCATTTCGAAATGCATCTACCAATGCACAGCAACAATTTAATAATATACATTGCAAAATACGCAGTGGCATCGAACGGTGTTTCGGATTATTAAAATCCAGGTTCCGGTGTCTCAAAAGATCTTCCGGTCATTTGCATTACACTCACAAGAGGGTGTCGAATATAACTTATTCATGTGTGGTATTGCACAGTTTATTAATTAAAAATAACTACCCCATAGAGATAACTGAAAATTTTCTTTTTCTAAATATTCAAAATTAATTTAATTAAGTTTATTTAATTATTATCACAATCAGTAAAAAAATAAAATTCTAATAAATAGCATATCAATATTGAGGTCGAAATCGACAAACGCAAATTTATTTACAACTATGACTATAGTGCCTATTTTTGGAATTTTTAAACCACATTAAAACTGCATTTTTAATTTGGTTTAAAAAATACCAAAAACAGACACTATGTCGTAATTGTTAATTAATTTGCATTTGTCGATTTGGACTTAAGTGTTTTTATTTTTTATAGAAGTCTGTTTATTAAAACAGTCTTAATATCTTTTATATTCTGTATAAACAAATAAAAGTTAAAACTATTACCATACAAAACTTATATTGCACTTACACTTCTCGGGTCGTTGGTACTATAACGCTGTGTTCGAGGTGGTAAAATTTGAGACACTCTCTCCCTCTGACGCCTAGAATGATGCACATGTTCGGTTCGCCACCGAGATGTTGCCGTTTGTGGCAGTGAAGATTCTCGAGCTTCTAATTGTGGTGTAGCCACTGGTGCTCTAGTTGAAGACTCATCAGCCAATGGGTGTAATATTTCTGTGGCCAATGATTGTGATGGAGCCACTGGTGTTCTAGTTGAGGACTCATCAGCCAATGGCTGTAATGTTTGGGTAGCTAATGATTGAGTTGTTCCTGTATCAAAGGCTACTGATAAAGTTGATGAATTAAGAAATGATGATTGCGGTGATAGCAACGGAGAAAACAGCACTTGTAATGGTTGTAGAATTTGTAATAATGATGAATTTGCTGGTGGTGAGATTGGGGGGTGAGATTGTTGGAGATTATCTGGTGAGGGTGGTCTAATTTCATTTGGATTGTCTGATTCCTAAAAATAAAAACAAAATATATAATATATATAATAAAATATAATATATATATATATATATATATATATATATATATATATATATATATATATATATATATATATATATATATATATATATATATATATATATATATATATATATATATATATATATATATATATATATATATATATATATATAATTAATTGGTACTTACAAATCCTTCTTTATCTATATCAGCATCACCATCCAGAACTTCGATGCCATATATCTCTAAAATTTGGCGTTCTTCGGCAGTTAGCTCATGGCGATTATCCAATTCACCGCCTCCCGTCATATTACGCTGAACCTGTTGCCTGGTCAGTTTTTTTTTGCCACGGTTTCTAAATCTCGCCATACCTGAAATATTAATAATTATTGAAATATATAAATAATCATCATTAACATTTATCCTTACCTTTTTCCATTGATCTACTGATCTGCGTTGGTTTGTTGGGAAAAGCGCGTTCAATTCTATAGAAATTTCCCACCACAGCTGACACATTCGTTGGTTGCCATTTACTGCACTAAAATCAAATAAAATTTGGAAATTTCCTTTCACAAAATCAATAAGCAGTCTCTTCTGGTCTATAGTTATCCGTATCTGTAATTAAAATTATAGGAATATAAGACTATAGAAAATTAAACGGTTTATTTAAAAATAAAAGATTGTAAATTTAAAAATGTTTAATAGCTTTTTTTTTGTTGGTTCAATGTCTAAAGATCATGTTTTCCGATCAAAGTATGTACATAGTAACAACCATTGCCACAAGATGATTAGACAATTTATCTAATTATAGCGTAAAAATGATATAACATCAACTAATAAAATTTTTAATACAGATTTTTAAGTTCTTATACAAGTAGTTTTGTTCTGAAGAAAATTAAACGTGCGTTTCATATTAAAAGTTGTGTTTGTTTCATTTCAAAATAATATGAAATGCACGTTTATTTTTCTTCAAAACATAACTACTTGTATAAGAACTTAAAAATCTGTATTAAAACTTTAATTTTTTGATGTTATATCATTTGTACGCTATAACTAGATAAATTGTGTATCTAATTAGTACAAACATGCAAACCAAAATGTCACGGTAAATAACAAGAAAATGTAATCTAAAATTTATTTTTTAAACAAACCATTTTCAATCAAATAAAACCGTTAATTTTTTCAAAAGTAAATTAAAACACTAAATAAACTATTCACTCTATATCACACTTTTACTCTATTATTATTTAAAAAAAAAACACTTAAACTAAATTTAAAACACTAAATAGTTTTGGTACCACTTTTAAATTTTTATTAATAAAGTTTTATTAATCACAATACTTTAGTTTATTATATAAATTATTTTAAAATCACAAACGTTTAATTCAAATACAACAATATGGCGACAAACTCATCATCAAAATAGCAAGTGAGAAAAATAAAATATGACGAATTGCAAGAGTGTACAAAAATAAATGAACCGAATCAATCATTTTTGAACCGCTTCATCAATTTTTAGGTGTTTACCTCTGAAAAAAAGTGCGAGTTGTCGTTCAATTATGATTGGTTCAATTATTTGATTCTCTAGCATTTCTTGTATTTTTGAATTAATTTGTGTTTTGCAGCTTCAGGTAATCTGTATGGTTTTCGATTTATAGGACGACTATCAGGTACTAGATCAATTGAGTGGTTAATTTTCGTAACTGTGCTTAGTTTATCACCCGGAAGAAAGAATACATCGTTAAATTCATGGTCAAGATTAGTAGTTGTTTCTTTTTCTTCAATGTTCAAATGTTTTAAATTTATTTCGGATTCTAATAGATCTAATCTATTAATTAAATCATCTGACCATGACTTTATATTAAAAATATCGAAATTCTCGATTGATTCAGCTTTGATATTAATTTCTTGAAGTGAAACTTGATTTTGATTATTGTTTAGAATACTAAAAACAGCTGATCCGTTTTTAGGTTTCATTAGACAATTGGCAATGAAAACACCTGGAATAACTTAATTTATATAATTCAAGTAGAGATACGGAGGTATATCTCCTCCGTATCTCTACTTGAATTATTTGATTGTGAGATAAATGGTAACTTGAATTCAGTATTTTTATATTTAAGCTTTAGTTCATTTTGTTCATAGTCTATAGTACATATTTTTAACAATTTAACTATTTAAAATTGTGCCTGATATTTGAAAGTCTAGTTTAAAAAATAAAACAACATTTTCACAAATCCAAGTTTCTTATCCCAAAAATACCTTTTTTAGGTCGTGTTAAATTAACGCTAACTAAAAATAAGCGTGTTAAAAAAAGCTTGGAATTCAAAATTTAATCAAACAAAAAACACCATGGAACAATTTAAACAATTTATAACAGAATGCTACCTTTTAAACCTTTTATCCCTTTTATGCCAGGGTATCCCCTTTCACCGGGTGGACCTGGATATCCTCTTGGACCTGGTAAACCACGAGGTCCTACTACTGGAGATGAAGCATTCAGTTGATTATGGCTAGAGGGTCCGGCTGGTACTAACCACGGTTCAATTGATCTCTCTAAAATGCAATATAAAAAAATGAGCATCATTATGCATCATAAACTCTTTAAAAAATGAAAAATAATTTTACTATTAATTCGAATAAGTTGGAATGTATCGACATCTTTACAAGCCGTCGAACCACGTGATCCATACATTCCTTGTAGGCCATGATATCCTTTACCTCCTTTATCTCCTTGTTCGCCTCGTGGACCGGGTGGTCCTCTGCATGATTCAACGTCCCGAACAATTCGGGTTTGTGATTCAGGTGCAATCGGGCAATCGATTAGTGTTAATGCACCTTTATCACCTTCTCGGCCTAACCGACCTCTTTCGCCTTCATTACCCTTAAAGCCTTTTGGACCTCTAATACCTGGTGGTCCCGGTATACATGGAACACCGTCAATGATATCCATTGAACATATTCCAGTAATAGCGCTAACAAATAATAACACAACGAACCAATTATCCATCTTGCTCGTACTTGATTAAAATTAAGACTAAACCAAATTTAGCGATTTTAAATTGGCTTCTCTAAGTTATTTCGAAAGAATCTTTATTTTGATACTAAAGTTCACAGGGCATAATAATATAACTGTTTTTTATGATTTAATCTTTTCTGTGGTCGATGCCCTCCCAACTGTTTTACGGTTAGTTTTTTACGTCAAACTTTATTTTGTTGCCAACACAATTAAAGACTCAATATTAAGACTTCATTGTGAATTTTGAAATGTAAATATTGCTAACTCTTTATCAGTTGGATTATCTATTATTGTTAACCTATAACCCTCACGGACAAATTTTGATACTGACCACTCCATGTGAAATATTATTAAGTATTTTTAATCATTTGTTAACATACAAATGGTAGTTTTGCCTAAACTCCAGTTTTGACTGGAATTAAAAATTTCCAAACATATGTAGAAGACATGATTTGATCTATTTGATCTATATTAATAGGCCGAACCATTATTCATGATGGTACAGAATGGCTGGGAACGAAAAGAGCCAGAGTTGTGATAGCTTCGGCCCAAAAAAAGATTGCATGGAAGGCGCATCTATTTCGGTTATCTAGAAGCTACTCTAGAAATCAATAAACCTACCCTTTAAATGAAATTACTACAGTTATTGGAAATCAGGTGAAAATCGAAATTTGTTGACAGTTTTTCTAAAATATAGATAGACTGTCTAAATTTGAATTTATTCTCACAAAACCTCGAATCATTTTTATGAAATTATTTTTATGGTTACGATTCTAATCGGTGGAGGAACATACAATTTGATTGTTTAGTGCATGGTTGTGATTGGTGATGACGACGAACACAACCATAACCAACTTTTGCAATTCTGGAGGGCTAGAACAATGCCATGCGCAGTTGAGTTGAAAAAGCTTTGACCCCAGAAAAAATGTCATTGATTAGTTTATAAAAACAAACAAACGGTCATACTGAAATGCAACATCATAAATCTAAAGATACAGCCGAATCGTTGGCCCTATGAACTTTCGTATTACAGAAAATATTATTTTAAAAATAATTCTATTTTGGTTTAGTCCAAATTGTGAACAAGTATGAACAAGATGAATAATCGGTTCGTTGTGTTAATATTTGTGAGTGCTTTTAGCGGAATTTGTTCATGGGATACCAATAGCCGTGTTCCATGTATACCGGGTCCACCAGGAGTAAAAGGTCAAAAAGGCTATAAAGGTGTTAGGGGCAAAGTGGGTTCTGAGGGCATAACAGTAAAGCACATCGAAGGATAGCTCGTGATGTTGTATCATGCAGAGGACTACCCGGTCAATTAGGCGAAACGGGACAAAAAAGAGATCGAGGTTTAGTTGGCTTAACTGGACCACCTGGACCAATGGGCTGGTCATCTTGTAGATATGTCGATACATTCCAACCAAATCGAATTAATAGTAAAATTATTTTACATTTCTTGCCATGTTGATGATTCAAGTTGCTAATATTTTTTTAAATTGTATTTTAGAAAGATCAACCGACTCAGGATTTGAACCGGCCGGACCATCTAGCTATCATGATTTAAATTCTGCTTTTCCTTTAGTGGGACCACCTGGTTTGCCAGGCCTTAGAGGATATCCTGGTTCACCCGGTGATATGGGAGAGCCTGGCTTGCCAGGGCGAATAGGTATCCCAGGCAAAATACGTTCTTGAATGTATATAATGTTCTAAATTTTTAATGTTTAAATTAAATTTTTAAATCCTAGACGTTTTACTTTTTTTATACTTGATACCTAGAACATTACATTTAATATACAAATCAATGTGTTTTGGTATGGTTCTCAATGTGTTTTGGTATGGCAATGCAATGTGCAGATGGATTTGAAATCGAACCTGTATTCGTACGTCTTCGATTTGGCTGGTGACGGCGTAAGGTAGGACGTTAAAAATTAGCCGCGAAAGAGTTGGGAGAGGTTCGGCCCCAGAACAGATTGCAGAGTTCAAGTATATATTAATTTTTTCAATATTTTCTATAACGTAAACCAATGAAGCTGACCATGAAAAACTGAATTTTGGAAGCAAAATCACTCTTTCATTGGTACCAAAAAAATATTGAACTATAAAAGACAGAACTCCAACTAATTTAGTAATCTCAAAATGCGTTACATATCACAAATTCAAAATCAATCCAGTGAATCATCATTTAACGAAAAGTCAACCTTTAGCAAGAAATTGGCCATCAAGACTATTTACACATACCAGGGTGGATTAGGTAGGAGTACTTTGCAAACAAAAAGAACCAAAGGATGTGGGTGTGAAACTTATAAGGCATTCATGGCAAGAAGTAACCGACCTATCTTTGTTGCAGCCAACTATCAGCTGAAAAGGATAAAAAAGTTGGATAATATTAATCAACAGTTGTCAGCAGCCTGGCATTTTCAGCCATCATATTATATTATTATATTATTATATTATTATATTATTATATTATTATATTATTATATTATTATATTATTATATTATTATATTATTATATTATTATATTATTATATTATTATATTATTATATTATTATATTATTATATTATTATATTATTATATTATTATATTATTATATTATTATATTATTATATTATTATATTATTATATTATTATATTATTATATTATTATATTATTATATTATTATATTATTATATTATTATATTATTATATTATTATATTATTATATTATTATATTATTATATTATTATATTATTATATTATTATATTATTATATTATTATATTATTATATTATTATATTATTATATTATTATATTATTATATTATTATATTATTATATTATTATATTATTATATTATTATATTATTATATTATTATATTATTATATTATTATATTATTATATTATTATATTATTATATTATTATATTATTATATTATTATATTATTATATTATTATATTATTATATTATTATATTATTATATTATTATATTATTATATTATTATATTATTATATTATTATATTATTATATTATTATATTATTATATTATTATATTATTATATTATTATATTATTATATTATTATATTATTATATTATTATATTATTATATTATTATATTATTATATTATTATATTATTATATTATTATATTATTATATTATTATATTATTATATTATTATATTATTATATTATTATATTATTATATTATTATATTATTATATTATTATATTATTATATTATTATATTATTATATTATTATATTATTATATTATTATATTATTATATTATTATATTATTATATTATTATATTATTATATTATTATATTATTATATTATTATATTATTATATTATTATATTATTATATTATTATATTATTATATTATTATATTATTATATTATTATATTATTATATTATTATATTATTATATTATTATATTATTATATTATTATATTATTATATTATTATATTATTATATTATTATATTATTATATTATTATATTATTATATTATTATATTATTATATTATTATATTATTATATTATTATATTATTATATTATTATATTATTATATTATTATATTATTATATTATTATATTATTATATTATTATATTATTATATTATTATATTATTATATTATTATATTATTATATTATTATATTATTATATTATTATATTATTATATTATTATATTATTATATTATTATATTATTATATTATTATATTATTATATTATTATATTATTATATTATTATATTATTATATTATTATATTATTATATTATTATATTATTATATTATTATATTATTATATTATTATATTATTATATTATTATATTATTATATTATTATATTATTATATTATTATATTATTATATTATTATATTATTATATTATTATATTATTATATTATTATATTATTATATTATTATATTATTATATTATTATATTATTATATTATTATATTATTATATTATTATATTATTATATTATTATATTATTATATTATTATATTATTATATTATTATATTATTATATTATTATATTATTATATTATTATATTATTATATTATTATATTATTATATTATTATATTATTATATTATTATATTATTATATTATTATATTATTATATTATTATATTATTATATTATTATATTATTATATTATTATATTATTATATTATTATATTATTATATTATTATATTATTATATTATTATATTATTATATTATTATATTATTATATTATTATATTATTATATTATTATATTATTATATTATTATATTATTATATTATTATATTATTATATTATTATATTATTATATTATTATATTATTATATTATTATATTATTATATTATTATATTATTATATTATTATATTATTATATTATTATATTATTATATTATTATATTATTATATTATTATATTATTATATTATTATATTATTATATTATTATATTATTATATTATTATATTATTATATTATTATATTATTATATTATTATATTATTATATTATTATATTATTATATTATTATATTATTATATTATTATATTATTATATTATTATATTATTATATTATTATATTATTATATTATTATATTATTATATTATTATATTATTATATTAGAGAAACATTGCAGATTACAAATGAATGGTTGCAGTCTAAAGAAGCTGATATGGCAAGATATGGCTAAATGCAAAGTAGTAAATTATAAATATGGATTTCTCTGTGATCGATCGCTTAGTAACGGGACTAAGTCTTTCATAACTTCCGTTCCTATCCAATCCTCCGATTTTGTTATATCTAACAAAGTTATGCTGTGGTTCCCGGCAATTCAAGGATTTGGTTACACTATTTGATTATCTTCAAGTTTGAATCAAGACAAGTCTAAGTTTTCATTTAGTTTTTTGTAATTATGAACTATCAATTTTGTAAGACTTTTTGAACATTTTTACTTATATGCAGCTAAGAGTTTGAATAGAATTTCCATGGTAACGTCAGAGAACGACTTGAATGTTAAGGTTATATCGCCTTGTCAATTGTGAAAAAAACTTTTCTAATACCATAATACGTACAAATGAATTTGCTTCCATCTTTAAACATTTGTATGCATGACGATGAAGTTTAGTAGAAAATAGAAAATTCACTTTTCTTTTTTTTTTGTGTATTTATGAGAATAATGTCCCATTGTATAAAATAATAAACGAGGACATATATGCGTTTTTGTTCTTTAATACACCTAAACAGCATCTCTTCAAGTCGAGACACAAACAACATCTCGAAACATAACACATTAACTATTTAAAGATATGAGTGCAACCACCCGAATGATGTGCATTTCTAGAAGTAGAAACACAGTTTAAAATTTTTTTACAAAAAACCATCCATATGTTCATTGTATTGTTGTGTTATGCAAATGTGCTCATATAACATCAATGGCATATTATGTTTTCATTTTTAACACACAAAACGTTGTAAACGTAAAACTACACAGAAATATGCAAATATTTGATGGGAACGATTGCTTTATGTTATGATGTCTCGTTTTAGTCAAGAGAGCAACATATTTTGATTAGACGATTATTTCATTATAAAGCGTCTGAATCAGTTGTTCGAGTTTTAATTAGAATTTAAAAATTTCATTGAATTCAAACGATTAATTTTTGAAATTTTAACCCAACAGCGGCGGTTTTGCTAACCAAATGAAAAGCAAATGTACTGAAAAAAATATATCTTAAAAAGTGAAAGCAACAATAAAACTGATCTGAAATGAGAGTCAGTACCGCATTGAAATATATCTTACTAAATCCAAGGTAAAACCAATGTTAAATACCGGACGTGATGCCCAAAGAACCCTGTTTTGGAAAGAATTTCATAGTAACAGTCCTTATCCGAACAGACTGGGATACTGGTGGTCCTTATATGAAACTTTACAGCCTAGTTTGGTTTACGGATGGTTTAAAAATGGATGGTGGATACGGCATTGGTGTCTTTGGACCTAACCGTAAAATATCGAAATCACTGGGAACTTACCCTAGTATTTTTCTAGCCAAAATTTACGACCCCGAAACCGGCGACTTATCTATTATGACTAAAGGTTTTAAAAGTATTTTATTCACATTTTGTCTGAGATCCAAGCAGCATTGAAAGCACTGGAGTGAAATGCTACAATCTCTCTCTTGCCAAAAGTAACAAATATATAACAAAGTTAGGTTGTGGGGGGTACCTAGTCACAGGAACATCACTGGAAATGAGATAGTCGACGAGCTTGGACGAACAGGTTCATCAACTACACTCATTGGTCCTGGTCCTTTCTGTGGTATCTTGGGCTCACGGGTGACCTATACAGTGGTTGACCTATTGGAACTGTATTCCCGGCCCAAGACAAGCCAAATCTTTGATCAGACCATTCCACCATAATGACTTGGCAATCCATTTAAAGGAAATATCAGGAAACTAGTTAGTTTTTTTTCCGTTCATTGTAACCTGAAATATCATTTGAATAAAAGACCTGTCCATAGAGACGAAGTGATAGAAACCAAAGAGCACATACTATGTGAATGTGTTGCTCTGAGTATTTTGAGATGGCTTCATTTTGAAGTTTGGTATTTGACCCCGGAGAAATGTAGATTGGCCTCTGCAAGAAGCATTCTCGCCTTTATTATGAAGGTAAAGGAGCTCTTGGAGTAATAAAACCCATTAGCAAAAAAGATCTTTTAAGCCGTTGGGCAGGGGTTAAAAAAAATGGACGAAAATTTGTCGCCGTCACTGATTATAAATCACTAAATAGTAGATGATATCAGAAAAGCTTAAGTTAGTGTATAGTAGGATTTTTCTATTGAATAAAAATCCGGGTCAAAGAAAAATTCGCACTCTCACGAATCAAACACTTGAACGTAGTGACTAGAGCAATATTTAAAGAGATCACAGTACTTTCTTTTTCAAAGAAACCCTAATTACAGGAAATTCTGGAAGAGTCACGTTGTTAAGTCGGGAGAATATACGAAATTTCTGACAATTCGAGTGTTATATCTAATGTTTACGTTCAGATAGAAGTACAACTGGATGTGAGCAACTTCCCAAGACAAACCTACTTTTCGTTAAATCGAGGTTCCATCAATTTTGGTTCCATTAGGTATTACATCAATTTTGTGCGACTTTAAAAATTATATTTACAAATAATTAATGGACATTTTTTAATTAATATCGAACAAACAATTTACGAAAGATTTTAAAATAAAAATTGATAACATTTCAAACTGAGTGGTCCGTAGTCAATATCAAAAATATTCCATGAAACTACCAAACAATGCAATATTTACAGTAAATATTTAATAATAATCACATGGCTTTATGTTGCAAAGATAAGAAAATGTTAAATATTAAAGCGGTCACTGATAAAAATGTTTCTGTAAATTTTGCCTGCATGAACCTAAATAAACATTGCATCACGCACAAGATAAGAGTCATATTGTTGTGCAGCGTCACAAATCCAAAATAGTGGAACAACTTGCCCTGTGAACTTTCATATCAAAGTAAAGATTATTTTGAAAATATTTTAGAAACGCTACTTTCAAATCGTTAAATTTGGTTTAGTCTTCATTGTGATCCAGTACGAGCAAGATGAATAATTGGTTCGTTGCGTTAATATTTGTTAGTGCTATTGCTGAAATTTGTTCATGGGATAT
This sequence comes from Tipula confusa, assembly GCA_963556175.1. Lineage (NCBI taxonomy): Eukaryota > Metazoa > Arthropoda > Insecta > Diptera > Tipulidae > Tipula > Tipula confusa. Next base: position 32,310,552 of record OY744477.1, on the reverse strand, counting down.
CGATAGCGGTGTTCCATGTATTCCTGGGCCACCAGGTCTTAAAGGTTCAAAAGGCTTTAAAGGTGCTATGGGTAAAGTTGGCATTGATGGCCTACCAGGTTATCCAGGTGCAACCACACTACTAGATTGTCCGATTGCACTCGAAGCACATCAGAGAGTTGCTCGTGATGTTGAATCGTGTAGAGGGAAACCCGGTCAACCAGGTGAACCTGGTGAAAAAGGAGAACGGGGAAAAGTTGGCGTAAATGGACAGCCTGGCCAACCTGGCCTGTCAGTTTGTAAACATGCCGATACCATTCCACCGAATCGAATTGATAGTAAATATATTTTAGATTTTTTACTGTGCTGATGACGGATGTTGCTAATATTTTTCTTATTGTGTTTTAGAGAGATCAATTGAATTGGGGTCGGAACCAGCAGGGCCACCTAGCCATCAAGTGAATGCTGCCTCTCCGGTAATGGGTCCACCTGGTTTTCCAGGTCCCAGAGGATATCCTGGTCCACCTGGTGAACAAGGATATGCAGGTTTTCCAGGACGAAAAGGTGTTCCGGGCAAAATATCTTCGTAAAATATTGATACTGTTACACGTTCTTAATGTTTTGATTAAATTTTTAAAATCTCAGTTTTAATTCACCACCACTTATAGCTGCAATAAATGCCAAATCTATAGGCACTGCCATTCTAGTCCAGAACGATATTCCTCACTTCCTGGCCAAAACATGTTTAACAGCCGAAACTTAAGTCACATGTTAAAATGTTGATTCCTCACGTTTTGCTCTATTTATGTCAAAAGACTTGATTTCGAATATCTCCTAAGCTCCAGTAACAAAAATGGACTTTAAATAGCAACTTATGGATTTAATTTCTGTATTAATTTCATATGTTCAGAAGTAACAAAAGTATCTCGTAACTGCTCCTAAGTCGACTGGATTGAATTTACAAATCATATCCATCGAAACCTATCAGCCGCTTTAAGCGGTCAGGTTAGCTAGCGTTATCAAACATGAACGTTATCAAATTAGAACGAAACGTTCTCCTAATGTAACCCTTTGCTAAATAATTAAAACTACCACTGTTATATAATCACATTGTGGGGTGAAGTTCAACTATACAACATCATATTACATAAGCAATAGTTTACGGATACAATATTTAAATATTCAATAATATCGACATCGGATTATGCTAACACCTTCTCTTTCTCCTCTATATACATAAATACAACAATTCCACTTCATAATTCTACCTAAATTTATTTTGATGAATGTTTTCGAAATCTTATTCCACTTCTACTTAACTTGGTGTTTTGTTGTTGTTCCCCAATTTTTCGTTCAAAATCGTTTTTTTATTTATTTTGCTGCCAGAGCACACCAGCTAGAGCAGTTGTACAGTAGCAAAATTACAAAAAAAATCGTTTTTCTTTTACTCCATCAAATCAGCTTTAACCTTAAATCAATTTATCATTTTTCATACTTAATTATTGTCAAATTTAGGAGAACACAAAAAGTGTATATATATACAGCCATCCCTCAATTAACGCGGTACTTGGGTTACATGATTTCAGTTTCACAAGGTCACAAAACGGTATTTAGTCACTGGGGTGGTGAAGAACGCCGCGTAGATTATGTGCTGCTTCACATTGTGATTTGGACTAAAACTTAAACAATAAAAACGCATTTCAGAATGACTACATCGTACGCATAATATAAATACATATAGTACTACCATCATATGAAAAAACAGTTTACCCATTGATGTTTCAAATGTCTGGTCGAGAGAATATCGTCATAATATGAATAAATATATGACATTTAATCGGTTATACAAACAAAAATATTTTGATTATTTTAAAACGTTACCAGTAGCGACATCTAGCATGTCAATGAGCTAACATACCATGGTAGTACTATGTGTATTTATATTATGCTGTACGGTAGTATAGAAAACGAAAGCTTTTAAAAGTAAGCTATCTTCAATGTTCACAATTATTACTACTTTGCACTAAGTGAACATATATTGACAATTTACAATCGAACGTTTTTGCTACACACCAACTCTTCTGTTGGTTTATACCTCGGTAACTTTAAATCAAGCAATGTCGCAGTGGTAAAAGTTGCGGTGTTTGGGACGGGAGGTACCGGTTTTGAATCCCAACGGAGGAGGGTTGCAAAAAGGATTTTTTATCATCTGATTACGATCGGTGATGCCGAAGAACACAAATTTGACCCCTGTTGGAGTGCAGAATCCTTGGGCCAAACCATCGTTCATGTCAGTATAGGATGACTGGAGCAATGCAATGTGCAGATGGGTGTAAAATCGAACTTGTATTCGTACTTCCTCGATTTGGCTGATGATGGTATAAGGTAGAACGTTAAAAATTAACTGTGAAAGAGTTGGGAGTGCTTCGGCCACAGAAAAGATCTCAGGGTCCAAAAATTTGTTTGGATTACCTATAAATGTTATCTCCTATAAAACTTTACTGTTCGTGTAAAATCGATACTGACCATTTTGACGAATAGTGGATCCAGGAAATATATGATGGTGAGCCCATCAAACCTAAGAAATGTATGCCGAAGTTTGACAATTTCTAAATCCCAGCAAAACCATAATGGGTCGCCCATTAAAATTGAAAATTAAACAATACAAATCAAAAACTTCCAAAACCCAGAAAATACATGATGGTTAGCCCATCAAAACTATGAAATTTATTCCGAAATTTGAAAATTTCCAAAATTCAGAAAATACACGATGGTTATAGCTCATCAAAAACACGAAATTTATTCCGAAATTTTAAAACTTGAAATTTATGCTGAAATTTGAAAACTTCCGAAACCCAGAAAATATAAGTTGGTTAGCCTATCAAATCTGAGAAATTAATGCTGAAAATTGAAAACTTTCAAAAACCTAGAAAATGCATGATGGTTAGCCCATCAAATCCGAGAAATTTATGCCGAAATTTGAACACTTTCAAAACCCAGAAAATGCATGATGGTTGTCAGCCCATCAAAACTAAGAAATTTAAGCCTATATTTGAAAATATCCATAACCCAGAAAATATACGATGGTTAAGCCCTTCAAAGCTATAAAATTAATTCTGAAATTTGAAAATTTTCAAAACCCGGAAAATACATGATGATTAATCCATTAAAATTGTAAAATTTATGCTGAAATTTGAATATTTCCAAAACTCAGAAAACACATGATGGTTGATCTATTAAAATTATGAAATTTATGCTGAAATTTGAAAATTTCCAAAACTCAGAAAAATATACGATGTAGTCCATCGGAACTGATAAATTTATACCAAAATTTTAAAACTTCCAAAATTCTGGAAATACATGATCGTTACCCCATCAAAAAAATAGGAGTTTATTACAAAACATCCTGTGGAAAAGGCGGAATCAGCACCAAATATTTGGTCAATGCATGCAGAGAACGCAATCGGTTAAAACAATGCAAGCAAATGTTAACGTTATGTATGGCAGATCAAAACAGTACAGGTCTGCATCGTGTTTTGTTTGGCAATGGTTACCACCATACAATTCTGCACTACAACAATGCAGCGTTTTCAAGTATTGATACAACTGAAAGTCCTATGGTCAACTAATAAGTAACACAATAAACCAATAGCTCAACACACAGAATTTGGGTAGGCCGTAATTCGTACCCTAGGTGGCTATACCGATAAACCAATAATGGCGTCAACAACGAAAAATGAAGAGCAATTACAATTATTCATTGAGAATGATAATATTCCAGAAGAAAGATGTCGCACTGAGGAAGAATTTAAGAGCACAATCCAGATGGACGATACACGATAAGGATTTTTTTTCAAGATGAAAAGAAGCTAAAAAAATTTAAAAAATCGAAGTATTGCTAACAAATCGGATAATCGGAATACAATGGGATGAGTCATTACCAGCTCTATTCAAATGGAGCAAATACCACAAACAAAATGTCAACAATAAGCCAAATAATTATTCCTCGCTGGATTGGCGCAACACAGAAATCGATAATCGAGCTACACGTATTTACTGCCGCATTCAAGTTGACATACATCAAAAATCAGCAGTACCATCAGATCAAGAAGTCCAGGATGAAAACACTACAATTCTAAAAATCATCCAGGAATAAAGCTTCTTTAACGAAATCAACTTCCTTAAATCAAGGCACCTCAACAAAAAAAGCTGACTTATATCTTTGAATCCAAGCTTAGACAACAACGGCATACTGCGAGTGGACGAACGGATACAAAATTTTTCGGATCTTACGCACCTGCCAGCCAAAACCAGATAATTTTGTACCAACAACATTTAAGAACATTAAGAATTATTGATGATGCCCACCATAGCACCTTGATAGTAAGCGGGCAGTAAGATACGTACCAAATAAGTAACTACCCAGCCAAACTTGGTGTTAAATTATTTAATGATAGTAAAGGATGAAGCGCTATTCCACACATTGAAAGTTATGGCGGGTTTTGGAAATGCCGGGACGCAACATATAAACGACCAATTGTTATGCAAAAAATAATCAACAGGATTACATGACAAACTTGACGCTTTGAGGGATCTCAGCCCCTGAGATATTTTACACGATCTTTTAGACAATATTTTCACAATTGATGATCGTTGAAGGTGGTCAACCCAACACACAATTGGTCATGGCGTGGTGTTCTAAAAAATATATGTAAATGGTAAAATGATGCAAGCTTCCAATTAAAGGCTGCGAGCCCTTCCAATGCTCGCAGTTTGCTACATTTTAAGACTTCGTACTATAATAGGAACTGATTAAAGTAGAAGAAGAGATCATGACCTTGGACGTGCTTCTATTTGACTAACAATCTTTGTCATATTATCATATGTTAAATGATTCGGCCATTCCTCATAAGTTTTGAAGCATCCTAAAAATTAGAACCACAATCGGTTTAGAGGTATGCACAATTACCTCAATGTGATGCAAAAGGCTTTAAACGCCGAATAAAAAGTGTAAAATTCCAGCATAATCCTTTTCTGCACTTATCCAATTGGAATTACACTTTCAAATACACCATTTGACACTGGCTGAACATTGATGAAATCGGAAAATCGGCCCCTTCCAAGTGTCAAGTACTATATCGATGTATTTTTAGAATGCTGGTATTCAGTCCAGCCATCGAACCTTTGGTTAGCTACTTCCTACGACTAGCCAAAGACGCACTTGACGGTTTAACTATACGCGGACGTGACAAACGAGGGACGATTGTATTCATATATAATAAACAAGACGACGGGTTAACAAAATAGAACCAAGACGAATGAATTTACGGAAATTCCAATTCTAGTTTTTTTTTATTCCGTTGTGTTTGTGTTATCATTAAATCTTGTCATAAAACAATCCAAAATATCTAACGAAAAAAAAAATTTAAAAACTTTAATCCATACATATAAATCTTTAAGATTAATCGCTTTTCATTTGTAATAAAAGCTTTAAGCTTTTATTATTATTTTTTTGTGTTCGCTCATTCTTTTCTCTCTCTATATATATATACGAGTATGTATACATTCGTTTCTCGGTCCACACACACAACAGCAAAAAATAAAAATTTTCTCTATCATTGATTTTTATCTAAAAAAAAAAATCTTTATAAAAAAGAAAATTTTATAATTTATTGGAAATCTAAAATGTCAATTATAGCTTATTGTTACTTAGCATAAGTTTCATTCTGCTCCACATAAATACATACATATATATATATTATACATACATATGCGAGCAACAATAAACCGAAAGCACATAACAGCAACAACACTCAAAAAAAACACAAGGAAAATTCTTATCGATTGTTAAAAGCTTATATACATAAGTTCGTAAATATATCGTAATCATTTTCGACTTAGACTACATGTTGGTTGTCTATGTGTACGAGAAAATGTTCTAATTGTTCGCTGCAAAATACTTGTTGGTTGTATACTATATATACATACATACATAATATGTCCGATTCGTTTACTTAATTTCCAGTAGAGTTGGATTATCCCATATGCACAAAAGATGAGACCATCGAACAAAATGAAGAATGGAATTTTCCCATATGACTCTATTGGGAAATTTATTATTTAAGAAAAAAAATGGAAAAACAACAGAAACACTGAAAATCTAAAAGACAGGTTTGTTGGTGTTGTTTATTTTAATCCCTCGCCGAGTGGGTTGAGACATATACGCTTATGCATTTTTCACATACCATAGTCATTTTTAATTTGTTTTGAGTTTGTCTCAATTTTTGTAATACTAAACATATTTAGATCTCGAGCTTTAAATAAATCATTGATCTTGTGAATTCCAATATATTCTAATAATTATATGAGAGTGCACCTATTTGGCTAATTGATTGAATTAATTTGATACCTAAATGATCGTAAAATATTTTTTTTGTAAGAGAAGGAAAGAAACGGTATATCCAAAATGACCAAAACCCGGTTTCCCAGTAGCCTAAATTCCAACTACTGTTAATAAAAGACAGTCTCTGCTCTGTATTTTTCGATTTAAAATCCACTACTCTCCATTCTGCAGTCAATTATTAGCATCTCCAGTCTGCAACCATTCATTTGTAATCTGCAATGTTTCTCTAATATAATAATATAATAATATAATAATATAATAATATAATAATATAATAATATAATAATATAATAATATAATAATATAATAATATAATAATATAATAATATAATAATATAATAATATAATAATATAATAATATAATAATATAATAATATAATAATATAATAATATAATAATATAATAATATAATAATATAATAATATAATAATATAATAATATAATAATATAATAATATAATAATATAATAATATAATAATATAATAATATAATAATATAATAATATAATAATATAATAATATAATAATATAATAATATAATAATATAATAATATAATAATATAATAATATAATAATATAATAATATAATAATATAATAATATAATAATATAATAATATAATAATATAATAATATAATAATATAATAATATAATAATATAATAATATAATAATATAATAATATAATAATATAATAATATAATATTATAATAATATAATAATATAATAATATAATAATATAATAATATAATAATATAATAATATAATAATATAATAATATAATAATATAATAATATAATAATATAATAATGTAATAATATAATAATATAATAATATAATAATATAATAATATAATAATATAATAATATAATAATATAATAATATAATAATATAATAATATAATAATATAATAATATAATAATATAATAATATAATAATATAATAATATAATAATATAATAATATAATAATATAATAATATAATAATATAATAATATAATAATATAATAATATAATAATATAATAATATAATAATATAATAATATAATAATATAATAATATAATAATATAATAATATAATAATATAATAATATAATAATATAATAATATAATAATATAATAATATAATAATATAATAATATAATAATATAATAATATAATAATATAATAATATAATAATATAATAATATAATAATATAATAATATAATAATATAATAATATAATAATATAATAATATAATAATATAATAATATAATAATATAATAATATAATAATATAATAATATAATAATATAATAATATAATAATATAATAATATAATAATATAATAATATAATAATATAATAATATAATAATATAATAATATAATAATATAATAATATAATAATATAATAATATAATAATATAATAATATAATAATATAATAATACAATAATATAATAATATAATAATATAATAATATAATAATATAATAATATAATAATATAATAATATAATAATATAATAATATAATAATATAATAATATAATAATATAATAATATAATAATATAATAATATAATAATATAATAATATAATAATATAATAATATAATAATATAATAATATAATAATATAATAATATAATAATATAATAATATAATAATATAATAATATAATAATATAATAATATAATAATATAATAATATAATAATATAATAATATAATAATATAATAATATAATAATATAATAATATAATAATATAATAATATAATAATATAATAATATAATAATATAATAATATAATAATATAATAATATAATAATATAATAATATAATAATATAATAATATAATAATATAATAATATAATAATATAATAATATAATAATATAATAATATAATAATATAATAATATAATAATATAATAATATAATAATATAATAATATAATAATATAATAATATAATAATATAATAATATAATAATATAATAATATAATAATATAATAATATAATAATATAATAATATAATAATATAATAATATAATAATATAATAATATAATAATATAATAATATAATAATATAATAATATAATAATATAATAATATAATAATATAATAATATAATAATATAATAATATAATAATATAATAATATAATAATATAATAATATAATAATATAATAATATAATAATATAATAATATAATAATATAATAATATAATAATATAATAATATAATAATATAATAATATAATAATATAATAATATAATAATATAATAATATAATAATATAATAATATAATAATATAATAATATAATAATATAATAATATAATAATATAATAATATAATAATATAATAATATAATAATATAATAATATAATAATATAATAATATAATAATATAATAATATAATAATATAATAATATAATAATATAATAATATAATAATATAATAATATAATAATATAATAATATAATAATATAATAATATAATAATATAATAATATAATAATATAATAATATAATAATATAATAATATAATAATATAATAATATAATAATATAATAATATAATAATATAATAATATAATAATATAATAATATAATAATATAATAATATAATAATATAATAATATAATAATATAATAATATAATAATATAATAATATAATAATATAATAATATAATAATATAATAATATAATAATATAATAATATAATAATATAATAATATAATAAAATAATAATATAATAATATAATAATATAATAATATAATAATATAATAATATAATAATATAATAATATAATAATATAATAATATAATAATATAATAATATAATAATATAATAATATAATAATATAATAATATAATAATATAATAATATAATAATATAATAATATAATAATATAATAATATAATAATATAATAATATAATAATATAATAATATAATAATATAATAATATAATAATATAATAATACAACAATTAAACGTTTGAAATTTTAAAATGGATCGGGCCAATTAGGTGCAGAAAAAAACCTAAATCGGGCCAATTAGGTGCAGAAAAAAACCTAAATCGAACTTTTCTTCCTAGAACAACCTTTCAAGCGGAATACACTAAAATTCTAGCTGCATCACCTCCTCGGTGGCAGCAAAGTTAAAATTAACTGTAAAAACATTTAACATAATAACCCAAACAAAATATGTAAATATCAATTATATAAAAAACATCGAATAATTATATTTACGATGCCAAAATATATAAGCAAAATTGGAATAATATTTGATAATTAGTGGAATAAATATTAATATATAACAAAATGTAGACTTTTATTCAATATCCCATTTGGGCGCGTTACCCAAACCAGGATGCACACATAGTTCAGGAAAATATGCAACCATAAACTAATTGGACATTAATTTTCATTTTGATTATATTTACCGAAATGTTCAAATGTCAAATGGTAATAAATATAAGCTTTTATATTCTTGGAAGATGTAAACTCAAAATAATTTAAATTTGAAATATGCGTCCATACAAAAAAGGCCCATGTGGTCAGGAGGAAATTACTAAACTCGTCTATGATACCTTTCCACCGATGTTATGGGGTTCTTAGGCTAGCGATACACCAAATCAGACAAAATGGTTTATCTTATCTTAAAGCGACGAATGTCAAAGGTACCTACGACTGTACAGCGTTATGTACACTGAGTAAAAAAACATAAAATCGTAGCTAACTATGACGAAAGTCATTTTACGACAAAAAAAACGTTTTGTCTGATTCGGTAGGTCGCCAGTCTTAATTATAAGTTATAAGTTATAAGTTATAAGTTATAAGTTATAAGTTATAAGTTATAAGTTATAAGTTATAAGTTATAAGTTATAAGTTATAAGTTATAAGTTATAAGTTATAAGTTATAAGTTATAAGTTATAAGTTATAAGTTATAAGTTATAAGTTATAAGTTATAAGTTATAAGTTATAAGTTATAAGTTATAAGTTATAAGTTATAAGTTATAAGTTATAAGTTATAAGTAATAAGGTATAAATGATAAGTTTTATTTTTTAGTTTTCGTTTCGCACTCAGGGAAAGATGGAAAATTGTCAGACATAAACTTTAAAAGATAAACCTCCCCTTTATATCTTATATTTGTTCATTTTAGGTTCATCGTCATTGTGGCGAATTGGCACATTGCAGTTGACAGTCATTACCAATCTTAATTAGCATTTGGTTCATATACTACCTTCCTTTTTGTTCATATCACCATGGCAGGAAAACTTAGTTAGACTTATCTTAACCTATTAATTGACTTACAAAATTTCCACTTTAAGATACACGGCCTCTCTGGATATTATTTTAAATGCATAAATAATTTTTACATACACATTTCATAGAAATGGCCCAAATCAGTGGGCCATAAATAAAAAAAAATTAACCACATACAATTATAGTGTGTTGCTTTACTGAACAGCTCCTAAAACACAATCTGTTGTCGAGCTTCTATAACTTGAATGCTTATTTTTCCTATTCATTTTAGAGATCAGAACTGTTTCCAAATGTTGTTCGCCAACCTGTAGATAAAAGCCAGTATCTAATTACTCTGACGTTTAAGGTTAAGATCTCTTCTATCTCCTTTTTATATTTTCTTGCCATAAAAACTGGAATTTTATGCAAATCTGCCCATTTTTGTTTCTTTCGGTATCAACCATGGCATATTGTAACGTAGCACCACTGACCCTTGTAGGATTCCTCCCAAGCCCTACGTATTTTTCAGCTTAGACAGTCAACAGAAGATAAACATTGTCTGGAATACATCAGAATATACAACAACTTTTTCCAGATGATATCTTTCGGCACCACCAATAAAATTAGAGAGGATACATGCCAACATACATGACAGAAATGGTCTTTCAGTTGCAAAACATCATCAGAATGAAAGGCCTGAATTGAAAGTCATCATCTTAGCGGACAAAACCTTACAAGTTGAGCATGAAAGGCGCTTTAAAGCACCGACAATATCATAAGTGGCTGTCATCATGTTGGATGATGAACATGGAGCAAGAGACATAGTTTTAGAAAAAAGGAGTAGCACCATCCAGAGAATTTCCATTACGCACAGATCCTGTGGTACTCTACAGTATCCGCTCGTACTCTCACAGTGGCAGGATGAATATCATTTTGAACTACAAAGGAACTCGATTAAAGGAATGACTCAGGTTAAAAAGATTTCTACCATGCACTTCTACGCATACCGGTTGATGATGCGTTGTTTCCATTCAACATTTTACTGAGAAGCAAAGACCTATTTCATCAATTTATCGTAGATATGTACGTCAAGATAGAGTCTGAAAGGCTGAGGTACATTATCTATTTGCTGTCATGCTGCAAACATGGTCAATGTTTGGTCCGCAACAGTTGTGGATGAACCACAAGGAAAACCGGTTAGAAGACATATAAAACTAAGTCCGTATACAACAACAAAGAACATGAATCTGGGCTATAGTGATGATATGTTCAACAGAGCACTCATCTACATTGAAGACCAGATTGTATCGATGTGTGCATCGAACCTGAAAAGCTTTGGACTTCCAGAACCAAATCATAAAGATCAAAGATTCAAATTGATCAAAATATCAAACGGAAGCATTTGACAAGATCACAAAAGTAATTTTTGAAAGCCAGGGTATCATTGGAATGCTCCTGGTGGTACGAGAAAAATGTTCCCTACCAATCTTCTTTTGGCAAAAATTCGACAAAAAAGCGAGATTACATTGGCAAGCGCTGAGACTCCAACATGTAACATTTTAAGAAATTTAGCAAAAGCCAAAGTATTACAGGATTGCAAGGTCATCGTCTGGGCCGAATGTATTATGTCTTAAATAGCCTCATTCAAAGCCTCAGAGTACCCTAGTACAAGGTGGAAGTGAGTATTAGGGCATCTATCATGCTTTTCAAGAATCTGCATCCTCCTGCACTCTGAAATTGAACAAAACTTTCTGTCAAGAAACTCACGCCTAACATTATCGAAGCCACCAGAATGACTGGCCATTTAGTAGGTAAAACGTATTCATACCAAGGCTCCCAATCATCTGTTCAGTTCTGCCATTTTACTTGAAACGCCTTCAGTTTCCGGTTCGTTTAAGTTTCACTATGAGCATAAACAAGGCACAATGACAGTCGCTGAAAGTTGTTGGGCTCGATATTCTTAAACCATATTTCTCCCATGCGGTCAATTTTACGTACGTAGTTCATGAGTTGGAAAAGCCGACAATCATTACATCTTAGCTCAAAATGGAAGAACATCCAATATGGTGTATCCGGAAGCGATATAAACAAGTATTTCATTAAAAGAAAATCACAGGATCGTCACGTTTGTCAGCAAGAGTGTTCCACCAAAAGCATAATGTCCGGTTTGCGTGTCTTTTAAAAATTAGCATAAGAATTTTTTCGTGCAAATTTCGTCTTTCATGCATTGAGAGCGTGAATAAAATAAATATTTTAGTCAAAACAATATTTGCCGGGTCAAATAGTGATCTTATAAATGTTTCGCAAACGATCACAGAAAAAACACAATCCTTTGTTTGGATGGACGACTTATACTTGGCTAAATTGCTGCTGATGTAAGATCGAGATCTATAAAATGTATACTACACACACACACGTACGTCTTGTTATCAAATTAAAATAATTGTACGACTAATAGAGATAAATTTTAAATTTAACATTTGAATAAGAATAAAAAGGATATAAAACGAAAACACAAATCTTAAAGTCCATAATAAATCCTTTTCTGTTCAAAGATTTTTTTGTTTTCTATTTTCTTGTAAATTTTTTGACAAGGATGCGTGTCACATATTTTATATAAATTTTTTTTTTTTCAAAATTACCCATATCATATAAAAGTATGTTTGTATAATAACCCTAGATGACTCTCGTTTACCTTCCAGCTATTTTATGTATTTACGTACACAATACATCCGTATATACATACAAATTCAAACGAATAAAATAGGAAAATTAAAAAAGGATATGAAAGGAGTTGAATGAAACGTTTATATGGAATACCAAAACAAAGATTTCTTATATTGTCAAAACAAGGAAGAGGCTACGTATAAAAAATAATAATAAAAGGAAGAAAATTGAAAATTTGTATAACAATAAAAAAAAAAATTAATATTAAGGATAACAGACATAAATATCCATGGTAGTTGAAAAACGTTAGAGAAGAAAAAAGTCTTGAAATATTTTAGTGTTTTTAGGAAAATTTACAAATTTCGAGAAGAGGATAAAAACAAAAGAAAAAGAATCGTTTTTCGTTTGTTTGTTTAGGCATAAAGTCCTGTCTTGTGTTTTGATTGTTGTTATACTAAAATAATAGTTCAATTAATTACCATTGTTTATTTATTTACATTTGCCATTTTCTATATCAAATATTGTTGAATTTCATTTGTTTTTAGGTCACGTGCGTTACAAACTTTTTCTATCGTTATCGCAAAATGTTTGGCATGTCAAAGAAAAATCCTTTTTCCATTTTAACATAACATGTATAAAATTCAACCATTCATATGATTTTAATGGGGTTTGATAAATTCATTTGCTTATTGTTTGTTCTAAAATAATATGGCAAATCGAGCAACAATTTTGCTCAAATTAAAAAACAAAATCAATTTATTAGGGTCACAAGTTTACCGTACATCTATATCTTTATAGGTTAAATTCAATATCTACATAACCTTTTCACCGGTCGGCTTGAACGATGCGATGAACTACTTGTTTGAACTTTTGGGTTGGTAAATGAAATTTTTTTGTTTTTTTTCTTCAAAATTTATGTTATTGAATTTTAGGAAAATATGCTTTGTAGGTTTTTGGTTTGCCTACAGCAGCTTTAGCTATCGACCGATTTTATGGACACATAATGAAATATAGTTGGTAAACCAAAAGGATATATGAGATCTGTTCAACACTAAATCTCCGAATAGTTTTTCGTCAACTTTCATTGTTTTTGAATCCTCCTGATAAAGTTTGCAAAATTTAGTTGGAAGTTGAGTTTATTTAAATATTGCTCATTCTATTGGTAAATTTATGCTTCTTACTAAATTTTATAGTGTTATTAAAAAATAGAAAATAGAAGTATTGATAGAAGCTACACTCATAGTGCATGGGAAAAATATGCTAAAAAATGACCTAACGATCGTCATAGGCTCAAAAATGTAGGAGTGTAAAAGATAGATTTTAACTAAGTAGAGAATGCGTGGAAGAGGAACATATGGCAAAGAGCTGAAGCAGCGACCTGTTCAGCATGCTATATAGTGAAGTAACTGGTGGAGACCATCAAGTCACTGGTAGTTAAAGTATTCGGTATAACAAATGGTGCTTCGAATTAAAAGGAAGCTATGAGGTTAATACAACTGTGTAGATGCAACAAACAGAACATATTTTAGGGGCAAACATTTTTTTATATGTTTATAATAAATAAAATTTGATAGTGAGACTTAAGTCTAAAAAGTAAAGTAAATTTCTAAAATTAAGCTGCAGTTTGGGTCTATAGATATTCCATTCCAATTTTGATCTTACAAGATCTTTTTTAAGCAATTAGAAAGAGCGTAAATTGTAAGGCTTTCAAATTCCTTAGTCAGCACATCACCACAGATAAAATTAAAGTAAACCCCACCCCAAGGCAATTAAAAGCCGTATTTCAACAGTTTTTTGGAATGTTCAAACATTACCATCGATTCCACCCAAAATTAGTCAGAAGTCTGTGATTTTGGTAATTTCAGCGTAAGACAGTTTCAGATGGTGTCCATTGCTTTCTTTTGTTTTTCAAAATACGTATGTTGCTAATGTTTTCTACTTCGGGAAAGCTTGTTTCTAAAAATTTATCGATCAGCTTTTTCAGGATCAAGATTTTTTCAGGATTAATCTGATACTTTTACATAAGAGTTTCCATACACCATCAAAATCCAACACTGACTATTGAGTAAAATTCACCCAAATCCACCTTGTGATGTTCTTTATACAGTACCTTTTTTAAAATTGATTGTATTACCTGGGTATACCTCAAGTGGGTTGCCCCGTTTTGCACGACATCAAGGAAAACATTTAATAAAACAAACACCCTATATTTTTCTAAACGTCTTCCGACAGCAATATTAATTGATCCGTAGAAACAGAACCCATCGTAGCTGTAGGGTAAAGAAAATGGCTCAAGCTAATTTGGTATTTTTGGAGCTATTTCAGGTATTATAGGTTATGCTCCGGGTTTACTGCACTCTGAACATTTGGATAGTTTTTTTTCCAATATGTTATATGGTATTCGATTAGGAAATCCTCCTGGTAGAATCCTTTTTTATCGTCTTGAACGGAATCATTTATTTATATTTCTATAACGGTCTAATAGTGAATTTTTTTTCGTTTGGAGTTTCGTTATCTCTTTCCAATATTCAACCCATTGAGCTGAGCTCGATAAGTTATAAAGTATCACCAGCAAAAACCATTTTTTGGAGAATCTATATGATAACCTGGAGGTCCAAAATTTGTTTTTTTTTGTAACTATCATTACATAGATCAAATAAAAGAAGAACTAATTGATATACTCCAGATTATACGAGAAAAAATACGGATAATAAATAATCGGGTCAAGGCTTGATGTGACACTTAGGGAAATCACCATGAATTGGAAAAAATACAATTAGCTTGGCTTTACAACCAATCATTGAGCAATTCCATCAAATTGACTTTCATGGAAGTTATAGAACTCCAGCCATTTCAATTTCTTAAAAATTCAAATAATAGTTTTAGTTTTTATTTTAATAACACACATTAGCACTATTTTGTAAATACTGTCACCATTTATTGCAAATAACGGAAATAACACTTAAACAAAACATAAAAGAATAAGAACAGTTAGTGCCAACTAAAAAGAAAACAAGTAAAACAAAACGAACATAAAAATTACAAGAAGAGACAGTAAATTACTGTGATAAGTATCGAAACAAACATAAGACTATATCATAAAAATAATAAAAGTTTTTTTTTTTTTGGTTGTTGTTCCTGGAAATACTAAAAATAAAACCAAAAAAAAAATTTCATAAGACAACACAAAAATATAAAAATGTTGGTAAACTTTTTTTATTTTAAATGGACTTTATCACATTTCGTTGTGATACATGAGTGGAAGCTTTACAAAATTATTAAAAAAATGAGCTAGACGAATTGTTTTTGGATTAGGACTCCACTTGTAAATGATATCAGCATTTGGTGTAATTTAAATCGTGCTATTTTTTACAATTATGCCAATTACTTTTATAAATGACTTTATTTTATCACTAATAAAGGTAAAGTTCATTCCTTTATACTCTGCTTCTAATGCCCACCTTGTTAAAATGTCATTCTAGTATAAATGTTATATAACTCCTTCATTAAATTTCTAAATTTTTATCATGTACCACTTTAACTAAATTTAATCAGGCAACTCTATTGCATGTAACTCTATCATAAAAATTCCTATCATACGTATTAGATTCCGGTTTCAAAATAGTATATAAACCGACGAAAAAAGATTAAAGATGGTTCTATATACTCCTCCTTAAGAGAGGTTACTATAAATAAATCAAAGATATATATAAATAATCAAAGTTGCTCTTATAGTTGCTTAAATGGAATCCTAATCAAGTCCGGTAGGATGAATAACCTATTATTAACCACATGGTTGGACAAGGTCAATAGAGGCAGAAATCAGTATCCATTAAATTAAATGGTAAAGCGTATGCCGTTTATCGGTTCAGTACTTTCGAAAATTGGGATACACAATCCATACACAATCAACCAATCAAAGACAATGTGTCAAATTAGTCAAAATGATGGACATGTAGCATCGGGTAGTTTTTCAAGGTATTCTACTCTCGTTACTACTCATTTAACTCCTCCAACATCCTCAACCTCCTATAACCAACCCTCCATTAGAATGATTTCTTGTGCATACTGCAAAAAGAATGGTCACTATATTAACGATTGTTTTGAGAAAAAACTCTGATTATCATTATAACATAAATTGTAATTCAGACAATACAACTAAAACCATTCCAACTAATACCAATTCGAAAAATTAACCTGAGGTACAGGAAAACATTCTAGGTCCCTAAAGACACAAGGGTACTTTCTTTCGAGCACCAATGAACCAATAAGTAAATGTCCAACAAGTTAAAGATGTCATAACATTTACTTGACAAAACCAATAGAAGACAATATGTATATACGACTAATGTCTTGACTTCCGTAATTCAGAACTTTACAATTTCTTAGTTGATACTGGAGCTGATGTTAGTGCCATCTTTTACCGAACTATAAAATGTCAAATTAAAGGTGTTACTAGTGGAATTGACGAAACAATAGGATTGTTACCTTAAAACATTATTTTCACGGATACAGTTAACATTCCGCATAAATTACAAATTGTGAAAGATGATTTCTTCACTCAAAATCGATATAAAATTGATTTTGAAAACCTTAAGTTAGAGATACCGTTAAATTCTTTAACCATCCTACTTGACTTAATAACATCTTCGACTAAATTGTTTATTCCTCCAAGAAGTGAAAAATTGCCTCTATCACGTGCAACAATATCGAAAGCAATGCGGAATACCTGTGCCTATCTGAGGAAATAGTTCCAGGCGTATTCGTTGGAAATGCAATTGTTGAACCACGTAATAATTCAATTTCAATTAATTTGATAAATACAAAAGAGCTTTTCGAAAAATTATCGCAATATGATATATTTTCTTTAAAGCATTGGTCAAATACGTTGGAAGATCGATTAAAAATACTAGAGTCATCAATCACTTTAACGCATCTAAATCCAGAAAAATGTGAATCAATTAGGCAAATCATCCGAGAGTATGATGACGTTTTCCATTTAGCTGGTGACATATTAACCACGGTTCATGGTAAGAAACATTGCATCCCCACAACTTTCGATTGTGTACCAATCTACCAATTAAAACTGAAAAAAATCAACAAGTAAATGAAATGCTAAAACAAGGAATAATTGAACCAAGTGATAGTCCTTGGAATTTTCCACTTCTAGCTGTACCCAAGAAGTCTACAGATGGTTCCAGAAAATGGCGTGTGGTTGTCGATTTTCGACATTTGAATGATGTAACTTTAGATCGCGTGTTCCCTTTGCCCAACATCGTGGACATCTTGGATCAATTGGGAAAGGCATTTTACTTTAGTAGTTTGGATATTACGAACGGATATCATCAAGTGCTACTTGATAATGAAGCAAAACCAAAAACGGCCTTCAATACAAATGCTGGGCATTTTCATTTTAACCGAATGACCTTTGGCTTAAAAGGAGCACCAGCTACATTTCGACAGCTTATGAATAACATACTATCTGATCTAAATGATCTCAAATGCCTTGTATATATATCTGGATGACATAGTCGTATATGGACCAAAGTTTTATCAACATAATCAAAGACTTAAGGAAGTACTTGGGTGCTTACGAAAATTAAACTTAAAGTTGAATCCTGAAAAATGTCAACTTTTCCGTCAGGAATTAACTTACTTGGAATATATAGTTGAACCCGATGGGGTTAAACTGGATCCAAGATAAACAATATTGTGAATTATCCCGAACCTAAAAGCCAGCGTGATGTCAGAGCCTTTCTTGGATTTCTTGGTTACTACAGACGCTTTGTATTTTTTTTTCTAAAATCGCATTACCCTTAATGACTTTTTTTGAAAAAGGATGTAGTTTTTATATGGTCACCCTTTTGTGATGAAGCATTTCAAATTCTTAAATCAGTAATGACTAAGCCACCAATCCTACATTTTCCAAATTTTGAAATTTAATAAAAGATTTACATAACATTAAAACCAATATGTATTGGCATTAATTAAAATTGAATTTGGTTAAAAAATGTTAAAAATTGTTTTGCATGAGAAAACATGTAAAAAGTAGTCCCTTTTGTTTTTTGTGGTTTAATGTATAAGTAAAAAAAAAGTTGTAAGTTTATATATTTTTTTTTGTTCATTGATAGTTGAAAATCTATTTAACCATAAGAAAAATCTTCATATTTAATGCACCATAGTCCGTTACGACTCCAACTTTATCTAGCTTGAAGCCATACAAAAAGAACTGCATATTTTCGGTTTAAGATCTATTTTTCCAAGACTTTATTGAACGGAATAAGTTTTAAAAACATTTTTGAAGCCTAATTACCGGGGTAATATAATCGAAGTTCACCGATTCCTTCATTATTGTCGAATGACCCCTCTGTCCATTAAAAGCCAGTGTAATGCCATTAACAGTAGGTTGAGCCACTACCGGAAATGTGCATTTCTCAGTTAAGAGTAGCTATGTCTTAGGTGTTTGGATTTTTGGTATACTCTTGCTTAAGAGAACTTTTAAATCTTGTTTATTGCGGATTAGAGGCTATTTCAGTGCATGGGTGCTTTGGTTCCATAAATTTCTTATAATGACCAGACTTTGCTAAGAAAGGTTTTTTTCAGATGTTTTTTTTCGGGATTATTTTGGAATTAGCAGTTCAAGGGTCAAATTTGTAACTGTAAATAATGCTATATTTGACACAAGGTTTCTATAATTTATACGTTTAAGTATGAAGCAAGGGATGAATTCTATAGACAAATGGAAAATATTTACAGGGTGTTGAGCGTCCGATCGTCAGGTTGGATGTAGGATCAGATGGTGTGTATGCATATTGGTTTGATGAAGTAATAATATTGGTGAGTTGGATAAATTGGCTGCAAATTTGTTCTAGCCAACCCATTGACCCACCGGCCAACCAGTTTGGATGGTATGCGTCTTGGATAATTAGTGAAGCCTAGCAATCCAGGAGGAGCTTAAATCTTTGCCGGAAGAATTGAATCGGGTAGATTTTTTTTTTTGTCTGTTAGTATAATCTAGTATAGTTAGCAGAACAAATTTGCTGGTATCCTTTGCCAGGAAAATGTTGCATGAAAGCATTTATAGGTCTAGTTTAAAATCACATATGCTCTTTTAAACCATTGAGCCCACATACGAATAGCGTCAAATCAAACTCTGTTGATACTTTACCTTCTAAATAATGGACTATCTTGTTCCAGTCAGAGGAATAAACTTTTGACGCAGTTGCACTTTGTAATTCCATTGTTTTTGTTCTCCCACCTTGTATAAAAATCCATATTACCATTTACGAATTTTTCAATTAAAAAACTAATTGGCATGATTGATTTCGAACTATAAGCTCAGTTTCAATAATTGAGCTAGCCACTAACCGCGAAATTGATACATTTCCGTTTTCATTTTATTTTACATCACCTGTTTGTTTATATTTTCTTATAACAATTTTGTGTGGAAAAACATAAAACAAAAAAAGTGTTTTTTTTCGGAAAATTCCATCTTATATGCGAGTAAATGAAAATAGATGATTCTATTATCTTCTTCTCTATTTCATTACGATGCATATAAATTTAATTTCATTTTCGTCTTCGTCTTCTATATATACATTTTCGTATTATTTTGCCGGAGCATAATGTCTAACGTCAAGAATACCATCTTTGTATAGTGAAAGGAGTGGGTTATTTCGAATCCTTCTTTGACTTCCTCCCCAAATCTTGCTTGTTCTTATTTTCCCATCATTTTAATACGAAACAAAATATAAATCGAAAAACATTGAGCAAAATATACGAACAAGACTTATCACTGTGTTGTTGTAATGGTTTAATTTACTGTAACGTATATACCACCGCCATAACGAATCGTTTGCGAGAGACAAGAAAATATAAAACACAAGTTGAATGGACATAAATAAATAAACAAAACAATAGAAATAAGACATGATTAGCAAGGAAGAAAATGGAAAAACTGAAAGTTATGCAATCAATTCAATGGGCAAAAGTTAAACAAAACAAAACATTCCGAACGCACCACACCAAGATGGAATGGAAAATTTCTTATACTCGTTCGTGTATATATTCTGAATAATCCACACAAATTCAAATAATCGTTAATGTCGGAAACGGATTTCTATATTAGACTGTGTGTGAGTGTGTATGTTTGTGATGTCGTTTCTTCAACTTTTGTTTGAATCAAAGCGATGAAGATAATGCGATTGGAAATTTATCGGCAAACTTTTTTATATCCGCATTTTTCGTTTATATATTAAGCGCTAAATAGTTTCCGCATAATGCGTGTATCTGCTATAACGTAAATTCGCGTATATTGTGGAATATAGATTCGATGATGAAGATAACGATGGAATTGAAAATTCAATATTTTCGTATTTAAATGTAAATTGAGATAAAACTTTTTCATTTCTGACTCATGTAAGATGTTTCCATTGTATTTGAAAAGAAAAGCGAATGCGGAACGTTTGTCAAATTGATGAGATTTTGAGAAAAACTTGTAAAAAAATTATGTTTCTGCAGGCTGCTTAAAAATGATGTGTGCAAATGTAAGACTGTAAGCAATATCAATATTGATGTGAAGAGCTTTTGATTGACGTATCTGCAACAGCCGATCGATAAATATCTAAATATCTACACTTATCCAGAAAGAAGCGACCTGTATTATCGATCATGTCAGATCAAGTAGTTCACAATAATGATATGTGTAGCAGTTATATGTGCTGACATCTATGATGTGTTAGTTTAAGTAATGTTGTTCATTATTTCTATTAATTACTGTCTCATGCACTATAAATCTAAAATGCACGACTAAGCAAAAATAAACCATTAAAACATTCGCATTATAAACTTGCGAGAAAGAAGGTGGTTAAATACTTTAACTAGTTAAAAATACATAAATTCCGAGTGTTGTACCAGCATTCTGAAGAAACATTGGTCCTTCGAGCCGGATATCGGAAGAAAAAATACAGTCCATAAATCCCACGTGGTGAAATAACGTTAAGTACGCATTTATATATTTATTGGTGAATAGAAAGCGTATTTATTGCGAGGTAATTGTTCGCGAAATCACAAAATATTGTGGATAGCAGTGCAGTAAATAGTGCTAAATGGTGGCTAAATTAAAGTGAATATAGTTCAAAGAATGAGATATAAAAACCCTTTAATAAATAGAGATGGAAGATATTAATGCACTGAAGCGACTTCGTGGCGTTATTAAAAGGTCGATGACAAAATTAGTCAACTATGCGAAAACCTCTGCTGAGTCGAAATTAATGGAGCAGTTCGCGGCGGTGGATAGTAATATATTACGTGATCCTACAGAAGAATCAAAAATGGATAAATTTGAAGATTGTTACTATGAGGCAATAGCAGAGCTAAATGCAAAAATACGTAAACGTACTGGATCTAGCGCGGTGTTACAGACTTTACATGAGACGAATATGAATGCGTCCCAAAAAGAAGCAGACGTAAAATTACCTAAACTTCATATTCAGCCATTTTCAGGCGAATATATTGAATGGCAGTCATTTTATGACCTGTACACCGCTGCCATCTATGATAAAGACGCATTGAGCCCCGCACAAAAATTCCTGTATCTAAAGGAATTGTTGAAAGGCAAAATAGCAGCGCTAATTAGGCATTTTAACATCACAGAAGCTAATTACTTTGAGGCTTTCCAAAAACTGTGCCAAAGATACTAAGGCTAAGGGTAATGTTCAATCAAAACGCTATCAGACGCATGCACTTGCCACCACCACTTAGCGAGAAAACTGCTCCATTTGCAACAAAACCCCCCACGGGTTATATGAATGTCCTCAGTTCAAAGAAATGACGTGTTCAGAACGAGGCTCATTAGTGAAGACCATGAATAGATGTTTCAATTGCTTAAGCCTCTCACATAGAGTCTATGAATGCAGAGTTTGTACCAGATGTCAAAAATGCGGTAGAAAATATCATACTCTACTTCATGAAGTGAATAGCTCAGGGAGTGTGGAAGAAAGGGTCAGCGAACCATTTAAGATTCAGGTTAAAGCTACCAATATTCTAGAAGAATCACATCTTTGTTTAAATGTGGCATCGGACGCCACTGCAGCTGTACTACCCACCGCTGGAATTAAATTAAGAGATGCTTTCGGTCATAAATTTAGAGCATTACTAGACTCTGCGTTGCAAGCCTTATTCGTGCCCTAAAGCTGTGTACAGATCTTGAAGTTACCACGAGAAAATGGTTGCATATTAGTTCAAGGCATGGGTCAAACAGGCCTTGGCCACGCACGTGGTAGTTTAGAGTTACCCATTGAATCACCATTGAATCACCAGAACAATAGATGTTCTGGTCAAGCCAGGTCCAACAAAAATGTGCTACAGAGTTTCAATATTTTCTTTGACATTGATCGTGGTCTTCGTCGATTTTGGGAAATAGAAGAAACACCAAAAAGAAGACAGATATCTGATGAAGCGGTTAAATGTGAGTAAATGTTTGTTAATACAACTAAACGCTATGAAGATAACAGATTCCTAGTTAAGCTGCCATTTCGCCAATCGCCCACAAATTTAGGATCCTCCTATAATAATGCATTGAACCGATTACGAGCAATGGAGAGACGATTTCAAAGGGATGCAGCATTCGGTGAACTATATAAGCAGTTCATGAAAGAATACGAACAGTTGGGGCACATGCAAGTAATAAAAAAACGTCCTAAAGTAAACGAATATTTTCTTCCACATCATGGAGTGAAAAAGTCATCCAGTACCTCAACTAAGCTTCGGGTGGTGTTCGATGCATCTACTAAATCTAGTACTGGATTGTCCCTGAACGATGTTTTGATGGTGGTGCAGTCTCCTTTAATTAACATTTTATTACGTTTCAGACAACACGAGTTTGTAGTTATCGGTGACATGGAAAAGATGTATAGGCAGATACTCATTTGTAAAAAAGATTGTCAATATCAACAGATTCTATGAAGATTTACTGAATCTGATCTAGTACGAGCCTACCAACTTAATACGATTAGCAACGACAGTCATTGTTCAAATAGGAGATAAAATACAAAGCCAATACCTCAAAGCAGCCAATGCCATTAAACATGATATATATATGTAGATGAATTAATGACCGGAGCTAGCAGCAGAGAAGAACTACAACGAACAATGGGCCATATTTTGAACTCGTTGCAACAAGCGGAATTTAATTTGAGGAAGCTTTAGTCAAATAACAGCTAAGTACAAAACAGTTTCCAGAAAATCGACGCACAGACTGATAAAAGTAAAATAATATCCGACGATGATGGCATCACTAACGTTTTAGGCCTCACGTGGAATTCAGAAGAAAATATTTTTACGTTCACCTGTAATCTACCCGACGATTTATCTACCACTAAAAGAGGATTGCTATCGACGGCGAGTAAAATCTTTGATCCATTAGGGTGGTTATTACCCCTAACGGCCAGGGTAAAAGTCCTAATTTAAAGTCTGTGGATCAAAAAATCGATTGGGATGATTCGTTGCCAAAAGATGTCCAACATAGCTGGTGTGGCTTAGAAAGGGAACTTCGAGATATAAGCATCATAAAAATACCCAGGTGGATTTGCACAAAAGAAAAAATCCATATACTTGGGTTTAGTGACGCAAGTGAGAAGGCATATGCTGCAGCGGTGTATGCAGTACAGTACAAGGAGGACAATAAAAATAGTAGCTTAATCGTATCAAAGACACAAGTAGCACCGATAAAGCAACTAAGTATACCGAGGTTGGAGTTGATGGGTGCAATCTTGCTAACCCAGTTGGTTGGTGTAGTGAATGATTCATTGAGTCTAGATATAGAAATAACAGAACTGTGGACAGATTCACAAATAGTTCTTGACTGGCTTTCGGATCATCCTAGGAAGTGGACCACATTCGTAGGAAATCGAACTAGCGTAATACTGTCCATATTACCACGCTGTCATTGGAGACATGTACCCTCCAAGGAGAATCCTGCCAATATAGCGTCACGAGGTTTAACATTAGAAAGCTTATCATCCAGTATCCTATGGTGGCATGGTCCTCAGTGGATCGTCAAAGATGAATCATGTTGGCCAAAGCAAAGCCCGTCGAATGTGAATGAATCTCATGTTGAAGAAAGGAAACAATGTACTTCATAAATTTTTCATATCAATTACGCAACCAAACGAGAAGAACCGATACATGGAAATATCTCGAGAGCAGAATTAATTTCTTCTGAAAAGAAATTGTTCCGAGGGTTACAAGAGTTAAATTTCAAAGGGGAGCTCGAGGCGTTAAGAATAAATGAAGCATTGCCGAATTGAAGCAAGTTCATGTCATTAAACCCCTTTATTGTTGACAATGGTCTAATGAGAATAAAGGGAAGAATACAAAAGTCTATGCCAACTATGACAAATGGTTGGGACGATGCAGTAACTCGATCAATTGGCAATTCGCCCATAATGTGATTACGAATATGCGGACAAGCATGAAAACATCTTATACATTGATGTACGGTGGTTCGGCATAACTTTCTGCCGCCAGTTATCCAATACTTTAATCGAAGATTGTATAATAAAGCATGTGTACCTGCATGCAACAAACTCCAGTGCTCGTGTTTATTTTTTATTATAGTGAAATTATTTTTATTTTTATTATTTATTGTTCATAAATATATTTCGGAAATAAAATTTCCATCATCAGTATTGCTTACTTGATTGAGAATTAAATTTAATTTTTTCAGGCTTATATACAAAATTTAGTCGTTGTATTTCAAAAATTGATCGTTGTAATATTAATGGGGTGTGGCTTATTGTCGTCGTTTTTTATTATTATATAAAATCAGTTCGTATAATTTATTAGTCGTGGTATTAATTTTATTATTAAGTAGGTTTTTACTTTTTCGATTTTTGTATATTTCGAATTCTTCGACCCTGTTCATTTTATCGCCTTTCTTCATTTTGTATAGAATCTTTAGGTTTGTATCCATATCCATGTAGTTATGCTGGGTATCATTTATGTGGAGAGCAAATCTTGATTCGGTTCTTATTTTACCGATGTCTTTTATGTGTTCCTTAAATCTTTGTTTAAAGGATCTACCTGTTTGTCCTATGTAAAATGAAGGGCAATCTGAACATGTCAGTTTATAAATTCCTGTGTCTAAACTTGTGTTACTGTCTGGTTTGACTAATTGTTCTAATTTCTGTTGGGTCTTATAAGCAACTTTATATCCAAAGTGCTTAAATATTTTTTGGACGTGTTGACTAGTGTTTCTATCATAATCTATTGTAATAAATTTAGGTTGGTTCTCGTCATCAAAAGTTAAAGTGGTATTTTGTCGGTATTTTATTCTGTTGAGGTATTTTTTATTTATCTCCTCAATTTTAGAAGATTTGTATCCATTTTTATTAGCGATGTATTTAATAATGTCAAGCTCTTTAAGATAATCATCTCGCGACATCGGTATGATATTTAGTCTATTGATCATATGATTATAAGCTGCCATTTTATGCTGATATGGATGATTTGACTCATGATGAATATTTTGGTCCGTTTGGGTTGGTTTTCAGTATATTTTAAATTTGTGCTCATTGTTATCGTTTTTAATCGTTAGGTCCAAAAAATTAATAATTTTGTTTTGTTCAATTTCCAAAGTAAATTTTATATTTGGATGGACGTTATTTAAATAATTTAGAAGTTGGTCCATTTGTCGGTTTGTACCAGTAAATAGTAATAATATGTCATCTACGTATCTGTGCCAGTATTTAATGTTATTCTTCAATTTGTTTTTAGTACTTAAAATTTCGTTTTCTTCAAAATGATTCAAATATATGTTGGCCAAAGTTCCAGATAATGGGCTTCCCATTGGTAGTCCATCATCTTGTGAATAATATTTATTATTAAATTGGAAATAATTTTGATTTGTTATTTCTTCCAATAATTTAATTACTTCATCCACGATATTAATATTAATTCCATTTGTTATTAACATAGTTTTGGTTATTATTAAAGTTTCTTTTATCGGAATTTTTGAATACATATTCGTTACATCAAAAGATAAAAGTTTCGCGTTGTGTGGTATTTTTATCCCTTCAATTTTGTTAATCAGTTCAATACTGTTTTTTATTGAGTGGTCATTTTCAAATTTTATATTATTTGAGAGCCATTTGTTTATATGTTTTGCCATTTTAAATGACGGAGCCGAAGTAAAATTTACAACAGGTCGTACTGGCATATTTGGCTTATGAACTTTTGGCATACCTCTTAGCATTGGAGCTGTTGGTTTTATCATTTTGTTGTAACGTTTTTCTCTGTCGTTCAAAAAATGCTTAGATTTATTAATAATTTCTTTCAAACTTTTATGGTATTTTTGAGTTGGATCCTCATTCAATTCTTGAATATTGTTGTTAATAATAAATTCATTCACCTTCGAAATATAGTCAATTTCGTTTAATATTACTATTGTATTTCCTTTATCGGCTTTCGTGATGATAGCATTATTGGAATTTATTTTATTTTGTATATAAGCCTGAAAAAATTAAATTTAATTCTCAATCAAGTAAGCAATACTGATGATGGAAATTTTATTTCCGAAATATATTTATGAACAATAAATAATAAAAATAAAAATAATTTCACTATAATAAAAAATAAACTACTTGTTTTAATTAATTCATCGAAAATATTAATAATAACAATATTTTTGATAAAAACAATTAATAAGTGAAATAAGCCACACGAAAATAATAAGAATTTATAATGAATTCCTATAATAATTTAAATGAACCAACGACAAGTGTGAATACTTACTTAAATACGTTATATAAACTGAGATGTAACAAATTAAATTTATTTTTCAACAAATCATGCAAAAACAAAAACATTATTCCAAACTACATAAGAGTTCAAATTAATAACAACACACCAGCAGCCAGACTCACAAAAATAAAAGCTGAAAAATGTTGGTTAACTCAAGAAATTAAATCACTTCACAGTAAAATAAACAAATTGACCATGAAGCTATATAATTGCCATTTACAAATAGCCAAAGATTTTCATTTTATCGAATACACAGACATTTTGGACAAAATCAACGCAAAAGTTGAAGACCATCCAATGGTTTGAATTGACCACAACGCCTGCATGATTAGTTTTGTTTCTACTATAATTGGTGCACAGAAACCTAGTTGGCCAAAGAGTTGACATATCTCGGACAGGACGTTTCTTTTTGAACAGCACGTGCTTACCGACAGTTTATTTATACAAATTTCTAAATTATCGGTTGCAGTATTCCAATTCAGCTCTAGTATTTGCGACATATCAGATTCAGAAGTTTTGCCTGACGCTAACGCCAAGTTGTTTGATTGAAATTTCCTGAGCTCAAACCCTCCCAATTTTAATAAATCTGTCAGCTCTCTCTTTAGCTATATGGCATCGGTAATAGTTGAAGCGCCACTCTGGACATCATCTGCATAGAAGTCATTAAACAGGATTTTTGAAGCTACAGGGTACTTGTCGTTTTCGTCTATTGCGATAGTTGTTTTAGCGTACGAGTTGCCAAAAATGGCGCAAATGTCATACCAAAAGTTACAGTGTATAAATTAAATGATTGTCACACCACCATATTAACTGTAAATCAGTAGTTCGTTCGGTGACTTGATGTCATACATTACCTTCATATATGCTCGTTCAATAGCTACTTTATTGTTGTATCGGTCACAAATGGCTTTTCAAGCTGTGTCATAATTCTCGGCTGTCACTGGTAAACTTTTTATGAGATTATAAGCAGACTCAGACCGAATTTGCGTAACCAAGTAGACAAATTTCACAGTTTTTTCGATGTTTTTGTTGAGGATGAGATCGACAAATGCGTCTCTAAATGTCAACCAATCTGATTCCGCTTCACTGAAGGTAAATTAAGATCGGGTAACCAAATCCCCATTGAGCTTGGGTAACCGAATCCCCTCAATCCCCATTGAGAAACAAAGCGGATAACATTGTATCCTTTAGTTTTTTTCAAAACATGAATTCGATCACTCGAGGGGTTGTCACGATCACTCGAGCGGTTGTCGTCATTAGTCTCAATTTCTAGTTGCACGATACTGTATTTTCATACACTAATTAAACATGCCTTAGTAGAGACTCATATGTACCCAGTGAGCATGCGCGAGAGTTACGGTTTCTCTCAATATGGAGACGCATTGATCGAGGTTACCGAGGTTTCCCGTTTTAAAATTATGATTGGAATCAAAATTATCACGAATCGAAGTTATCTAATTAAAAATTATATTACTTACTCAGAGGTTTTTCTGATGTTCGCTGGTTGAGCCTAACCATGGCTGATACTGCTGGAACTGTCTAGCGTTTGCTAGCACTGTTGATCCGTTGATGACTCATCTACAATAATCTCAATCCCCAATAAGGTCGATGTTCGTATTGGCATTAACTTAGATCATGGTATAAACACATATAATACTATCATCATAAGAAAAAAAACAGTTTACCCATTGATGTTCCAGATGTCGGGTCGATAGAATATCGTCAACATTTAGTATAAATATACGACATTTAGGCGAAATCTTATGTCCACTGATATTCGATGATTAATTTAATACTCGCTATGGTTGACTAATGGGTTTTGAAACTGAAACTACGTGAAGGACCCCTGTAAAGTAAATACATTTTTCAATATCCTTTCCAGGAAATTTTATGATTTCTTCAAAAAATTTCCGCAACGAATTTAAATAATTAGAACCGTAAAACGTTTCTGTGCAAACCACTTAGACGTTAGAAGTTTTTATTTAAATCCCGTTACTTATGCCGAAATAATACATTTTCATCTTTAAATTTTATTAAAATGTTTAAATCCTTTAAGTATAAATTTAAATTTTCTTTTTGGCAATCCGGAAAATGAACCTCTCCTAAAACAACATGAGCCAAATTTAATTTTATTATCGCATTCAATTTTTTAAGTCCATCGTAGCCGAACTTAACACAAAAGTCATAGTTAACATTATCCTGCCGTAATTTATCAAGTGTAAAGCTATAAGTTGAATTCTTGATAAAAACTATGACAATTACATCTGTTCGATTTTTCATTTGATTAAATTCGGCCACATCAAATTTTGTCATGTCACACGAAACGAAATTTAGGGTCGATATATTTGGATTTTGAACTAAATCAGCAATCGAATGGTAGTTTGCGATCGGTGTGTTAACTATATCGAGTGAGGAATCGCGTTTCGGTATTATCAAAGACCTTCAACGACAAAAGTTTTAATTAGAAATTTGATCGAGTAAAATGGATAACTTACCCAAAATCTGACAGCGTTTCACTTCCAATTCGTATCGAAAATAATTGCAGATTGTTAATAAAAGTGAACGAATCCAAAACGACTATATTGTTTTGAGATAAATCAACATTTTGCAGGTTGGTTACATCACGAAAAAGATTTTTTGGTATCATATCAATTCGGATCTTCGTCATTAAAATCTCAGTTAAATTGGGTGTTCCACTCAACAGTTCGTCATGCAAAATTAAACGGATTTTCGAATTGTAAAACTGTATACTCCGTAATTTAAGATTATGTTCGAACAGACGCTTCACATTTAGTACATTTTCATTGTCGAACGTAAAATCATTTAAAGATATATATCGTGTTTCGGGCAGTTTTTCTAAATTACGTTTCGTAAAATTAATTACTTTACTTCCGTTTAAGTAGAGTTTATCGATGTTGTTCCGCGCAAAATCATCGAAATCTATTTCACCAACATCATTTAAATGTAATTGGTAGCCACTAGTATATTTTAAAAATTCTGTATTTGAAAATCCGACCGCAAGGAATGAAATTATACTAAACTGGGTGAAATTAACGTTGCGAAAAAACACTGTGTTATCGACCAGACCAAATCGATTAAAAGAAACAGTGACACGAAATAATTTGGATTCATTAAACACGTTCGAGCCGAAAATATGTTGTAATGTAAAGTTGCGAAAATTTGAATGATTGGTTGCATCGTTAAAACAGTTGTTGAACATGAGATAGACATCCGTATTATCACTTTGTATGGTAGAGTTGAGCGGTGGTATTTCATTCCAATGGATTAAGGATTCATAGTTCAAGCAGACCAAATCAATGTTCCAAAATGTAGGGCTGGTAGTGCAGCTTACTTCAAGATGAGTATGATTAAATTGTGTTGTAACCATTTGAATTATTTCCTGATCATATGGATGAAACAAATTTATCAGTAATATACCAAAAATAAACGTATGCCACATTGTGTGATGCTCAACTTAAAACACTTTACTAAGTACTAGCTGTATAGTTGTGGTTGAATTAGATAATTTAGGTAATTGGTCAATTATGCTTTAATCGGTTTTAATTTTGAAAACAAGTTAATTAAAAGGTTTTTAAAAAAATTAGGTAAAGTCCCAAAAAAAAAACTCGTAAATCATATACGCACTCTGAAAATGTTTATTTGCGCTATACCTTATCAAAAATAGCAGGGAAGTTTTATGTTATGTCGTCGCGCTTAGGGGCATACTTTAAGAACTTAAGGGATGAGAAACTTTCATTGAACATAGCGAAAAGAAGGCTACAAAGACCATTAGCAAGAAATTTTCATAATATTAATTCCATATTTCATCAAGGTAAGTTTAATTGGGTTCATTGATGGAAAAATCCCTCATCCGTTAGACTGTAAATAGTGCTGTGAAAACTTTTAAGCTGATCAATTTGATGTAGAATTCATTGCCATGAGCTATATAGATCCAAATGTAAAGTAACCTCCCAAGAGATTATGTTTAACCATAACTTTTGAATAAATATTTTTGTGTTAGTCTTAAATGGACTTAACCCCTCTGGGTCGAATACGTGTGATGCGATGGAAAGAATTCTTCTTTTTGGGCTGTATTTGAAATATCGGTGACGTTGAATGAGCATATATTTTGTTTAGGATTCCAAAACAAGCCTAACACATTGGATTTGTGTCGTCGAGAATTTGTAACCCTTGAATTTGAGCCAAACTAGAATTTGTAGCTTGATAGATAACTGCACTTTAAACCGGCTATTGATCTCCGGTAGTGTAAAGCAAAACGATTTTTGCATAGTTTATTTTCCTTTGACCATCGATTTACCTGCATAATTTCTTCTTGTTCCCAACACTTGCGCAACAATGATGTAAACTCTCCTCAATTGGAATGGAAATGTTGCAATTTTTGTAAGGCAGTATTTTAAATTCGTTGTGGTTTTATGTCGATATGACATATCCAAACAACGTCTTTTGAGCTATTCCAGTTTTTAAGGCGTGTTACCCAGCACATAGAATTTATATCGAACCGCGAGCAGATCGTAAAAGTTATCTTTCCGAGTTAACCCTAAACGATATACGCATTTCTCAGCAATGAAAGACAGTTATGAGTCTGAATTTAAAGAAAAATTTACACGTTTGATACTGACCATCTCTTGTTTTCGCCATAACCCCAGTGAAGTTGATATTTTTATACACTTTACATTTTTTCTCACTGCATCATCAAATTTCCTTAGCCGTGCTATTGATCCCTTTCCAGGCCCTCTTCAAACTGCATGAATTTTTACTTGCTCATACATTTTTTTCAATTTGCCAATCGACCACATCATTTTTAAACATTTACAATGAACAATATTTTTTGATTGATATTGGAGCAGTATGTGATCAACCTTTGACAGCAAACATTAAAATTTTTATATTATTGTGAAAAAATTAAATTAATGTAAAGTGCAGTGTAAACAAAAACAATTTTCTCAAATGTCAAAAAATAATTCACCGTCGTCGCCAAAAAAAAAAAAAGAATTCCACTAACATCGCAACTTCTGTCAAAATCGGAACCATCTAACGCTTCTAGTATTCCAAATGTCCTGCCGCCTTCCTTATCTATGCTTGGATATGAAGAAGGATGGACAACAGCCTATCATCATCTATCAATAGACGCAAGCAAATGAACATCAACGACTATTGGTTAGCTCAACCTACAGTGCCTTTATCGGCACGGTTAAATTGTTTGCCCGAGGAGAAAGAAGACACACCACCACCAAAAATAAAATTATCGCCTCTAATATTTGTGTCTGGCGTAGAAAAAATCAATCCTTTGTCTGTCTTGCTAAAGGAATATACAAAAGACAAATTTGACCTATAAAAGTAATTGGAACTAGCCAGGTTAAAGTTCTGGTTAAAGATGCTGAAACATACCCAGCCGGCATTAAAGCCATATCGGAACAAAACGCCGAATACCATGTGTTCCAACAAAAGGAGGACAAAACCTACCAGGTGGTCATTCGAAACTTACATCAGTCTATTAACATTAACGAATTAAAAAATGAGTTAATTGGCTTGGGCCACGATATTGTTAATATCTGCAACATGCAGCAAAGTAGTACGAAAAAACCACTTCCACTCTTTAAAAGCGAGCTACGAATAAATGAAACTAATAAAGACATACCTTCGATCAGTATCTCCGTCAGTTCTCCTTTGGTAAATTCGGACCATCGGCTTATTACAGCGGAATTTCCAATGTCATGGTCGTGCCAAATGAATGTTCCGCCTAAACGTCGATTATGGCACTATAAAAATGCGGACTGTGAAGGAATGAACAAGTTCTTTCAAGAGTTCGAATGGTACTCTTTTTTTGCCTTCGGTAATATTGACAATGCAGCCATTCTGGTTTCGACTGTCATTCTCACGGGAATGGAACAGTTCATTCCTTCCAGTCTCTCTAAGTCAAATAAAAAAAAATCTGGCAATCCTTGGTATAATCATGACTGTAGAACAACAACCGCCAATAAAGAAGCCTCTCACCGCAAATATGTTAAGAACCCGTCAAATGAAAATTTAGCTATATTTAAGGCGGCTCGAAATCTGGCAACGCAAACAGTGTCCCAAGCTAAGAAAAAATACCGAAAAAAAGTTCGAGAAGTGTTGCGGCAGGTCTTAAAGCAGGGCAATAGCAATCGGACCTTTTGGTCCTTTGCCCGCAAAGTAGAGGAAAACTTCTTGAACAGTAGGAAATC
This sequence comes from Tipula confusa, assembly GCA_963556175.1. NCBI lineage: Eukaryota > Metazoa > Arthropoda > Insecta > Diptera > Tipulidae > Tipula > Tipula confusa. The sequence goes on along the minus strand of OY744477.1, from coordinate 32,276,256 downwards.
ATCAATACCACATCATATCTGTTTCACCGATCTATGTCTTCTGGCATTTTCCCTTCCATCTGGAAAACTGCTAACATACATCCTGTGCCAAAAAAGGGCAGTAAATCGGACCCTTCAAATTATCGCCCAATCGCTATCGTCTCGGTGCTTTCTAAAGTACTTGAGACCATAATCAACTTCCAGCTGATGAAATATTTGGAAAGAATGGCTATGAATGACCGCCTTACGCGAGATCTCAATTCCATTCTTAAATGGGGTGAAGCCAACAGAGTTGAATTTAATCCCAACAAATTTCAAACCTGTGTTTTTTCTGGCCGAACTGATGGATATTCACCGTCTTTTCTGACTGATGAATCCAGCTTGGCTACGTCTAACATATTTGAGATTCTCGGTTTAACTATTTCAAAGAGAATATCTTGGGCTGCACAAATAAACAAAGCAGCGATTGGTGCAGCCAAATGTCTTGGATTTCTACGACGATGTAAGTTTTACTTTAATCCATCTGAAATACTTACAATATATAAGACCTACATAAGACCCAGGTTGGAGTATAATTCTCATATTTGGGCTGGAGCACTGAAAACTCATTTAACTGCACTCGATCGGGTCCAAAACCGAGCATCTCGAATGATTGAAGACGTAAAATTATTATCTGATCTTGATTCTCTTTCCCATAGGCGTAATGTGGGAGCTTTATGCGTGTTTTACAAGTACTTTCATGGTCATTGTTCATCGGAACTTTATGAATTTATGCCTGGTTTGTCAAAGCCCGCACGTAATTTAAGACGCCTGGTACACCGATACAATCTGGAAATTAAATTCGCGAAGACCAATAAATTTAAAAATTCATTTTTTGTTAGGAGTACGAGAATGTGGAATAAACTGAACGACGAGACGTTTCCCTTGGAATACAATTTACAGAGATTCAAACTTAATATCAAAAGTAAACAACTAGAAAACTGAAAACCTTTATTCCTTTTATTCCTCTCTTACCTTTTTCCCTCCTAATCCTTCCTTTTACCTTTTCCAGTAGTGCTGTGTGTTTGTTGCTAAAACTTTCATATAAAGGATATACATACATATATCCTAAGTGCTCTGAACATTTATAAAAAAAAAAAAATTAGATTAATGCACTCAGTTGTGCAGATCGAAAAACCGCATGTGAAGCGGGAAGTGGTGCAATACACTACTTGTCAAAGGTATGGGCATACTAAAACGTACTGCAATCATTGGCCAAGATGTGTGAAATATACAGGGGAACATCTCACAAATGATTGTGATAAGAAAAAGTGGAGTCAAAACTCAGATTTCCCCCTCTAATAGAAAAAAGAGTGGAGAAGTCGCCACCATCCAATCCGAATCCATCTTATGTAAAGCCAAATCCATTTATTAGCTTGTTAGTGGAACAACATATGCACAGAAACTCAAAGATTCAATTAAAAATCAAACTTCGGATGGAAATCATACCAAAGAAAATCAGCCAACGGAAAATTCAAAAACTCATAACCAACACCCTGAGCAGTCTTCCACACAACGGTTGGAAATTATAATTAATGGTCAAAATGGATACCATTCTGAACCTTCTAACCACCATTGTCTCCAAATCATTCAATGTCCAGAACCCTTAAATTAGCAATCTGGAATGCCAATGGCTTGTCACAACATGGACAAGTAGTAAAAGGTTTTTTGATAGATGAAGAAATTGATGTCATGCTAATATCCGAAACGCACAACACCAGCAGAAGTTTTCTTAAAATACCAAGATACACTATTTATGTCACAAAACATCCCGATGGAACAGCACATGGTGGCACTGCAGTTATAATCAAAAACATGATTAAAAACCATGAAATAAAAAAGTATGGGAAGGAGCATCTACAAGCAACTACTGTGGTAATAGAAGAATGGCTAGGTCCTATAACAATTTCGGCCATCTATTGCCCACCAAAACATGCAATAAAAATGAAAAAAATTGACCATTTTTATACATCTTTGGGTTATCGCTTTATAGTAGGGGGTGATTATAACGCAAAACACCAAGAGTGGATCAAGATTGGATACAACGAGAGCCGAGCTTTACTTAATCAATTCAAAAAAACTAAGCTTGTGAACCTACCCTACTGGCCTAGTGAAAGAGAAAAAGATTCCTGATGTCATTGATTTCTGCGTAAGCAAAGCAATCGCAAGAAATTACATTAGAGCGATGCCATGTCTAGACTTATCATCGAACCACTCGCTTTACTCAAAGTTAAGAAACATGCAGAAACAACCGATTAAGCAACAAAATAAAAGACTGGAACCAATTCAGATGTAAGGTAACAAAGAATCTAAACACAAAAATCTAATTAAAGACGGAGTCTGATATAGATCAAGCAGTGCAACATCCCTATGAATGTATTCAGTCGGCAGCTTGGCAATCCACACCAGTAAAAAATTAGAAAGAAAAGAATGGAGAATGTTCAACTCTTTTTAAGAAAATGATTTAGGGCAAAAGAAAATTAAGACAGCAATGGCAACGATATAAACTAACAGAAGATAAACGCAAATTAAACAAAGCGGTCAAACAGTTAAAGAAACTGCTGCTCAATGAAAAAACTCAGTCAATCCAAAAATATTTGTCGCGGCTCTCACCAATAGAAAACACCGATTATTCACTGTGGAAAGCGAGTAAGAAACTGAAACCAACACAACATTATATTCCGTTAATACGTAAAAGTAGCGATCAGTGGGCGAGAAAGAATAAAGAAAAGGCTGATGTATTTGCAGACCATTTCGAAAGAGTATTTCAACCACACCCATCGGAAACTACGGATGAAGAGAACAAAAACATTCAAATGCATTTAGAATTGCCATTGTAAATGAATCATACAATCACGAAGTTTTCTATCTTTGAAGTAAAAACTGCAATACATAGAGAGTTAAATCCTAAGAAAGCGCCAGGATATGATCTTTTCACAGGAAAGGTTTTGCAAGAGCTACCAGATAAGAGTATTCGATTTCTTACCTATTTATTCAACGCAGTACTTAGAACTAGATACTTCCCAATACAATGGAAGGTTTCAAATATATTGCTTATATTGATACCAAAACCAGGCAAGCCTCTAGAAGAAGTAACGTCGTACAGACCCATAAGTTTGCTACCAATAATGTCTAAGCTATTTGAAAAACTACTACTTAAGCATCTAAAGCCTTTATTGCTGGAAAAGATGCTGATTCCGGATCATCAGTTCGGATTTAGGCCAGAGCACTCAACAATAGAACAAGTACATAGAATAATTCAAGTAATTCAAGAAGCTCTGGAAGAAAAAAGATGTTGTTCTTCTGTATTCATGGACATAGCGCAAGCTTTTGATAAGGTGTGGCATGTGGGATTACAATACAAAATAAAGCAATGCTTACCTCTTGACTTCGATAGAATATTAACATCGTATTTAAAGGACAGATATTTTATTATAAAACATCAGGATGTTTGTACAAATGTCCGTTCCATTAAATCTGGTATACCACAGGGTAGTGTGCTTGGCCCAATATTATATCTGCTTTATACTGCAGGTTTACCTACAAGCAATCAAATAACTGTCGCAACATTTGCAGACGACACAGCAGTGCTCTCATCACACGAAGACCACATCAAATCGATGGAAGTTTTGCAGGAGAATATTAACAGAATTCAAGTATGGATGAAAAAATGGCGAATTAAAGTTAATGTAGCTAAGTTTAAACATGTTACTTTCGCGATGCGAAGACATGTTACTTTCACGATATTAGACAAACGTCTTATATGGCGTAAACATATAAGGACAAAAAGAAAGCAGTTGGGAATAAAACTGTCAAAAATGTATTGGCCCATATGCAGAAAATCAAGTTTAACGATTGAAAATAAACTACTGCTTTATAAAATGGTAATAACATTTTGACATTCATCAGCGGTTCCAATCTAAACTTCTAAGAATCATAGTAGATGCACCATGGTTCGTGTCAAACGATATAATTCACAGAGACCTCCAGGTCCCAACAATACGGGAAAAAATTAGGAATTCCAATGCCAGGTATCACTCAAGATTTACAATTCATCCAAACGAACTAGTGAACAAACAAAGTGAGATTTTCCCACAACAACAATCTGGAATGGAAAAAGCCCAAATTGCGTAAATACCCGTTTGTGGTATTTACGCTGAAAAATTGACGCAGTTGGATGGATGTTGAGTGATATGTGCAATTGGAAGCAAATAATTTAAACTATGTTTGTAACACTGAGAAGCAAATCTACACTACAAAATACCAAAGACACCTTGCAGTTGGAGTCTTCTTAATTTTTCCATCAAGCCTTAAACATTCTTCTTACAGTATTATAGTGAGCTGTGCACACAATGAGTATTTTCGCAAAAAAGGACCTTCTTGATCTAATTAATTTGCTTTTTTAATTTTTCTTCGAATCCAATCTGGAATATAATTGTCATCACCTAGATACCAGAAGGACACGCCTCAGATCGTCCCGTTTATTAAGATCAAATTGGATGTTTTAATCAAGAATCAAGTCATAAATAGTATGCAATCGAGTTCCAAACGAGAGGTTTACCTATAATGCTAAAATTTTGTTAGCAATGAGAAACTGTCAAAATCTGAAATGTTCAAAGATCAATGTTCAAACGAGACATAGTAAAGTATATTGGATTTTTGAAGCACCATACATCATGCTTCAACATACATAAAATATGGCATTCAATTCAAATTAACTGGAAATTATTTAAGCGCGATGAACAGCAAAATATCATTTTTTGCCGTTTTTTTATTTTTTATTTTAACGTTTTTTATTTTAGCGTGTGTGCATCGCGTTCCTCCTACCTAACCAACAGCTCTGTTTGCATAAACATTAATAATTTTTTTCAAATTTTATGTATGCAAATAAATTGTGTCTCATCGCGATTTATGTTGCCCGATAAATTTAGTCTTATACAGGGTGACCCTACTTTAAATAATTTCTAATATATTCCGGATTTGGTAGAAGGTAGTATAGTTTGAAGCACGAAGGCTGGCACCATAATTAGTCTCCATCTACAAATTTGACCCGAAACATTTCTTTTATCATCTCCCAAAACCTTGTACGACCACTAAACTTCAAAATTGGCATTTTTTTGACATATACCAATTTTTAAGTCGATAATCCCCGTTTCAATATTCGCATCAGTAGTATGGTTGAAAGGCGCCTTTTTGTTATCACCACGATCTCACCACGATGAGTGTGATGCCATTTGGCGTCTGCATTTTAAGTACTCCGTCATACATGGCATTCCAAAGGTGAATAGACCTCAAACAGAAGTAAATTTCAAACATACGTTGTAAATGTTTTAGAACGCTAAAAATGGCCTTCATAAATCGATTTTGCTGGAGAAATAGTTCTCAATGTGAGCTTTACAAAAGGTATTTGTCCAACATCTTTAATAGCATCAAAAGTAGAACGGCCACTTCTAAAACCCTATAGTTAACAAGAGATATCTCTTGTCTCCTGGATTGCAGTAATTGGTCTAGGTTTTCGAAGTCCATCCAGTAGAGTTCCGGTTATTTTAAGAATACATAGATGTCTGTATGTTGAAGGAGGTCTTAAGTGTCCTGGGCTCTCATTAATGGGCTTGGAAAATATAATAGATCACTCGCTCTCTACTGAGATTTAACTGATATCTGGGATCCATAGAGCGATTGTGCCTAGATTATCCGAATACAAACCTGTGATTTTTTTCTTCTATAAAAGGTCCAACATAAATGCCGTTATACGTTGCTCGAGGAGATCACCTGTCAGTCGACTTCCGTTGAGGTTTTCTTGCAAAACTCGCTATGATTTGTTATATTGTTTTAAGCTGACTACAGTGCTTTGCAAAACTTGCGACAGCCACTTATAACCGCAACTTGCTTGATTGCTTCCAATACCAGATTTCCTTCAAAGCAGACATGCTCTTTTGTCTGTTGCCCCGCAATTCCATTGAGTATAACCATATCTAAAACCACTGGAGCATTGAATCACAATGTCTCCGTTTTTTACTCGGCAGTTTTTTCAACCTCGAAATTTGAACTCGAGAGGCATCAATTAACATATTGGCGTCTTGTTCGGATGGCTCTACGAGAGTAGTTTGTTGAGGTTTTCTTTGCTATCCATTTGCACGTTTTCAAAACCGTTTCCGTTTAGGTTTTTGCTGTACCTTACACCCATTTGATCCGGTTTCTATATATTCTTGTTTTTTTGCCTTGTTTTCTTCGCCGAACTTCAATAAAGACTTCTAGGTTTTCTATATCTTGTAGCCGAATCCATAAGTTTATTCACTGATATGACTGGCTAATTAAGATTTTAATTCCGTTTAGACCCCTGGCGTCTTCTTTTATGCATGGAGAGAATGTTTACTTCTCCGGCACCTTTTTAGCTTCTGCAAGAATTTATTTGGAAGCTTACTGTATAATAATAATCATTAGGTTCAAAATGGTTTATCAGATGAGTCGAACGTTAGGGTTGTACCATATTCTATTATAATGTTCTACTATGCGCAGAGAAAACACTTTAACTGTTAGGTTAGGTTAGGTTAGGTTAGAGTGACTGCTTACGCATACTAAGACCGGTGATGGTCCATTGTGATACCAAAATATCCTACTCCCCTTTCACCTTCATTGGAACCATTCAGAGCTACTTATGTAGCGTAAGATATTTCGCATATTGCAGTTCTCGAGATCCATAAGGCCATCGAAACAATTCTTGCCCAGATGTTTGTATCTCCTGTAAGCTGGCGCCGGGCATTAGCAGAGGAAGTGGCTCATAGTCTCTTCCTCAATTCCACCACGGACGTCAGAGAAACTGATTCCAGCGAATTGATTGCCGCCTGACTGTCCACATATATTGTTATATCGCTTGTGGATATGACATTATGCATCAACCAAGTCAGCACTTCCTCAATCGCTACCACCTCTCCCTGGTACACACTGCAGTGATTAGGAAGACGAATGGAAATATTCACATTTAATTTGTCACAATAGACACCAGCTCCAACTTTGCCGTCTAGTTTAGAGGCGTCAGTGTAGAATTGTATACTTCCAATTTCTGTTGTTGACCTATTCCCCCAGGATTCCCTTGAACGGATAAGGGCCCGGAAGCCTTTTTCAAATCATACAATCGGTTTTATATAGTCACTATTTGCCTAGCCTTCCTTAAGCGAACTGCCAATCGTCGAGTGGCCTGTCTGTAGACATTTCCACTCAAACACGGTAGAGAATCGTGCAGCCGGAGTTATCGGTCTCTGATGTCGACAGGAGGAAGGTAGAGAATAGCCTCCAGAGCACGTGTAGTGGTTGTCTCAGTGCCCCGCTTATAAGCAAGCAGGCCGTTCTTTGTACCTTCTCTATCATATTTTTATAAGTTTTCTTGTCTAGTGCTGGCCACCACACACTCACTCCATACATCAGAATCAGTCTGACTACAGAGGTGAAGAGCCAGTGTACCAGCTCTGGTTTAAGACTCCATCTCCTGCCGACGGCGTTCTTACATGAGTACAGAGCCATGTTAGACTTTTTTACTCTCTCTTAAATATTGGGCTTCCAATTTAGCCTACTATCCAAAATTATGGCCAGAAATGTTGCCTTATCAGTAAAGGGCAGTGCCGTGCCTTTTAAGGAAGTAGGGTTGACTACCGGAAAATTATATCTCTTGGTAAAGATTACAAGCTCTGTTTTGGATGGATTTAGACAAAGCCCACATTTGCTAGTCCCTTTTGTAATAATTAAGATCGCGTTTTGCATGACTTCCCTAATCGTGCTTAGGCACCTACCCGAGATCACGATTGCTACGTCATTTACAAACGCTATCACCCTTATTCCCTCCCTCTCCAGTTCCAAAACTAGTCCATATTTTACTATGTTCCAGAGAATAGGCCACCACCTTGCGAAGTTTCTCTAACTACTCGCCTCCTAATGGTGGATTCTCCTATCTCCGCGTTAACAATCCTGCATACTAGCATCTGATTTACCAACCTCCTTAAGGGGTAGTCCACATCTAAAAAAGACAGTCTTTCCTGAACTGCATCCGACCTGACATTATTAAAGGCTACCATACAGTACTCTTTCGAGTGGATTGATTTCTCAATTGTTCGTACCAGGGAATGCAGAGTCATGTCGACAGATCTCCCTTTTCAGTACGCTTGCTGAGAAGTCACCTGAGAAATCACTGGGTTTTATTTTTGCACGTATGTACACGTCAAACACTCTTTCCAATGTTTTCAACAGAAAGGATGATAGAGTTATAGGTCTTAGGTCCTTTGGGTAGGCCTGTGAATAAAAAGTACCCTCACCTCTGTTCATTTCCTAGGAATTTATACACTTTAACTGTTAGTAATCATAAAATTTCGAAAACCACTTTCCAAAGTTATTATCCTTTAAGGATATGAAATAGGATCAACTGCTCGTAATATGGTGAAATAATTAAAAGGCGGTAACAAAACAAAAAATTTTGATAAATTATTATTTTAATTGTTGATAACTGACCTACCCATAATATAACTGTCAATCTATCTTACAAGACAAAGCTTTGTGCCTAAAACTAGAAGTTTCTATAGTATAGATGGGCACGAAACTCTTGATGTAGGATTTCAAAAATGTATTGTAAAAATTCGTTAAACCGTTGTATAAATGTGAGAGGACAAGGTTCTCTGCCAGTTTCTTAATCGATTATAGTTCCTGAAGAGTACCCCTGTAGAAAAAAAATCGCATATATCGCTAAAAAAATTGAATGAATAGCTACGTGTGTACATACGATTACCATACATGTCGTGTTCTATGAAAATTTTGCAAAAAGCAAAAACCTCTCTGACTCCTCGCATATAAACACACACACACACACACTCACATACAATATACATATAGCGTAACACTGGAAAAAAAATTCTAATTTAACGGTCGTTAAACATAAATAAAAATAAACTAAATGATAAAAAATCATGAAGCGCAGATATAAAAAAAAAGCGCGGGAAAAAACGCAAAAAAAAAACACAAAAGAAATGATTGAGTGAATTTTTGTGTTTTTATTAAAAAAAAAAAATGTATAATAAAAATATATAAAAAAAAATTATCAAATTAAAAATTTAAAGTTGATAAAAGTTTTTAGTATTTCCATTTAACCTCAATTTATTTTAATTAAAATTCATTTAATGTTTATAAAACGAATGTCAATTATACGATTGCTATATTTTGTTTTGGTTCTTTTTTTACATTTTCCAAGACTTTTTGCGTACAATTTTCCAGTTGATAAACTTTCATTGTAAATCGCAATGGAAACAAATTGTTTTCTGATAAGATTATCAACCTCAATTTTAATTGGACGAGAACTCAGGGAAGGGTTATCGTTATATATATATATATATATATATATATATATATATATATATATATATATATATATATATATACATTTTTTTTAACGCAGAGGAATGAAAACGGTATATAATTTATTGAGCTTTAAAAGTTGGATCGACTCTCACGTAAAATGTATACTAATTTGGAAATTATAAAGAGGTTGGAGTGAGAGCTAACAAATTTTCATTACAAACGGTGCTGCTATGAATATGATAGAACGCTAACGTAACTCGTCGATATAGATGATGAAGAAGAAGAGATGCTTGATGATCATTTGGAGCTGTCAGGAGCAGAAAGATGCCACTACCATTGAAAAATTAATATATTTAATCAAGTTGGAGCGGTTTCGCATTCCAAAATTATGCCTTGAAGAAGAAGCTAGACTTACTATTTTTCAAATGGAAGTATAGAGAGAGAATGTCAAAAGCGCTTGGGCGGCGCTAGTGGACCGCTACGAGAACAAGGCACTCATGTTTCAGGTCAACATTAATGATATTATTTTGATGTCTACTGACGGAAACGAGCCTGCTGATGATATTCAGGAGATGCACGATTGGGGAACTGCTCACTGCAGGACTCTTAATTCACTTTGAAGCAAAAATGCGATTTAGCCAAAAATGGTTAATTAGTTGGAATCGGTTGAAATTGGAGTCAACTACCACCATTGGATGGTAAGGGTCTACAACCAAGGATATACAGACATGGAAAGAAAAACTTCGAAAAAAACAAAAAAAAAACAAACAGGGCGAGATCCCGGGCAGGTGAATCCGGTTAAGTTATCTTCTTGTTTAAAGTGTAACTCACGGGATCATGCATTGGATGCTTGTTATAGTTTTTCTGCGCTCTCTCCTGTTGAGAGAAATCAATATGCAAGCAGAAATCGGATTTGCGTGTTGTGTCTTGGAGTAAAACGCATTGAGTTTTTATGTGTCAAGTATTCCAGTTTTCCAACGAGTTCGGTATCATTATCGAATGCTGGAATTACAAAATGCTCAAATTTGAAGGAATGTCTTATTGCATTAGGGCGTTTGCAAGATAATTCAGCTATACCAGCCACCCCCATCATCAACGTGCTTGATAATCAAGTTTCACCAATCCGTTACGTCGTATATTGCTATAGATAGAGGGGCATCAGCAAACGTAATTTTCTAAAGGTTTGCGCATACATGAAACGTAGAATGACGACATCTGTAAGAGGAATTTGATTGCCAAGCACTTCATTCAATGGGGTTTTTCAGCCCATTTTTGTACCCAGATTTCAACCATGGCATCAAATTTTGTCAAAAGAGTTTCAAATTCCAGCTAACATAAAACTGGTTGATCCATTATAATTTAAGCCATAGGATGCCGATTTAAGCCATAGAGGCCAGACTATTTTGGGATCTATTGCTTTCTGAAAAAAGATACTGGATGAACACCCCCAATACTATAATAAACCACGACAATTGACGGCTCGGCGCTTAAGAATTTATTAGAGGATGATATGATGGTGGGCATAACTTCCATCTAGGGGCTTTTTGAGAATAGAAAACAACTTACGGAGGTGTTGGAGGCGAGAGGCTTCTCATTATCCAATTTTTTTTTGTAATGAAGAGGCGATTATTCAATCATCGAAACAAGTTCCTCAAAATTGACGACCGTGATGTTGTAAAAACGCTTAGACTAATTTGACAACCAGCCTATTTAGCGCTTAATTGAGCTCAATTGAGATTCCAAATTTTGTGTGCGGTGACCTCAAAAGGCATCAGTATCGAGTTGCATGTTTTTTTGGATGCAAGTAAAAAGCAAATAACGCCTGTTTATTCTTCCGTTCATGTTTTAGCGTTAGGTAATTCGAGTGCCAAATTGCTGAAAGCTTTCTATTTCTAATATATGGTTCAACGGTCTTGATTTCCTGTACTAAATTGGCGTCGTCTGCACCAGCCAATTGAGGATGAGCGGAAGCGATGCAGCTTGAAAATTGCCGGGGATCTTATTAAAGATAACCACCGGCCAAATGAGCTTCTCCAGCAACTTTAGGGGTACTCGACGGAGCTTCGCTCTCTTAATGTGCTTTATTTAAGGTTGATGTGTTAAAGATGGACTACAAATTATTTTTGTAAAGACATGAATTGGCTAAAAAAGCTAAAAATTCCTACAGCAACATCAACTGAGCAGTCTAACGTGATAATTACACAAAGCTGTTAAATAATCGGATCGTTTCACTCAAATCTCAATCATCTCAATCATAAGCTTTTTCGACTCGGCGGAAGATTCAAGAATTTCTCAAAAACCATCGTTTTCCTAATTCATTAATTAAATATTTTCATCAATACAGGACTTTGCATTCGGGACCACATTTTTACCGATAGTCGTATTATAGGTCACGATATTGAATTCCAATTGGACCTGTTGCATGTCACAGTATTTTTTGAATGTATGTTTGGTGTTTTCAAATGCGTCTTAACATAGAGGCACCATTTATGGGAAATTTACCGAAAGGTCGCATTGATTTCAAAAACGTCATACGTCCAACACAATACACATTATAAAGTGGGAAAAAAGGTTGAATCATAACATTGTTGGTAGGCATGATTACCAAAGCGGTTAAGTTGGAATTGGTAGTCAATTTGATAATGGAGGCATTAGTACTTTGCTAATTAGGCTTTGAGAGGCTTCAAATAAAATTATGAAGCGTCTCATCCGTAACGGCATTGGTGAAGTAGAGACAACATTCGACTCGCGTCCAATTACACCTGCTTCTACAGAATCAAATGATCTTCAACCCTGTACTCCCAGTCATTTTATTTATGGCAAATTGTCAACAGCACTTCCGGAATTGAAAAAAGCTAAAAAAAAGTTCCAGGAAAATCTATGAGAATAAATGAGGATGCTTCTTTGCAACAACTTGTCACACTCTTTTTGCTAGTCGGTTGGACGCATTTGTCACAGTGCGTAAATTAGTTAGTTAATTAGTTTGTGGTGGCCGCCCAACAAAACGACGAGGCATAGACCCATATGGTCCATAGCCTTACCACAAAAATTGTTTCTCCGCACTACCCTACTGTAACCAATTTGAGCTTCTCACGAAGCAGTATAGATATCTCTAACGCTCAATTTACTGAGATCCAGTAGACCGCACAGGAGGTGAGTTCCCAAAAACTTTAGTCTGTTTTGAGACAGACTAGCAAAGGTGCATAACAAATGAAGTATTGTTTCCTCCCCTTTTTCGTCGTTACAGCTTCAACAATAATCATGAAAGAAAGCACCAAGTCTACTGGCATGCTTTCCAATAAGACAGTGTTCAGTAATGACACCCACAACCGTGCAAATATTATGCTGTTATAGATTATAGATTTTAACTGATTAGACCTTTCCAAATTAGGCCAAATTTGCCTAGTAATTACACATGAGGTGCAATTTGCCAATCTTTTGTTTGTAATTTTACGAGCTTCTTCTTTAAGGAGTAATTTTCATGTAGCAAGTGGTACTTCAATGTCCACGTTGCACGGTAAGATGAGGCACGTAAAACCTTGTCGCGTGAGTTCATCGGCTTTCATATTCCCCGTAATATTGAAATGCCCTGGCACCCATATAAGATGGATATTGAACTGTTCAGCTATCTCGTTAAGAGATGAAAGAAAACTCCGGGTTACTTTCGACGTGATAAAGCCTGATTGTAAAACTTTAATAGCAGCCTGACTGTCCGTAAAAATGCCAATATCTCTTACAAAAATTACATAATACTTCATCCAGTCTATGGCCACCTTGACTGCTATAAGCTCTGCCTGAAAAATACTGCAATGATCAGGGAGGCGGAAAGAGATTTACATTTAGTCCTTCGCAGAAAACCCCTCCGCCGACCTTTTCATCAATTTTCGAGCCATCTGCAAAAAAATTAATAAAGCCTGACTTTAAAACTGTTCCATTCACCCAGTCCTCAGAGATTGTGTAGTCAATAGATTTAGGGAATTTTTTGTTCGCTAGAATAGATGAGTGTCCCATACTGTTACAGAACAACACAGAAACTGATTTAAGCCAAATGACTGTAGTAGCAGCTACTTACTTAGCCAGGATTTCCAAAGGAATGAGATGAAAGATAATCTCCAGTGCTTGCATGCACCGTTAATACACAAGGTACTAGTTCTTTGCACTTTGATCAGCAACTTTTGGTTCGCCACTGTATTTAAAGCGGGCCGCTAAACTGTAACTCCATACATTAGAACTGATCTAACTACAGAGGTATAAAGCCAATGCACAATGTGAGGCTTAAGCCCCCATTCTTTCCTTATGGCATTTTTACAGGAGTAGAGTGCTATAGTAGCGCTTTTTATTCTTTCCAGAATGTTAGGCTTCCAGTTTAGTTTACTATCCAAAATGAGACCTAAGAATTTCACTTTATCTGCGATGCTCAAAACAACTCCATTGAGAGTTGGAGGGTCAAAGCACGAAAATTTTTACTTCCTGGAAAAAAGAACTAACTCAGTCTTCAGTGGGTTAGCACTAAGACCACAACTATTGGTCCATTGAGTTAGAATGCCAAGAGCATTCCAGGTTTAGTAGCAGATCATTTCTTACCAAATTCTAAAGAAGGGGGATAATACACCACCTTATGGTGTACCCCTACTTACAAATCTACGGATGGATGATATATCTAGATTCATCATTCGTCACCCTAACTTTGAGCATTTGATCAATCCATCGCGGGGAAAATTATCGATCTATCTGTAGAGTTGCGATGTTACCGAATAAATTAACTGATAAGATAAAGAAAGCTTTGATGAAAACAAATCTAATAAGCAATAGAATAATGGTTGCAAGATTTTATTAAAAATTAAGAAATACAATCATCATTTGATGCTCCATGTACAATTTCTAGCCAGTTGTAGCCCGAAATTAAATATAAACAGATTGAGCGATACTGAAACAAGTCAACTCAATCTCTATAGAAATAAGTCCATCAGTATAGAACAATTATGAAACCAACATCAATTATCTTCAAACAACAAACCAAAACTTTGACTTTTAAAACGCAATAACTATGGAGGTACAAACACAAAAGACAAAACTATCCATTTAATGACACTTAATGAATTTTGTCGTAAAAGACTCTAGACTATACCACCGATAAAAATCATAAGTAAAATGTATATTATTTTCATCGTCGTATTCTGCTACATAGCAACGTATGCGACAATACGTACAAAGACTTCAATCAGAAAATGTGAAAATTATTAATAAATCTTGCAAATGAAAATTTACAAAATGCAAACGATTTTCATTGGTTTCCACAGCCAGACATATCATCAAATCTATGTTAAGTATTTTTGATGCAGCAAACTTCATCAAATCGAAATTCAACATGCATAATGATCATAATCTCTACTCGATTTTCTTATCTATCATAATCTCATCACTTTTTTTGCATTTATGTAAATTTTTTGAATTACCCTAAACTATTTTTTGTGCACAAATCTATACACTACATAACAATTTTATATCAATTTTTCTTAAAGTATTTTCTTTTTAACATATTTAAAGTTTTTTTCAATCGTCAGTGAATAACACAACAGCTTAAAAAAAAAAAAAAAAAAAAAAAAAAATGTTTCTATGTAATGTAATGGAACATACTCGTATAAAAGTAAAACCAGCGTCTGTATTATGTATTTCACTAGTATAAGAAAATGTTAACGTGACATGCAATAAATTTATTTTCATTTTCCAAAGTAATACCAACATAACTAAAAATAAAAAATGAAAAACTTCTATAACATTATTTTTCAATTTTGTTACTCGCTTGTTTTTTGTTACTTTGCTCTAATATGTAAAAATATTCTGCAAATTCAATTCAAGTTTTTCATATATGTGTACACTGTGCCCACACACTCTTCACTCTGCGCTAGTCTTTGCGTATACGTGAGGATATATTATACCATCGTGTATATTGTATACCGTGTATATATGCAACTAAATTACGAGTAGCTAAATTTATTTTTTGTCATTTAGAAAATTTCCTTTTCTATGTAACCGTTACAAAATAAATTTAAGTGTGTAAAATGTATGCAATAAATGTAATTTATCCAAAGTGAATAGAACAAAAAAAATGGATGCCGATTATTGATAATTTGCGATGTGAAAATGGTAAAAGGTTTTTTATAAAATAGTCGCTATGTTACGAAACAAGAAACGAAAGTATATTCGAGACGTTGACTGTTAAGATGATAAGTTCCTTTTAATTTAAACTTAACAACTTTGGATGAAGTTACGATAGATATAACAACAAGCTTAACTTAGAATGACAATGTGTTTTAAGCCAGTACATTTCACGTTTTTTTATTTATATGACATATTATATGTTTTATGGTCATAAAACGATTAATTCAATTGTTTGTAATCTGTAATCATATTTTTAAAAACTAATTTATATTAATTTTAAAGTTTTGTTTCAAATAAAGTGTATATAAATTAAATATGTGGCGATTATAAGACGTATTTGTCATTAAACGGTTAATTCAATTGATTTGTAATATTTAATCAATTTTGTTATAATCTAATTTACGTTAATTTTAAAGTTTTGTGTCAAATAAAGTGTATATAAATTGGATTTTCGGCGATTATATGACGTATTTGTCATAAAACGGTTAATCCAATTGATTTGTAATATTTAATCAATTTTGTTATAATTTAATTTACGTTCATTTTAAATTTTTGTGTCAAATAAAGTGTATATAAATTAGATTTTCGGCGATTATATGATTTATTTGTCATAAAACGGTTAATTTAAATGATTTGTAATATTTAATCAATTGTGTTATAATTTAATTTATGTTAATTTTAAAGTTTTGTGTCAAATAAAGTGTATATAAATTAGATTTTCGGCGATTATATGATTTATTTGTCATAAAACGGTTAATTTAAATGATTTGTAATATTTAATCAATTGTGTTATTATTTAATTTATGTTAATTTTAAAGTTTTGTGTCAAATAAAGTGTATATAAATTGGATTTGGGAAGATTATATTACTTGTTTGTCATATCACAGTCATATAATCGCCGAAAATCCTAATATAATTTCTAATGAAATTAGATTTTCAGGAAATAGATTACACATTACAAATCATTTGAATTGAACGTTCTTTGACAAATACGACATTTTACAAACAAGTCATAAAACGTTACTTTATACAAAATTTACTTTGCGTCTGTTGACAAAACTAGTTTGGATTCTAGTTTACTAATACAATTCTAATTAAGATTTTAACTTTAAATAGAGATTTTAAACATTATTGAGTTATAATTTAATCAACAAGTTTCATTTTATTGCAGTTGTGATGGACTGGTGTTGTTGTTTTCTTCGTCATCGTCTATTGGTAATGGAATCTATTGGCCGTGTGGGTTCTCCACGTTGTGATTTGATTGTGACAACACAAACTAAGTTGTCCGATCCCGGATGCAATTGAAGGATACGGCCCACAAGGCAACATGATTGCGGAATGTCGTCATCTCGTACTAACACCAGTTGACCAACTTTAATGTTTTTATACCGTTGCTGCTACTTTGCTCGTTGATTAAGCGTGCTAAGATAGTCTTACGCCCAGGTTTTCCAGAACCCTTTCACTCTGTTCTAAACATTTTGCCACTTTGATAGACGTGATTGATTTATGTGTGATAAGTCTGGCTCGGGAATAGCAGTGATTGGTTCTCCAATTAAAAAATGTGATGGGGTTAACACATCGTAATTTGTAACATCTTCTGAAATTGCGCAGAGCGGTCTCGAGTTCAAAATGCCTTCGATTTGTATTAGTATAGTTTCAGCTTCTTCGTGGGTTAATGATGTTGATCCAACGGACCTCTTTAAATGCTGCTTTACCGATATGATATTCGATTCCCAAAGCCCATCAAAGTGAGGTGCTTGAGCTGGGTTGAAACTGTATTCAATTCTCTCAGGAGATAAGAAAAATTTGATTAGCTTATTGTTATTTTCAGATTTGAATAACTCGAATAAATCATTAAGCTCTCGTTTGCTGTCCACAAAATTTGACCTGTTGTCGCAGTGAATTTTGATTGGATAGCCCCTACGCGATATAAAACTCTTCAATGCAGAGATAAAAGATGATGTTGTCATGTCAGTCACGAGTTCAATATATATCACTTTGACAGACATACACACAAACAAAGCTATCCAAGCTTTTGTTAATTGCGGCTTCCCTGGACCCTTTCGATTTCGAAGGTATAATGGGCCCGCGTAGTCAACCCCGACATATAAAAACGGTCGACCTATGCTGACTCGTTCTGCTGGAAGATTGGCCATCAATTATTGATTTTTTAATCTCTTATTTTTGAAGCATAGAATACATTTTGATACATGATTGCGACACGAGTTATGGCACCCGACAATCCAAAAGCGCTGGCGTAACAAGCTTGTGAGTAGAGTTGGTCCGGGATGAAAATTCTTCGTGTGATAAACTGTAATCAGTAGTCTGCTGAATTTATGGTATTTTGGCAGAATTAGGGGATGTTTCCCATCAAAACTACATATTGATTTCTCAAATCTGCTCCCAACACGGAAGATGTTATCTTCGTCGACAATTGGTGTTAATGAAGCGAGTTTACTGTTTTTATCTAATTAATCACCTTTTTGTATAGCACGTATTTCACTCTGATATATTTGTTGAGCCCATTTAATACATTCCTTTTCTGCATAACGGATTTCTTGCACTTCTAGGGGTGGTACAAGTTTAACGTTTGAATTTACCATCGTGGCTTCTCGTGACGTTGATGCACATGAATTCAACGATTTACAACGTGTTTTGTGTGTGAATCTGTATACATACCTGGTGGCAACATGATGTACATGATGAACATGATGTACTAGCAGATATTTGTTACGGACTTCAAGCATTGATTCATCAAGTTGTGTTGGGATGTGCATTTAACCTGGCCAATGACTAGAATCCATTGATAGCCAAGGTGGCCTTTTGTACAAAATTTCGTGGTTGGTTAAATTTTCTGGACTAACACCTCGAGACAATAGATTGGCCGGATTATGTTTACCAGGAACATGTGCCCATGTGTGTCTTGGAAGTATTTCTAGAATGGTCGAAGTGCGATTTCCGATAAAGCTTTTCTACTTCCTTGGGTAATCTGACAACCAGGCGAGCACAATTTGAGAATCTGTCCATGCGTGCATTGAATGAGTTACAACCGATAAGGCTTTTTGTACATATGCCATCAACTGGCGAAGTAACACAGTAGCACACAATTCTAATGTGTGTAAGTATCGTGAAATCTCGATACGTTCCAAATGATAAAGATTGCTGCGTATTTTTGACCATTGCTCCAAGACATCTCGTGGTAATCGTTCGTCCCAGTCAACTTTGCGAAGCCACAGTGTCTGAAATAATAGTTTCATTGTGATGACGACCGGACCCAGCCCACCTAAAGGATAAAATATACGTGAGATTTCGGATAATAAATTTCTTTTTTTTTTTAAAAAGAAATGGATAATGCAACTTTGAATAGAAAGCAATCCTTTTTTGGATTCCAGGATATTCCCAATGTTTTAACGGCCGATTGCCCATCAACGTCCATATTAGCCACTTCACGATCAACCTTAGGAAACGTTGATCGATAAGTCTCTTAAGAAACGTTGATCGTTTGACATCCATTTACGCATTTTGAACCCGGCTTTGCTTAATAATGAATTCATGTTTTGATATAAGGAAATCGCTTCTTGGACAGAGTTGCAACCGGTGAGCATATCGTCCACATAGAGTTTAGGGTTAGGCTTCGGGCTGCGTTAGGATGACTTTCGTGATAATCACTAGACAGTTGATGCAACGTTCGAATTGCCAAGAACGGGGCTCTAGACAGGCCGTACGTTACGGTATTTAACTGGAATTGCTGTATTTGTTGATCTCCTGGCTTCGGATGCCACAAAATTCGTTGATAGCATCTGTCATCTGGATGTACGATGACCTGTCTATACATTTTCTCGATGTCACTACATATGGCTAATGGGTGTTCACGAAATCGAAGCAGAAGTGTAGTAAGATCGGTTTGAATGGTTGGCCCAACATGGAGAACATCATTTAGTGATAATCCTGATGTGCTTTTACACAAATCATCAAAGACAACACGTAATTTCGTCGTGCTACTTTGTTCCTTTATCACGCAGTGATGAGGTACATGCTAGTTCTTTTCATCAGTATTTGTCACCGTACATGCTTTTGCGACATCATTATTATGATTATGCTTGCCATCAAGTATCATTAGTCTTCTCGCTGCAGCCTGGTAAGTTGATCCTAGCTCATGAACTGTTTGCTTGAACGGAAGTCTGACCATATATCGACCTTCTCGATCTCGATTGGTGTTTTGTACGTAGTGGTCTTCACAATACTGTTCTTCCAACGTAAACTTGGGTTTGAATGGTGGGATTTCTTCCATCTGCCAGAATTGTTGAAGCATTTGTAAGTCGGCAACATTATTTCTCATAGTGATGTGGTGGAAAGTATGTGGTGGTTTTGTTCCTGGACTGAGACAACCACATAGTATCCAACCAAACTGTGTTGATTGAGCAAATAGATGTTTTTCGATTTTGATTTTTCGTGGCAATAATATTTCCAGAAATACATCATTGCCCAGAATGATGTCAATTGCTGCTGGACAATTATATGCTGGATCGGCAAGTTCCAAAGATTAAATAACAGGCCACTGATGGGCATCGAAATGTTTTGATGGTAATTGTGGTGTTAGCCTCTTTGAGTCAATCATTTTTGATATACAAAAAAGACATATAAACAAAATGTCAATAACAATTTTATCACAACATTAAAGGTAAGTTTATACATAATGGTTTTAACGCAACAATCAAAAAATAAAAATTTAAATTATTTTACAGAACTTAATACAACAAAGATGTGGCAACAACATCTGAGCTCTAATGAGTCAATTGATAAACCATAATATTTTTATCGTTAATTTTGAATTCTATCAAGACATTTGAGATTTGATTTTGGAGCACCACCTCAGACAAATGAATTAAATCCCAAAATGGGCCAAACATAAACCTTATGTAATTTAAGAACTTCTATAGGGGTAAAATAAAAGTTACACCGTCTAATGAAACCCAGATACTGACTTGCTTTTTTTGCAATAGAATTTATATGGTCTTTCCAAGAAAGATCACTCGAAATGTCTAAGCCTAACATTCTAAGAGAGGAGGACCTATTAATTTGAATGCCATTTATTATAGATGGAACATAATTTTCGAATTTCTTTTTGTGAAAAAAGAAACGTTTGGAATCTTTGTGGATTAAATGTTACCCTATTAGATTTGCCCAATTCAATGACCTTGTCAATTAAGTCAGAAGTGAACTACTCATAATTTGACGAGATCAAGATAAATGGGAATTGCTGTCCTTTTGGCTATTAAACTCAATAGAAGCAGACACTTTAGTGCCATCAGCAAAAGAGTGGATATCACATGATGCCAACTTAAAATTATCATTGATATAGATAAAAAAAGGTAGGCGACAAATATTAACCTTGCGGTACACCAGCATTGATTTCATACGAGTTGAATGAAATGCCGTGTAATACTACCTTGATCGATCGTCACATTAAAAACTCTCTATCCATTGAATTAGAGAACTATCAAGATTCAGTGACTGAATTTTAATGATCAGACATTGTTGTCATTATCTATGCTTTTGAAATATCTAGAGATATGTCACTTGACTCACCATAATTTTCAATACTTTTTCCCCATAAAACCTATATTGAAAATCTGATTTATCGATCGCTTAGGTGTCAGTAACCGGGTTGAGTCTGTCATTACTAAGGTTCCTTTCACTCCTTCGAATTTTTTTGATTGATTTGATTTAACTCACTCAAAATTGTAAAATAGTTCAATAATTATACTTTAATATTTTACAATATGTCCATCTATTTATAAATTTATTTATATTTTAAACATACATAGTATATAGAATATCAAAAAACAATTGACTTCTAAGCAAAAAAAACATAATTGAACTAAAAAAAACGAAAATCAAGAACAGAACTAAAAACAAAATTTTCAAAATTTCTTTTATTTTTAAACCTGGTATCTATAATTTAAAAATTTAATTTTAAACTAACTTAATTGTGTACAAGAAAAGTGCATAACAATATCAAAAATAAAATGTACATTGTTACAACCCGTCTTAAATTAAGCGCTTTGGTTGATGCACAAGGCATAAATTCAAAGTTTCGATGAACCATGCCCATGAAAGTAAGTACTTGTAAAACACGCATAAGGCTCCCACATTATGCCTATATGGCAAAGAGAATCAAAATTAGAGTGTAATTTTACGCCCCGCAATCATTCGAGATGCTCGGTTTTGGACCCGATCAAGTGTAGTCAAATGATTTTTCGGTGCACCAGCCCAAATATGAGAATTATGCTCCAATCTGCGGTTTGTATAATAAGTCTTGCATATTGTAAGTGTTTCTGATGGAGAAAAGTAAAACTTACACCGACGCAAAAATCCAAGGCATCTGGCTGCACCAATTGCTGCTTTGTTTATGTGTTAAGTCAAAGATTTTATCTTTGATATAGTCAAGTCGAGAATCTTCAATGTGCCAGATGCAGCTAAGCTGGAATCACTGCAAATATATTGAGACACGCATACGGCGATTCTTCATATACCCATTTGTTGGCGAGAACGTCATTTCGCGATGAAGAAGAAGGTAACATGTAGAAAGTGAGCTACCATTAACATAATTGTATATTGGATTGAGAGTTGCTGAAAAAAGGTCAATGATAAAAATTATAAAAACAGTCGGAGAAAGGACGGATCTCTGAAGGATACCAGAGTTGAAAAAATGTGGAATGAAAATCACGCCATTAACCACCACTTAGATTTTGCAGCAAAGAAGAAAATTGTCCATCAATAAAAAACGTGAAGTCCAATTGATTGATGACTGTTCCTGTCTATTGTTCAGTGTCAAAATTAAATAAGACACCTGCGAAAAGCCCTCTGAAAAACAGGACGATTGGAAATTAGAAGGTTATCTTCCAAATATTTCATCAACTGGGAAATGTATATCCCTAAGACTTTGGGAAGCACCAAAACGATAGCAATTGGCAATAATTTGAAGGGTCCCATTTGTGGCCCTTTGAGACACGTAAAACTCTATTAACAACAAAAATTTGTGTTTTTGTTAGATGATGAGATAGCCATCCTAATACTATTTTGGAGTACATTCTAGCCTAATTTAACCTTTGATAATATACACGGGAGTACTTCGAAAAACCATTGAGAAAAACCAGTTTAAGTAAAATTGGAAAATCACCCTGTTTCACCCGCTTTTCGTGCTGGAACTGTCTTGTTTGTATTTTGCTGTAAGATGATCATTGACCTCCCTTTACTTTTAAATAGCATTTTTTATGTTTCGATATTATCGAACATAACCTCAATTAGTTGTTTACTTCCTTGCAGGATAAAAGAAAAACTTTTCAAAATAGAACTCCAAAAACAGATAGACAATAAAATAATAATAAGGATGCTTATCGTTTCCAAGTAATCGCCAATCCAACAACAATCACATCTTATCATCATCATCATATCATATCATAGTGAAGTTTTTTTTGCCCATTGAAATCTTGTTTATTTTATCTGAACATTTTTTGTGTTTGTAAGGATTGATTCATTTCGTTTGTTTTTATTGATTTTTTTTGCAACAATTTTCAATTGAACAGTAATCAAAAATAATAATACGATATGAAAAGCATTTCGTCTGTTTTTAATAAAATGTAAAATTCTACATTTTTTTGGTTGCTTTTTTTATTATAATAATACCCAAAAGCTTCTTCTCCTTTATATTTTGTGAAAAGTTCGTTTTTACGTTGTGTATGGATGTAGCGAAATTCATCTACCCTTATTCATCGATATTAAAAAAAAAGACACACAGTAACAGCAAGCAAATGTTTTTCTCTTTATAATATGTTTCTACTGTGTGCATTGTTCAGCGATGATTTGACTGGAAATATAAAGAAACAAAATTGTTTACCAATACGTTTGAGGATTGGTATATTATTGTAAATAGACAGATAGTTATATGAATTTATAAAAACAAATCTAAAAGGGATGCTATTTTCATTTGTATTATTAAAAAAAAAATGGTTGAAAAAAAAGTGCTTTAAACCTAAAATCAAATTTAATCCAATTTAATCAAATCTAATCAAATCTAATCAAATCTAATCATATCTAATCAAATCTAATCAAATCTAATCAAATCTAATCAAATCTAATCAAATCTAATCAAATCTAATCAAATCTAATCAAATCTAAGCAAATCTAATCAAATCTAATCAAATCTAATCAAATCTAATCAAATCTAATCAAATCTAATCAAATCTAATCAAATCTAATCAAATCTAATCAAATCTAATCAAATCTAATCAAATCTAATCAAATCTAATCAAATCTAATCAAATCTAATCAAATCTAATCAAATCTAATCAAATCTAATCAAATCTAATCAAATCTAATCAAATCTAATCAAATCTAATCAAATCTAATCAAATCTAATCAAATCTAATCAAATCTAATCAAATCTAATCAAATCTAATCAAATCTTATCAAATATAATCAAATCTAATCAAATCTAATCAAATCTAATCAAATCTAATCAAATCTAATCAAATCTAATCAAATCTAATCAAATCTAATCAAATCTAATCAAATCTAATCAAATCTAATCAAATCTAATCAAATCTAATCAAATCTAATCAAATCTAATCAAATCTAATCAAATCTAATCAAATCTAATCAAATCTAATCAAATCTAATCAAATCTAATCAAATCTAATCAAATCTAATCAAATCTAATCAAATCTAATCAAATCCAATCAAATCTAATCAAATCTAATCAAATCTAATCAAATCTAATCAAATCTCATCAAATCTAATCAAATCTAATCAAATCCAATCAAATCTAATCAAATCTAATCAAATCTAATCAAATCTAATCAAATCTAATCAAATCTAATCAAATCTAATCAAATCTAATCAAATCTAATCAAATCTAATCAAATCTAATCAAATCTAATCAAATCTAATCTAATCTAATCAAATCTAATCAAATCTAATCAAATCTAATCAAATCTAATCAAATCTAATCAAATCTAATCAAATCTAATCAAATCTAATCAAATCTAATCAAATCTAATCAAATCTAATCAAATCTAATCAAATCTAATCAAATCTAATCAAATCTAATCAAATCTAATCAAATCTAATCAAATCTAATCAAATCTAATCAAATCTAATCAAATCTAATCAAATCTAATCAAATCTAATCAAATCTAATCAAATCTAATCAAATCTAATCAAATCTAAGCAAATCTAATCAAATCTAATCAACTCTAATCAAATCTTATCAAATCTAATCAAATCTAATCAAACCTAATCAAATTTAATCAAATCTAATCAAATCTAATCAAATCTAATCAAATATAATCAAATCTAATCAAATCTAATCAAATCTAATCAAATCTAATCAAATCTAATCAAACCTAATCAAATCTAATCAAATCTAATCAAATCTAATCAAATCTAATCAAATCTAATCAAATCTAATCAAATCTAATCAAATCTAATCAAATCTAATCAAATCTAATCAAATCTAATCAAATCTAATCAAATCTAATCAAATCTAATCAAATCTAATCAAATCTAATCAAATCTCATCAAATCTAATCAAATCTAATCAAATCCAATCAAATCTAATCAAATCTAATCAAATCTAATCAAATCTAATCAAATCTAATCAAATCTAATCAAATCTAATCAAATCTAATCAAATCTAATCAAATCTAATCAAATCTAATCAAATCTAATCAAATCTAATCAAATCTAATCAAATCTAATCAAATCTAATCAAATCTAATCAAATCTAATCAAATCTAATCAAATCTAATCAAATCTAATCAAATCTAATCAAATCTAATCAAATCTAATCAAATCTAATCAAATCTAATCAAATCTAATCAAATCTAATCAAATCTAATCAAATCTAATCAAATCTAATCAAATCTAATCAAATCTAATCAAATCTAATCAAATCTAATCAAATCTAATCAAATCTAATCAAATCTTATCAAATATAATCAAATCTAATCAAATCTAATCAAATCTAATCAAATCTAATCAAATCTAATCAAATCTAATCAAATCTAATCACATCTAATCAAATCTAATCAAATCTAATCAAATCTAATCAAATCTAATCAAATCTAATCAAATCTAATCAAATCTAATCAAATCTAATCAAATCAAATCAAATCTAATCAAATCTAATCAAATCTAATCAAATCTAATCAAATCTAATCAAATCCAATCAAATCTAATCAAAGTTAATCAAATCTAATCAAATCTAGTCAAATTTAGGCATTTTATATATAGAATGTGATCATATTACAAAAAGTTAAAAATATGTTACCCATCACCTGAGTCTTATCATTATAATGCTGTTGCAAAAACCTGAATGGAAATCATTAAACATTAAATTTGTTTACGTATTTTCAACTCATTTACAATTTTTTAGGATGCAGTTTTTAGAAATTTAAATCGGTTGCAACGTTGCAATGATTACACAAAAAATAACTGTAAAACAGTTGGAAGGGTTATGGTTGCAAAACCTAACGGTTTCGTATTACAATGCATAATAAAATTGTTAGAAATTTGATATTGAACTTATGGTTTCACAGCAAAACAAAACAATCTGGATGCAAAACAATTTAAATGTGCCTACGCCAAAAATGTTGCGGTTATTTCAAGGTAAAGTTATCTTGTGAAAATATTCCAACCAACATAATTTTCATGAGAAAATATCATTAATTTTCATATACTAATTGAATAATGATACAAATTTTTTCCATATAATAGAATTGACTACCCCAATTTAAATTTAATTTAATTAAAACAAAATAAAAACGGAAATGTTTTTTTTTTTTTTTTTTTTTTTTAAATAACAAATTTTCCACATAATTTTCATTAAAAAAAATAAATCTTTATTCAATTCTAATTAAACCATCAGCAAAAAAGTACAATACAGCAGGAAAAAAAATCTATAAAACCGAACCTCATGCTTGTCAAGTCGAATATATTAATATATACAACAACAATAACAAAAAATACCGGAGAAATTTCATTTTCCTCCCATTTATAATTTTCATGTCGTTTTCCTTAATTTTTTTTTTATGAATATTTGTTGGTAACATTATTAGAAAGCAATGAAGTAATTTCCTCTTTTCATGTTTTGTACGAACTTAATCAATGTGTAATTTACCGCAAATTGAAATTACATGGTAAAAAAAAAAAAAGGAAACCAACCCCTGGAAAATATTAATAACAGTTAACGTTTTGTCTATTTCGGATTGTGTCTAAGGGTGAATTAAGAAGTTCATATGGTGTGTGCATGCAATACTTGGAAAGAAAATCATTTTGACTTTTTCCGAATTTTTTTTTTTTTTTGTGGTTGCTTTCACTTTTTCCAGGTCACGCGATACAACAATTGATTTATAGCATAATGATTGTAGCAGTCGAGTTTTTTTATGTATAAATATATATATATATATATATATATATATATATATATATATATATATATATATATATATATATATATATATATATATATATATATATATATATATATATATATATATATATATATATATATATATATATATATATATATATATATATATATATATATATATGTGTGTGTGTGTATGTGTATTTTCGTTTTATTGGGTTGGTAGGTCTGTAAACCGCCCATTATTTCTATTTAGGAAAAAATTATTTAATTTTATGCTGGTTGTATTAAATCGAAATTCGTCCCAAACATGAATACGAAATTATGATAACACGATAAGTGTTAATAAATAAATAATGAATTTGCGGAAACACTTAGGGAAATGATTGTTATAATCATTTATAACAATATGTTTTGCTGTCTCAATTATTAATTAGTTTTTGTAACTTTTCTATATTTGGAAATATTTTTTATTGTACAATCTTTGTCCGTGTTACGGTGTTTTACATTTTCCGAAAATTGTTTACAAAACGGCATAACAAGTCAAAGCACGTGATATTGTCCAACCAAAAATAAATTTTGCCTCCAAACTTCAAAGGTTCTTTCCTTTTCTAAAGCTATTTGAATAGAACATTACTAATTATCATAAAGTGACTGTTGGAAACATTCCCACCTCGATTTCCGAGATGACACCTATACATATTTATATAAAAAGAACTTATGAACAAGCGAAAACATCCATGTTATGGACAAATACTTTTAAGCACCCAATAAAACAAAGAAAGGTTAGTGATCACAAAAAATTATCCCTTATCCCCAATGTCTGTAAGGAGAAATGTACAATATATAGGAATTTTTGACCCACTACAGCGATTTCTTCAGTCGATGAAAGACGATTAGTTGGCATTTATAGACAACCAACATTATCCTTTTTATTGCCAAAATGGACAAAAATATGATGACTGCTCCATCAAAAAAGATAAAGTTGAGTTTGAAGTGAAAGTTGAGCTGAAATTTTGGCAAAGTAAAGGCAAAATATCTGAAACTACATATCCTGATTCCAGATGCGGCATCATTCGGGGAAATTTTAATTATTAATAATCCAGGTTTAATTTAAAGCCCAAAGTAAAATTTACTATCGAACGGTCTACTGCTCCCTTTCAAAAACCAATCCCCAAAGCGGTTGTAATTTTTTTGTTAATTCTCAGTAAGGCTATCATAATATTTCTGCCATAAGACATTACTGTACAGAAGCTTTACGTGCCCATAACCAACTGATTGATACAGTTAAAACGGTTAAACAATTTCCCGCATATATGAATAGTAAATCGTCATTCGCGCTGAAAAAACACAAATTACTTATTTCCATAGTAGAAATATTTTCCGCTTCACGTCTAACAAATCAATGCCATGCAGTATTACATTCAGGTTCTCCGGTCAGCTTCATATCAAAATTTTGCCTTTAACGTTTATTGTTGCCTTGCCGGATAAAACGAATATCAATCAAGTGTGCCTGGGTAAGTAGAAACAGGTATCACCAAAGGAAGACTTTATCTTGTCATTAAACCTCTATTTGGACTTATTTATATGTCAACCAAATTTGTTTTAAAACATATAACGAAAAACACGAATGAATGCAAGGCTGGGTGGTGTCAGGAACCATTAATTATATAAAAACTAAAAAATATGACGCCAAGTGGTGTGGTACCACTAATATAGAAGAATTTATAAGAGTTAGAGCCAATACTGAATGGCGCGCCCATCAAACTCTAGAATTGTCTAGTAATTGGCCTCACAAAACATCAAATATGTCTGGATCGATTTGAATCCACAATGATGACACAAAATTACAAAACCTCCTTTCGAAAATTACACAGTCTTAGATAACCGGATATTTTTAATTACTAACCGTGACAGCCCTATATCTATAGCAACACAAGTCACAAAACAAATTGTTTGGCAACATTTCCACAGCACATTTGGATTAAAGCCAGTATTATCGAGCAGGCTTTATATGATGATGACCTGATGACAGGAGCAGATACAAATGCAAAAGTCCAAATTTTGAAATCATCTAGAAGTACCATTATAACCTCCAAAAATGAGAGTCTAATTCACCGGAAGTTCTAAGGAACATTTCGACGGAAAAATACGACAGAAACTCCAAAGCTGGGAAATTATTCAATCCATTAAGCTTGATTGTTCCCATAACCACTTACATACAAATATTCATTCAACAACTTTGTTCATTACATTTTAATTGGAATTATCTCTTATCACAAACTCTACTATCAACTTACATGAGTATTGCGACGTCAGCCAGTTTGAATATGCCGCAGAAAACTACTTAAACTTATAAAGTAACGGAGATTGGCAATATTTTCACTTGTTTGATGTCAGGAAAACAAAGTAGGCTCGAATTCAATAGCAAAGCCTCCCAAGAATAAAATTAAGCGATGCAGTATTTTTGGAAAATTTAGGAAACGTAGTGAACCTCTCAAATATTGTTCTTAAATATTGACTGACAGTTATGGAGACATCCTTTATTCAAAATACTTCAATTTGATATGCTGTGGTGGACAGAACTTAAGTGATAAAACAAATCTTCTGAATTGTGGCCTCTTGAAAATAACACCACGAAGTATTTTAAATTTTCCCATCCAACAACGCCACCAAACTATTTCCTTTCTAAGTCTCTCTTGAAAAACGGACATCTAGATTAGTTTACTGCCAGTTCAGT
Source organism: Tipula confusa (assembly GCA_963556175.1). Lineage (NCBI taxonomy): Eukaryota > Metazoa > Arthropoda > Insecta > Diptera > Tipulidae > Tipula > Tipula confusa. The sequence continues at coordinate 32,246,566 of OY744477.1, read as the reverse complement.
CCAATAAACTACTACTACTCCACTGCATAAAATGTTATTTTTATTTTTTAAGGCTGGAGCGTCATACTCTGTAGGCAATATTCCAAATTGTTTCATTTCGGTTAGCAATGAATATTTTACAAACTATTGCTGGTCTTCTTGGTTTCCTTTTTTTTGGTGCACTTTTTTGCTGCATGTCCGGAGAGTTTCTTGATGCGCAAGCATCTGCGTAATCCACATCATTAGGTTTAGCTTAACATCCTCATTAAATGACGTTAAGTAAAATTCTATTACCAGTTTTTGCATGGCTCTATCGAATATGATTAGGAACAGGATCCGTGAAAGTGTGCATCCCTGCCCTACTCCTCGAATGTTATAGTGTGTTTTACTTTGATTGACTTTATATTGAACACGGTTCCAGTACTTTGAAATATTTCTCGAATGAGTTCAAATATCTTTCCCAGAATTCCCAATTTGCAGTCTGCTCTCCAGATTCCGCGTCTACTGATGGAGTCGATTGCGCTTGCAGCTTATTCGTTTATGACCGCTGGTGATATCCTCTCAAGAATGATAATTACTAAAACTCTAAGGTTGCCTTTCTTCGAAATTGGTATAAATAAGCCTTTTCCATTTCTGTGGAATTCTACCAATATTCCATTTAGTAATTCTACTAGAATGCTATCTATGCCAGCTTTTTTGTTGTCCTTTAACTTCTGAATAGCACTTATTGAACTTCCCGTCCCATTGGTGGATAGGTATTTATGGTTTCATTATAACGGGTTGTCCAATCAGAGGTTTCATTTTGATATTAAAAAAAAACGAGTATTTTTTAAGAGAAATCAAGGAATGTTTTTTTCATTCTAAAGGCGAAGATACGCCATTAACATTTGAAAATGATATCAGCTAAATGGTCACCATGGCTACGCTTGTAGAACCAGAAATTCCCTATGACTAGTTCGAACATTTGAGCCTGTATGTCCTCGATAACTTCACAAATTCTATCTTTAACGTCTTGAATCGATTGTGGAGTATTGGCATAGACCTTATCTTTCACGTGGTCCCAAAGAAAAAAAGTTTAGAGGTGTTAAATCACAAAATATCGATGGCAAATTGTGATCACCTCTTCGAGAAATAATATTGTCAAGAAACTTTTCTTGCAAAATGCGACTGTTTAGTTTCTTGTGTGGCACGTAGCGCCGTCTTGCTGAAAATTAAAGTCGTCCACATCAATATATTCTGCCAATTCCGGCCATAAAAAATCAATAATCATAGCTCAGTAGCGCAATCCATTCACGATAACAGTTGCAACAGCCTCATTTTCGAAAAAGTAAGGTCCAATCACACCGCCAGCCCAAAAACCACACTAAACAGTGACACGTTGAGTGAGGATGGAGATGCGATTGGCCTCATCACTGAAGATGGTTTTTCGATGAAAATCCGGATCATTTTGATGCATTTAAAAGACCCAATCAGTGAAGATACGAAGTTTATGGTGGTCGACCGGATTGAGTTCTTGTGTTAACTGAAATTTAAAAGCCTTAAGGCCTAAGTCTTTATGCAAAATACCGTGTAATGTCGTTTTTGGAATGTCTAATTCCAAATATCGTCGAGGAATCGGTAAACCTGGGTTTTATTCAACACTACGGGCTACAGCAGCAATATTCCCAGTTGATATTGAGCGAAGCATACGGTTTCAATTCTTCACATTATTAATTTTTCCCAACAGCTCAAATTTTTCCACCAGTTTCACTATTGCCGGCCGAGAAGATGCTTCATGACGACCAAAAAATATTTTAGTTTTGCAAACTATGACTGCAAAATTTTCACCATTTTTGTAGTAAATTTTAACAATTTCAATGCGTTGTTGAAGCATTTAGGGTACCATTTTTAGTAATTGCGTAGTTTTTACTTGTGAAATGTCAAAAGATTACAGCTTCAAAATTGACAGCTGCCCAAATAGAAGGCTATTCAAAATGATACTTCTTATTGGGTAATCCTTATATATATATATATATATATATATATATATATATATATATATATATATATATATATATATATATATATATATATATATATATATATATATATATTATATATATATATATATATATATATATATATATATATATATATATATATATATATATTTATATTTATATATATATATATATATATATATATACATATATATATATATATATATATATATATATATATATATATATATATATATATATATATATTGCCAGATATATTTGATGCTGTTGACAAGATGTTTTCAAAAAATTATTTTTACCTCTTTAACTATTTGCTTTGACAATTGTAAAGTTTTGATAATTTTTGCAATGATTTTTCTTCTCTGCGCAGCTTTTGGTTTTCCGCTGCCTATTCAATAGCCTTGAGATTATCTTTTGCATATTTCATTTGGTCTTTTCTTACCATATAACCCAGTTATTGGTAGCTGGGTACATGTGAATTACTATTGGCTATGGACTATTTAACTTTGTGTTTTCACAGCGGCTGGTTTGATTTAAAATTCTACTATCAACAATTACTGTCTCTTGTGTATTGTTTCCATGGCCTCTAATCGTTGTCATATTTTAAGGAGATATTTTAGCGTACCTGATCACTGATAACAAATTAAACGTATGTCACATATTAAACATATGTCAAATACAAATTAAACATATGTCACGATTAAACCTGATTGTTGATTTAGTAGGAGCTCATAATATCCTTTAAAAACCAACATTTATTATAATTTGTTGCCGTCGAGGCCCCATCCAATGAGAATTAAAATTAAAATTTGATTTTCTATCGCTTTTGAAGACATTTTCGTTTTTCCATATTAAACTCTCGCCATAATTACAAACCATCAATGGATGACTTTACTAGACTGAATATATTATACAGTGTTCTGACTTATTGCTCAGGAGACGTTAAAACTTTGTAGAATGGAACAAAAAATTTTAAAATATTACATAAAATGTATAAACAATACATTTTTATGTCCCATTTTCTTTTGCAGCCAACAACAACAACAAAGAGCATTATTATAAATTATCCAGATTATCCTTTTTTTATTGGATAATATTAGCAAGTTTTTCTTTTGTGCGACAACACCGTAAGGTAGGGACTAGAAAAATCTTTTTTTTGCATATTTTTTTTTTGGGATAAATACAATAATTTTTTGTAGAAAGTTTTGTATTTTACAATATTACGGTAAGGGTGAAAGCTTTTTGCTTTTGTTTCGGAAAATTCATGTTTCGGTAGAAAAATTGGAATAAAAGATGGGTTGGTACTTATATCTGTTGGAAATTAAATGATTTAAATTAATTTATTCAAAATTGAATGACATCTTATAGATGAGGCAAAACATTGTAATGCAATAAATGCTACTGTCTCATCCGTTACACATAGATGGCTATTTAGTCGAAAAAATTTAACTATCCTTAGAAATTCGAACTGAGCAATGGTGAATAGACGGTTTTTCCTATGACACTGCGGATGTGATGTTTACAAGATTTCACAGCCGCTTCCTACATGCCACCAAATGTCGGAGCAGCTGGCGGTATAAAATGCCATTTTATGCCTATTCTGTCAGATTTCAGCATTTCGTCCAATTCTCTCAGGTCATTATGAGCTACGACAAAGTTTGATCCATTGTCAGAAAAAAGATCACTGTAAATTCCTCGCACCGATTGAAATCTTTTCCGAGCAGTGATGAAATTTTCGGTGCTGGTGAAATCTTTGACTGATGAGCGCTAACCTTAAATTGTTTGTCCCTTGATTGATTTTTAAATTGTTCGTCCCATTATTTCAATCGTCGATTGAAATACCACCAGACTCCTTTTCGATAATGTTCCTATTGTAATTACGAAACCATCTTTATATTCGGGCTATAATTCTTAAAATTGTTCCATATTTTGACACTCTTCTGAATAACTGAGTCAATAGCTGGTTTCGTTCATTTATACTCTCATAACTGACTGTCACACCTTCAGTTAATTTTTCAGCAAGGTCTATGACAAGTGATTGATTAGGAAATGTTATTGGATTGCATTGCAGCCAATTGGGACTCCGCCACCACAGTTTACAACCCTTGATGTCGCTGGGTGATACCATTGGTGACACCATTGGTTAGTATGTTAGTATGAGAGTATCTGACTTGATAGCCAAGATTTCGGCGACTTATAGATAACCAATTTAAAATAATTGTTGAATCAGTGTATACAAATATTTGAGGGTTGGATTCAAACTCTGGCAATTTCAATGTTGATTGCAATAATTTAACCAACAGTTCGGCGGCACATAATTCAAGCTTTGGTATCGTATTGATTTTTATGGGTGCTACCTTCGGTTATGCTGCTTTTATTGTCACCTTTACATCACCCTGTGGTAGAAGTACCCTTGCATACAAAACTGCTGTGTATGCGTCGTGGACAAAAATGGAGTAATTGTAGTACTGATTGTTAAGGTCAGCAATCTGTAATTATGTAACGATTCTGTGAATGAATCTCTCCATAGAATCCACTGATATTTCGCGTCTGAACTGGTCATCATAGTTTGCCGAAATCTCCACATCCACTGAAAATACCTACTTATGTTTTCGGAATCACATTAATATTTCCAACAATGTTTATTGTACTGGTGGGCCAATCAGGAGTTGGCCATTTAATGAATATCTATTTGAAGACTTCGCAGATCCTTCAGAATTCGCAGATATTCAGAAAACAACTTGTAATCTCGTCATGATACTAGATTCTTTTATTACTCCAAACTTAGTATCTTTAGCCACAACTTTATTCGCTTGATTGGTAATTTTTTTAGGTTCGAGAATATTAAAGAAATGATCGCATTCCAAGAGGATGTCGATGGACCCTCTTTTATTGAAAGTTGGATCAGCCAATGGTAATGATTCAACAAATTCGAGTGGCGTATTAAATGTCTTAGTTGGTAGATTTGTGGTAATAGCCGGTACGATCAAAGCTGCTACTTCTATAACAAATGAACGATTTATTCTTGATCTTAGTTCTACCTTTGTAACGCCTCTTGAACAACCGGCCTTTGCTCTGTTAATTATTTCAATTAGCATTCTTGAATTTGATCTAGAAAGTACTAATGATGTAGCACATGTCTCTGTTATGAAAGACCTTGCTGGGTCAATCAAATAGCCCTCTAATTTCTTGCCAGTTATTGCTATTATCCTTTATTTGGATCACTACTGTTGGTAATGTTGCATTTGCAGCTTTCGCAATAGAAGCTAATACCAATTCGTTTAGGTTGTTCGGTGTACACGAAATATGAGCACTGGGACTGGCTTTTGAGTTGGTATTATTGGTAGAACTAAAGATTTAACTAGTATTTAAGTGAATTAATGTGTTGTGCTTACGCTGACATTTCTACATTGATAAACTGTGTGACCGTCGCCTAAACAATTGAAACATTTTTCCTTATTTCTTAAAAATTCTGTGCGTTGGTCGATGCTCATCCCGAAAAATTTTTGACATTCATATAATTTATGACTTTTACCATTGCAAAGTAGACATGGATATTCTGAGGAAACATGAAAAGTCCTTACAGATTTTTACTGCTTCAAGACAGTCTTATTTTCCACCGGTGCTTCAACTTACGAATCCATTCGTCGAATAAGGAAATCTAAAAATGTTTGGAGTGGTGGAAAATTTTTGTCCGCTGTTTCATATTTCCAAAGACTTCTTGTACAATTGACTTTTACAATTCTACAATTGACTTTTGCAAAATATAGTGATCTTAGAGCCATCTACTAAATCGATGATTAGGTTTCGATATATTTACTTGTTAATATAAGCCTTGTTAATTAGTTCCACTATCCAACAATAGATGTCTCTTAGTTCATAAATATTTGAAATAAACGCTAATTTACAGTAATAATAACTAACAATATTAATCTTTCATAATTACTAACAGGCAGTGATCGTCAATTGGATACTGCAAAGCTAGGTCACAGGAAAATGAACCTTACGTTTTAACTGTGGAGGTCTGATAAACGAATATGAGATAGCACAATATCAAAAAATCTTGTTAGCAGTAGTATTATGAAAATGAACCACCGTTCTGATGATGTAGAGTAAAGAGGTACTTTACTATGAGCGTAATTGACGTTACTTCTTTAAAGTAAAACGGGTGTTGGGTGTGTCTCAATAGGGTAGGGGTTGATTGTTTATAGCCATGATTCATGGTTTATATTCCAACTTTGTTACCGACAAGTAACAAAAATGCTTAATGAAGGAAAGCACTATTGGCACACGTTTGAAGACAAACACACTAGCAGACCAATCAGAGTGATAGCTAAAAACCTTAATTACACATGTAAAATAGAAAAGATAATTGATGTCTTAAAAGCTGAGGGATTTAAAGCTGTTGATGCATCAATTCAATTAAAAAAACGGGATAAAAGACCTCTTAATGTGTTTATGTTGACATTCGATGCCGATGAGATAATCGAAAAAATATATCAAATTAAGTACATCTCAGGATGCAAAGTGATTATACAGCCTTTAAGAAGATCTAAGCTTATACCACAATGTCATCAATGCCAAGCGTATGGACATACACAAAAGTACTGCAATAAGGAACCAAGATGTGTCAAATGTACTGGAAAACAACATACAAGAGATTGCGTACTACCAAAATATGGGCAGGCCAAATGCGTTCACTGTGGAGAAAATCATCACGCTAACTATAGAGGATGCAGTGTTGCTATTGCAAAGCATCAAGTTTAAAAGAATGAATGAAAAAATTCAAATTTAAGTAGAAAACCAACCATTCAAAAAAAAACAAGCCCGAAGTAATACGACGAAAAGTATTGGGAATTCCTCGGGAAGAAATGAGCAATTTGACTTACGCTCAAGTATTAAGGAGTAAAGTAAATCAAAGAGAAACTACCCAAAGTGAGGATATTAGTCGAACTCTGAAATTAATATTAAGTGAACTAAATACGTTTGATGCGCGATTACACACACTTGAGTATAGAGCTAAGGGAGCTATCACTAAACAGAAAAATAGCCAGTGATCTTAGAATTATATGCTGGAATGCCAATGGACTAATGCAACAAGAATTGCAGGTGGTCTTGGAAATAGAAAAAATCGGCATATGTCTTATCACGGAAACTCGCACTTTACGAGACAATCAAATAATAAATTTAAAAATTATCAAGTATATAAAACCAATCACCCAGAAAACACTGCTAAAAGAGGTAGCGTTGTTATAATTAGAAATAATATCCATCATTACGAAGAGCTGAAATATGAAACAGTTGAAATACAAGCAACTGCTGTTAACGTCAAAACAAAAAATAATTATGTTAGTGTTGTTAGTGTTTACTGCCCTGCGAAACACGCGCTAAAAGAAAAATATTATCTCGAATTCTTCAGTAAACTAGGAAAAAGATACATAGTTGGAGGAGATTTTAATGTAAAAAATGTCCATTGTGGTTCTAGGCTAACAACGACTAAAGGTAAAGAACTGCTTAAAGCTGTCAGAAAATGCGGTAGTGAAACCTTGTCAACTGGAAAACCAATCTACTGGCCTACAGATCAAAACAAAATACCAGACTTAATCGATTTTTTTATAATCAAAAATATATCAATGAACTAGATACAAGTAGACGAAAGAAATCCAAGCCTAATAAATAAACGCACTTGTTGGGAAAACTTTAGGCAGTCCTTAGAAGAAAAAATTAACCTAAAGGTTCCATTAAAAAACGAGGAGCAAGTAGAAAACGAAGTTCAAAAATTTGAGAATGATATACAACAATCAGCCTGGGAAAGTACCCCAACAATTAAATATAAAATAAAAGGAAACAACTTCCCTAAAGAAATTAAAGAACTATTGGCCGAAAAAAGAAGAGCGAGAAGAATATGGCAGCAAACACGAGCTCCTCAATATAAAACTAAATTAAACAATTTAACCCAACAGTTAAGAAAGGAAATCCAAAAAGTAAAAGATGAGTCAATCAGTAACTGTCTATAAAACTAACTAGTGATAGCAGGACTGATTATTCACTTTGGAAAGCAACCAAAAACATTAAAAGACCAACAATGCAGAACCCTCCAATAAGAATAGAAGAGGGGAAATGGGCTCGAAATAACGAAGATAAGGTTCAATGTTTTGCGGAGCACCTCGAAAAAATATTCCAACCACATGATGATCAAACTTTAGAATCTCAAATAATAACGGTGGAATCTGAAAAAGAAAGTGAAGAAATTCTATTGACTGCACCAAAAGAAGTCATGCATGAGATAAAATTCAATATGAATTCGAAGAAAGCTCCTGGTTATGATCTTATTACTACAATTTTAAAAGAACTACCAAGGAAGGCCCTAGTTAAGCTTACTTATCTTATCAATGCAGCATTTGATTCTAAATTTGTACCCAGTTTGTGGAAAATTGCAGAAGTAATAATGATATCAAAACCTGGTAAACCACCATACGAAACTTCATCTTATAGACCAATTTCGTTGTTGCCAGTTAGGTCTAAACTCTTTGAGAAACTACTGATTAAAAGGTTAAATTTCGATAATCGAAAGGAATAACTTAATCCCAAAACATCAGTTCGGATTTCGTTGTCAACACTCAACCATTTAACAAGTACACAGAGTAATAAATGTAATTGAGAAAGCACTTGAAGAGAAAAATTTCTGCTCCACGATATTTTTAGACGTGGCGCAAGCTTTTAAAAGAGAGATTCTTTAGAATTAAATTTGCTGAGACTTATTCTGAATTAAAAGAAATAAAAGCAGGTGTACCACAGGGCAGTGTATTAGGACCGATTTTATATTTATTATACACGTATGACCTAAATTAGAAAACAACACAGTGGCAACTTTTGCTGATGACACTGCGATTCTAGCTGTTGGAAACGAAGAATCAACACAAAAATTACAAGCAGCTATCTTCGAAGTATGTAAATGGACTAAAAGATGGCGAATTAAGCTAAATGAAACTAAATCAGTTCACATAAGTTTTACCAACAAACGAGTTGAACTTATACCTGTTTCAATAAATCGAGAAATAATACCGTATGCGAACACAGCTAAGTATCTAGGAATGACCCTGGATGCTAAACTTAGATCCACGTCAAAAAGAAAAATTAAGAACTAAAACTAAAATATAGAAAAATGCATTGGCTAATAGGCAGACACTCTCCTCTATCATCATACAATAAGCTGCTACTCTATAAGCAAATACTGAAACCAATATGGACTTATGGTATTGAACTCTGGGGTTGTACAAAACCCAGCAACGTCAATATCATTCAAAGGTTTCAGAACAGGGTACTAAGGAACATCGTCGATGCACCATGGTACGTCAGGAATAGTGATCGATATAGAGACCTTAAAGTGGATCCCGTTTCAATTAAAATTTAAAAAAATGCAAGGAAACACGAAGAAAGACTCCAGCAACATGTGAATATAGAGGCAATTCAGATGTTAACCAACACCAATATTATACGCAGATTGAAAAGAACTAAACCCTTTGAACTGGTTTAATTGTTAATGTAAACAGCGGTTTGCTGATTTAAATCCACAATAACGAAGTGGTATAAACAACAACTTACCAGAAACTGTAAAACGCCAATGGGTGGAGTCATAGATATAATTATCTTAGTAAATTAAGTCAGAAACAACAACACTTCTTTAAAGTATTATTGCTAATGTCTCACTAAAAAATATCGTATAACCTTGAGTATGTTGAGACCCATTTTTCGAGCAGAACCATTTCTAACTGAAACCAGCCAATGGCTAATACAAAATCGGTCTAGTAAATAAATGATGCTGAAATATAATTTTAAGAATTAAATCCTCGTTCCAAAGTATTTTACGAGTTATATAAATAATCCCCGACCATAGAGCATAAAAAATAACGAGACAAAATTAAGTGTAATTCCCATTGGAGCCATATTCAAATCTAAATTATTTGCAGAAATATTTTTTTTTTTATTTTGTAAATATTTACCGAATCCGCTACCAAAAAAATGTTTGCCTTACACAAACAAAATTATATGAATGAAAATTCTCTGATGGATCTGTAATTAAAATTCAATATGAAAATATTAATGCCATTTGTAATCATGATTCTCTTGGTAGTGTTGTTGTTGTTGTTGTTGTTGTGCTTCCCTATAACTCATTGCAAACAAAACAAATTTCTTTTGAAAATAATATACAAGAATAAATTTTCGGTTTATTCAACCGTCGTTGATTCAATTAATTTAGTCAGAAGCCGCAAACAATTTTAAATACAAGAGATGTCTAAGAACATAAAAAAAGTGAACACTAAAAATTATTTCATAGTCAAGCTTAAACGTCGAGCTTTTGTTATAAAAAAAAGACACACACACACACAAAATAAAAGTTTTGGAATATTTTCCACACAAAAACTTTACAACAATTTAACAACAACAAGAACAATAAAAAAAATACACAGAAACCCAGCGAAATGAAAAAGTCAATAGCAAAGAGAGCAACAAGTTTCATCAATAAGCTTTTTTTGTTATTGTTGTTGTTGTTCTGTGTTCGTATATAATATGAAAATAAAAGCTTTCTTTATGGAAAATCACGAAAGGGGCTTTATATTTTGTTTATTGAGCTTATTTATACTAATAAAAAAAATTGTGTTGGTGTTGTTGTATTTTGGCTTCTTCTTGTATATACTAAATGATAAACTTTGGTTAAAGTGGTTGGTGTTAAGTAATTTTCGGAAAATTTTTTAAGAAAAATAACAAATTTAAGAATTATCCAACAACAAAAAAAAGCATATTTTGTTACATAACGAATGGCAGATTAATGTGTAGGATTTATAAATGATTGGAATCGTTTACATAAATATGAATTGATGGCAAACTGCCCAATCAACCGCATTTGTGGTTTTGGAATTAGCTTGGACATTTTTTCCAATCCAGATATTAAACTAAGACAGATATTTTAATGTCATCTATTGACTGACTCAACAATTATTTTAAAATGGATTCAACGTACGTTTAAGTGGTTTAAGAACTACTAGGATGACTACCCTTGTGCAAAGAGGCCCTCGAAATACTAAAAAAATCTGTTCCAAGTGAGACAAACAATATATTTTGGCACATAGAAGGTTTCGTGAAGCGACTGTAAGAGCCCATGTTGCGCAAAAGATGTCATTTATAAGCCAAAAGAATCAAATCCGTTCCACTCCTGCTCGAACCTATTATTTATTTATTTATAGTTTACTTACAGTTATTATACAATCTATAAATAATAAAAAATGCAATACAAAATAATAGAATTGATTAACAAAGTTACATAATTATAGCCCTATAGAAAATTCAATTTTTAATATTAATAGAAATTTCAAGACTAGATCAGAAAGAGCAAAGTTAGTAGAAACCAAATCAATATGTAAGAGTATATCACGAGAGCGCAAACAACGCATTGGAGCATAAATATTTAATCGTGTGAGAATTTCATCACAATCTATACGATAAACCAAAACATCGCGATTAATGATAACAGATGCTACGTCTCGTCGAATATTTAATCGTTGTAATTTTATAATAAACCACAACGATCTTTATAGGGTAAAAGAAAATATTCACTTACCCGAAAAGTAGGTAAGCCCCGAAGCGCATATAAAACAAACTGCTTCTGAATACTTTGAATTCTGTCTGTTTGGTTTTAATAATCGTCCACTGATTTTTCCAAGAAATAATAAAACTCGGAATTGCTACACGTTTTTTTTTATGAATTTATTTTATTTATAATGTTCTTCCAAACGGGAAGTAGGGGAAATTAAAGGGTGAACATTTGGGCGTCTCACTTCCATGTAATTATTATTCGGCATAATAATATAATTCTCGTCATGGTGTTCATCGGTTGTCTGTTGATTAATATCCAACATTTCGGGAGCCCATGATGACTCGGAGGTTATCATTTATAGACTGCTCTTGAGATAGTTGTTTGTTCCCTTCACTTAATAATCATCCTAAATATGGTGGTTTTGTTTATGGTTGGTGGTCCTTCTTTCGTTCACATCGAACTGAGCTTTTCTGCTAGCTTTAAAGAAAATAATAGTTAAATATGATTTGCGCGGCATTTACTCCGTACGCAATCTGAATAGTGGTTATACCGCCACGACTCGGTTGTGGTGAATAAACTAATGATACTGGGGTTTGCTGAAGCCTGAAAGGTAAAGTTTGCTTAAAATATTTTTTTGGCAGATTTTAGTTATTGGTCTTCGTAAAATACCATTTTTGGTTCGAAGAATAACGACTCTTACTAAATTGTCATTACCTGGGTGTAACTCAGTGATTCTATCCATCAACCAGTTATCAGGTGGTAATCTCTCATCCTTCACCAATACAAGATCATTAACTTGCAGATTTTCTTTAGCCTGCAACCATTTGGGTCGAGATTGAAGTTGATTTAAATACTCAGCACTCCAACGTCGCCAAAAATTTTGTTTCATGTGCATAATTTCACGCCATCTGTTTGGGAGATTAAACGAAAAACTCGCATCTGGTTCAGGCAAGTCTCGCATGAAGTCTCTATTCAAAAAATGGTTTGGCGTAATGGCAGTTAAATCATCAGGATCTACAGTAAATGCGGTCAATGGTCGACTATTTAAATACCCTTCTATTTCGGTTAGAAGTGTAATCCACTCTTCAAATGTAAGTGCCTTCCCATCACAAACTCGTTTCAAATGGTACTTTACAGATTTGACCGCAGCCTCCCAAATACCGTCAAAATGTGGAGCAGCTGGAGGTATGAAATGTCATTGAATTGAGCAATTAGTAAGAAACGGAAGTACACTTTTTTGCATTTGATGCAGCCATAACCTCTCTTGTGATTTTAATTGATTAGTAGCACCCACGAAAATTGTTCCACAGTCACTATAAATATGCGAACACATATTCCTTCTCGCTAGAAATCTCTTGAGAGCTGCGAGAAACGTCGTTTTTTCCATATCTCCAACTAGTTTAACATGGATGGCTCTGGTAGATAAGCATACGAACACCACCATATTCTTTGTACGTGGTTTTACCCCGTCTTTTAGATGCTTTCACTTTAATAGGGCCAGCGAAGTCGACTCCTGTCGAACCGAATACGAAAGTGGGTTGAACTCGTGGGGACGGAAGAGCACTCATTCATTGCTCGGCTGTTTTAGCTCGTAGACGGTAGCATTTCAAACATTTTTGTAGTAAAAAACGAACCGTATTTCTTGCGTTGATAATCCAAAATTTCTTGTGGATGCAAGTCAAAACTAATTGGGTTCCACCATGCAATGTTCTATAATGAAATTCCTGTATTAGCATTTTAGTAAACTCCCCTTTTGATGGTAGTATGATTGAAAACTTTTCACTATAGCTCAGTAGAGAATTTTCCAATCGACCCTTCACTCTATATATTTGTTGTTCGTCAAAAAGGGATTTAACTTCAATAACTTGCTCTTCGTGGATAACAATTTACCATGCAACAACGCATATTTTTCTGCATTAAACTCATGTTGTTGCATGATTCTGATCTAGTGGTTACGAGCCATATTCAGTTTCCTCCAGGTCAAAGGAAGATTCGGTTTTTTGTGGCGCAACTTACTAATAAATAGTTTCAGAAGAGCAGTAATACGAATCAATTTAGTGTATGACGAAAACCTCTGTAGGAGTTGTAACTGGTCCGTGATGTTGATGTTATGAACGTTTATTCGCCCCTCCTCCAAGTCGTTACAGCCTTCAACTTGAAGCTTCGAAACAGGCCATTCTTCCGTCGGTTGCTGCAAAAAAGCTGGTCCCTTCCACCATAAAAAGAAATTAGCAAGTTCCATTGGAGAAACACCCCGTCTGATATGACGCCACTTTGTATCTGGAATTACTTCTCTTATTTGGCTTATTCGATTAGCTGCAATCTTTCCCCAATGCGTAGTGTCACCCTTTAACCAATGCAACACGATTTCCGAATTGGTCCAAGCATAAACTGTTGGCTTTTGTGGAAGTTGCAAATTTCGGGTAACATGACACAATAAGTTAGCTAATAATACTGCACCCATTAGCTCTAGTCGAGGCATTGATGGTGCGTTGATAGGAGCTACCTTTAATTTCGAGGATAGCAGGTGGCAGTTATACATTTTATTGTCGGAAGATATTCGCAGGTAAATACAAGTTGCATAGGCTTTGTCAAATGCATCGGAGAATGCATGTAGTTCGAGTGTTTTAAATTTTAATGTATTCGTAACGGATATACACCTTGGAACTTTAATCTACTGTATATATTTGAGTTCACGAACGTACTTATCCCATTTTTCTCGTAAAGTGTCTGAGATCGCATCATCGTTTTGTGGGTGATTTACTCATTTCGCTTAGCACACCGAAGTTGAACTTGAATCCAAACGTGTCTTCAGAGGGCTGCCAATAAATTCCTAGAGTTTTGATTGACTCAGCTGAGTTTAGTGATAAGGGGATATGTATCTCACGATCATCTTCAGGAATGGATAGTAGCAATTGTTCGTTATTGCTAGCCCATTTTCGAAGTTTAAATTTAGCTTCTTGGAAAACTCCAATTAATTGGGCTTGTAGTTCCAGTGCGTGCTCGACACTATTTGCTCCGGCGAAAATATCATCTACATAAATAGAATGTATTAAAACGGAATAGGCTAACGGATATATATTTCGATAATCATGAGCCAGTTGTTGAATAGTGCGGATGGCTAAGTATGGGGCACTACTTGTACCAAAGGTAACTGTTTTAAGAAAGTATTCCCGTAGTGGCTCTGTATGATGGTTTCTCCAAACTACTCGTTGAAACTGCGCATCATTAAATTGAACCAAGATCTGTTGAAACATTTGTTTTAAATCTGCAGTGAATGCTATCTCGTGCAGTCTCCAATTGGTTATGACAGAGGGTAAATCATTCTGCAATGCTGAACCTGGATATATAATGTCATTCAGCGCAATCTCATTTGATGTCTTTCTAGACGCATTGAACACTATCCTCATTTTAGTAGTAGTACTCGATTCCTTCCTAACAGCGTGATGGGGAAGGTAACAACTGTCAACCGTTAATTGGCCATTAATTCTTTTTACTGTTTCTTTTTCCGAGGTGCTACTCAGTTCCATCTGGTTATCTGCTAAATATTCATTAAAGCACTTATTATATTGAGCTTCAAAAGCTGGATCTCTCATAAATCGTCTTTCCTGGAGAAATAAACGTGTTCACGTGAAAATTTAAAAACTTCTGTACCAACGCTTTGAAAATATTTGTAATTATAGAAAGAATTGCTATTCTGCTATAGTTACTGATATCTCATTTTTTACCAGATTTAAAAATGAGACGAATGAAAGAAATTTTGCAGGGATCAGAGAAAATTTCAGACTGGATGCTTTCATTAAAAATTAAGATCAAAGAAGGAGCTAAGCTCTCAGACCAATGCTTGATTAGGATAGGTGGAAAACCATCATGACCAGCTCCCTTATTAATATCAAGCTGCAATAAACCATCATAAACTTCTGCTTCGGTCAAATTAAAAAAATTAAAATCATTTTTAAAATGAGAAACTAGAGTTGAGATATTTGATGTAGCAGATGGTGAAGAAGGTTCATAAACGGAAAGAAAATAATCGGGAAAGAGATTGCATATATCTGAGAACTGACTAGCAAAAGAGCCCTGAAATGGCATAGGGGTATGGGAAACTCTGCTACTTTCCTTTTACCATTTAAGTCTATTATCAAAATTATGCCGATCTTTTCTTTGGACCACATAGTCAAACGGAAAAAATTCTTCAGAGTTAAAATTTCTGGTAAACCATGTCTCTGTGATAATAATCACATCATAATCATTGCCCAGAACACCAAGCCAAAATAATTTAGCTTTACCACGAATACTAGAGACATTGTGGTAGTAAATGGAAGTGACAGTATTTTGTACAGAACTTTTAGAAAGGATTTTCTTAGCTTTGTAAACATCCAACAAATTTAAATTTCGGCTGAGTTTAATATCAGAGCCGGTACCCGAAGTTTTACATCTGAGGCCACTGGATGAAAATTTCGGCTATGGAATGGTTTAATACTAACATCAATCTGCCAAGTTTCAGCATTTAGAGCCTTTTCATGAAGTTGTTCATTTATATACAATTTAAAACAATTGTATTCAAGATCTTCACGAGTTTTAGTTTTAGGGATGAGCACTCCAACTTTACACAAATTGGTACCCAAGCATTTATTCGCGAGAGCCAAAATATCATCTTCAGTAGTAGAAGGATTGAATCTGGATGAATGAAGCCAAAATTTAGGAGCAACTGTTTTAATTTCAAAATTCGGCAAGGAACTGTTACCGGAAATAGATCTTGTTTATAATCAAACTTAACTGGATAATTAAATGAACCGTTAGCCCTTTCTATGTCTTTCTTTTTAGAACAAGGAATTATAGGCTTATTACTGCAGGAAGATATCTCCAAATTTCTTTCAAAATTTTATGGATTGGGTTGATCATTTTACAAACCACATTCATCAGCAATTGGTAAAACGAATTAAGTAGATTCACGCCCTGATGTGGAACCAAGTGCTGGTACATCAACCGATCCTAAGCCAGTATCGGATAAACTCGAATTTATAATATTATTCTATAGCCAATTTCAAATCAGTTCTCATTTTATTAACGTCATTCAGAATCAACTGATATGAAATTTCGTTGACTTTCAGTTTTACTATCTAGCATAGTTCTATGCAAATCAGGAATAGTTGCATTAGAGTCATTTGACTCATGCATATCCGAAATGGTATGTAAACCATCTTTTATTATTAAAAATGTTTTGTTTTGAACACTGCAATAAGGGCCATTCCACGAAAAAAGTTTTTAATTAATGCCGGTTTTATATTGCCTATTATTTTGACACATTTGATATGCAGTAATTTACCAGATTTGACACTGCATAATTTGCCTGGAAATCTATTCTCAGTAATATTGCTTGGGCAAAAACTGCACGTTTTCACAGATATAGCAAAACAAAATTTAGTTAACAAGTCCACAATAAAATAAACACAACAAGTCAATAGCGCAACACAACAACAAAAAGAAAAGGTAATACAATAGATAACACAAAAAACATTAGTAAATAATGTCGAAAATGAAATATATTTAACTAAAGTTTATTTATTTTATTTGAATGCAAAAACAACATCCGTGGCTGAGAATAATCGAATAATTAAGCGAAACCTGTCAAGTTCTTATGCAAAAAACCATGAACTAATGATCGTGCTTCTCTTTATTAAAAGATTATTGCAATTATGTTATGCTACAAAATCATTCCTCTTATTAACTACACTGTCACCTATACTGTCAACTATTTATATTTGTCTTTCCACTCATCCTAGAACAACAAACCATAATTTCATATATTATGCAGCGGAAAATCAAACAGGGTGACCCTTCATATTTGGTGCACCTTCATATATCTGTGCATTTGGGCAATATGCAAATCAGAACACCCTATGACTAAACACACTGATACAATTACTATCAACTCCATAACAAAACCACCTCACGATACACATCTCGAAGAATCCCTTAATTGAAATACCGTTCGCATTTAATTTTCTTATTTTATTCCTACTCTGTACAATATTAGTGCTAAAATAAACCACTCGCATACTGGTTCTAGTCTTTACTATTAAACCAACTCAAAAGTAAAATTCTCGGACTCGAACTAAAATTCTCGAACTTTTCTATGTATTGTCAAAAAATTATCATAACTGGTCATTTGTCAAAAAATTATCATAACTGGTCATTTTACTCTCATGACAATTTCATAAAATTATCATGAGATTTATCAATTATTATTTATTTATAGACTATTAAATAATTAATATATTAATTATTTCTAAACATATGAATTAGTTCCATAATTAATGTGAAATTTATGTTTTTATGCACCTATAATTATTCATATGTACGTCTTAACACTCGAAAAAAAAATTAAAATGAGAAAACATAACCTAAAGATACAATTTATTTGACATTTCGTACAAATTTCATGATATTTTTACGTGAAATAGCCTCATGATAACTTGCTGAGAGTGTCAACATTTGTATAATATACTTACACTCACATTGATAAATTTCATCTCATGAGACAAAATCTCAGCGATTTTGCATAGTGCAGACGCAGTAATAAATACGAATAGACATTTTTCATTTCTGTATTATATACAGAACCATTTGAATTTATTTGAATTTAAATAATGAGCACTACACGTGTAAAAATTGTAAACTAACACTACAAACAAAAATAAAAATAATTGATCGTTGTTCCTCGTGATAAGTGGATTAGAAAAAGACGCCTATATAATTGAGAATAAAATAAAGTAATAAAATTGCAATTGCAAAGGTGTGTACATACATGTACACATATATACATAACATACGTTGTTTAATTTCCAATTTAATGTGCAACTCAATACTTTTAAACCACTCTGTATTCTACAAATTTGTAGATTACATACCTGTTGGCAGATGGCCAACAGTCAAGTACAAGTATTCATTGTGAAATAATCAAAAAATTTATAAAACATACAAAAAAGTAAAATAAATTAAACTTACCTAAGTGTTCTACATTATTTATAAAAATCCAAAAACGCTTGGATTATTCATTGGTGTCAGAAGTGGGATTTTCAGCCCAATATCTTCAATCACGTAAGCAGTTTCTACAATCCACGTGTTTTTACAACCTACAAGTCATCTTGTGACATCATATCTTCGACATCATATTTTCTACAACACGTGTTAAGTGGTTATGTATAACCGCACAATCTACAATATATCATCTACAATATATATCTACAATCTACATTCAACCTTCAGAGTGGTCTCGAGCACGAGGTTGAAAACTCTCCAACCGGTTATAATATCAGGATACCAACATATTAGGTATATATAAAGTATTTTTCTGTGTTCTACAATTCATTGTGTTTTATGCGCGAAGTATTCAATTAAGTGGTCAGTTTAAATAGTGATAAAAGAACCAAATAACATTACTTAACAATGGCGGAAGCAAAATTAGTTAAACTAAAAACTCAACGTTCAGTGGTCATTGGACAGATTCACCGCGTTGAGAAATTCGTGAGTGACAAAATACACGGAGCGTCTCTGCCTGAACTAGAGGTTCGTCTGCAGAGTCTAGAAAGCTATATAGATCACTTCAATACCGTTCAATCGATTATCGAATGTTGGGATAATGAAGAACTAGAGTCGGGAATACGTGCTGAAATTGAGGAGTTGTATCATGTGATTAAACCGGCATTATTAGTAGCGGTTCGCTCAAAAATAAGTGACACAGACGCTAAGATGACAGCAACACAACCAAATCAAAATTCCATTATTAGTTATCCGCGGATTCAGTTAAAAACATTTGCTGGTGAAATAAATAAATATTTAGAATTTATCGAATCATTTAAATCGCTTGTTCATAATAATACGGCTTTCGATGATCTAACAAAATTTCAACCTGGTAGTGAAGCAGAACGAACTGTTTCATCTTTAGAAATCACAACCGACAACTATGCACAAGCTCTCAAACTGTTAGATGATAGATATAATAATAAAAAAGTTATATGCACTAGTCATCTACATAAAATCTTCAAGTTTAAACCGATTACTAAGGTTTCAGCATCAAATCTTAGAGAGCTAATCGATACGATTAATTCTAATTTAAGTGCCCTCGCAAGTCTTAAAAGACCCACACTACAATGAGACGACTTGATAGTGTATATTATGTGCACTAAGTTAGATCCAACTACATTGGCCAACTGGAATGATGAAGCACCACCAACAAGGCAGGCTACTTTAGCTGAAATGATGGCATTTCTCAATAAAAGGTGCCATTCTTTAGATTTTTCTACACATAGTCATCCAATTAGTCATGCCAATGGACCGGTTCGCCAGCAAAATAATCAACAGCGACCAACTACAAGGTTTACTCATACAAGCACAGGATCTTTATCTCAAGTCACGCAATATAAGTGTACATTTTGCCAAAAACCTGGACACTCCATATTTAGATGCACTCGATTTCTAACTCTCTCACCGGAAGACCGCTTCAAACAAGTTGAACTTTAAAACTTTGTGCTAATTGTCTCAGATCAGATCACAGTATCAAAACCTGTACCAATAGCGAATATTGTCGGAAGTGCAATGAAAAGCATCATACTCTTATTCACCGTGAATCGTCAACAAAGATTTCAGTAAATCAGCATTCATCCACAAACGACGACAAACCTCAGTCTAGTGCTACATCCAGCCACGTATCTACCAATCCTGCAAGTCTCGTAATAAAAAATTCTGAATCTCAGTCGCGATCGTATGTCATATTATCTACAGCGTTAGTCAAGATTCTCGATGTAAATGGATCACCGGTGTTGTGCAGAGCACTATTAGATTTTGCATCCCAGATTAATTTGATGACGGAATCACTCGCTATCCAACTTGGTTTAAAACAAAATAAATGCCATTTGTCAGTGATTGGAGTAGGAGATTCAAAAACATCAAGTCGAACATCATCTACAATAAGTCTACAGTCTCGAATTAATAATTATTCTACAAGTATTGATGTATTTATCTTATCAAAAATAACTGGGTATCAACCTGTTTCTACCATTGATATCGAGTCTTGGCCTATTCCAAAGAACATACAGCTCGCCGATCCACAATTCCATCAGTCAAATAAAATTGATCTACTGATAGGAGCTAAGATTTTCTTAAGTTTGCTCGCGATAGGACAAATAACATTAGCTGATGAGCTTCCCATTCTTCAAAATACGCTTTTAGGGTGGATAATGTCGGGCAAAATAAAGCCTTCCAATCAAAATTATTTCTGTAATTTGTCAATCAAATATGATCAGGTCAATGAGCAAATTAGTGATGACATCATCGAACGATTTTGGAAGCTTGAGTATCCACCAGTCACTCAAAAGTTTACTTCAATTGAGGAAAAATATGAAGCTCACTTCAAGCAACATACAAAACGAAATGATCAAGGAAGTTTCATTGTCAAGCTTCCTATGAGGGCTTTGCCATCTACACTGGGTGACTCTCGAAACATGGCGTTGCGTCGCTACTTACACAATGAGAAGAAACGTAGTCAAAACCATCAACTTCAAAAGGCGTATGTGCAATTTATGCAAGAGTATAAGAGTTTAGGTCACATGCAATTAGTTCCAGAGTCAGAGATTTGCGAAGATCACTATTTCTTACCACACCACTGTGTGTTGAAACCGGAGAGCTCCACCACCAAGTTGAGAGTGGTATTCGACGGATCTGCGACAACGGCTACAGGCAAGTCTCTCAATGATATCCTCATGGTGGGACCAGTGTTTCAAAACGATCTCTTCAGCATCCTTATACGATTTAGAGCGCATAAATTTGTCGTTAGTGCAGATGTGTCGAAATTGTATCGACAAATTTGGATAGATGAGCCAGATTCGCATCTACAATATATATTTTGGCGTGATACGCCTAAAGAAGATCTACATATCTACAGGTTGACAACTGTAACCTACGGAACTGCATCGGCTCCTTATCTTGCGACACGCTGCCTTCAACAATTATCGATAGATGCCAAAAATACATATCCATCTGCAAGTGAAGCTATTCACAACGATATGTACGTCGACGATCTTTTAACGGTATCAAATTCTCCAACAGAACTTCAAGAAATTAAGACCCATATATTTTCCATACTAGGCACAGCTAAAAAGGCGTTACGAAAATGGTGTTCCAATTTACCAGAACTTCTCAATGATATACCAACCGAAGATCGTGAATCTTTGCTTCAGATTGATGATTCTGAGTACGTCAAAACATTAGGCATGTACTGGCAACCTCAAGTCGATGAATTTTATTTCCATGTCACACTCTTAGAAAGGACACAAATCATAAAAAGGACTGTTATTAGCGACATCGCACGAATTTTTGATCCCCTTGGTCTAACGAATCAAGTTACCACTCTGGGTAAACTGTTTCTACAACAGCTGTGGCAGCTCAAACGTGCTTGGGATGAATGTCTGCCCCAAAGTCTGCATACCAAATGGCAATGCTTCAGAAGCCAACTTCTTCAGCTCAACCAGTTTAAAATCAAACGTCATCTCTTCAAAGGTACATCGTCAATCAACGTGCAACTACACGGCTTCGCAGACGCGAGTGAACGAGCATACGGTGCGGCTATTTATACAAGATGTGTTGACCAAGACGGTGAAGTAGTTGTCCAACTTTTATGTTCAAAGTCGAGAGTATCTCCATTACGTAAAACTACTATTCCACGCTTAGAGCTCTGTGCTGCCTATCTTCTCGCAGAGCTAGCACATCGAGTACGCGCAATAATTAATTTTAAGGTCAACAACATGTTTTATTGGACTGATTCAATTATCGTCCTCCATTGGCTCAAATCTGAATCATCTGCTTGGAATACATTTGTTGCCAATTGAGTGTCCAGTATCCAACAACTTACCAATGTTAATGATTGGTATCATGTGAAATCGGAACAAAATCCTGCAGATATTGTTTCACGAGGAAGCATCCCGGAGGAGTTGCTTAACAGTTCAATGGACCTCAATTCTTATCTACAGACGATCAAAATTGGACACTTAAACAACCGTCACTTGAATGCTCTCTTCCTGAAGTTCGAAACACCAAGTCAGTTTTAGTTTCCATGAATGAAGAATCGAAGACAAATTATGGAAATGATTTAGTCGACTCAATAAAGTATAAAAACAATTTAAGAAGCCTATGCAACATCATGGCTTGGATCAATAGATTTATCTCCAACTGTCGTTTACGGTGCCGACTACGAGGACAGTTGGGAGAAAAAACAATTGGTTCTCTTTCAACTGAAGAAATTGAGAATGGTCTGCAGAGTATTGTAAAAATTGTGCAAGCCAGATCATTCCATGATGAAATAAAGATGCTGTTATCAAAAGGTTTACCAACAAAAATTCATCTAAATTCCTTATCCCCTTTCATAGATGATAAAGGCATATTAAGAGTTGGTGGCCGCCTTCCTAAATCTTCATTATCATTCTTATCCAAACATCCTATACTTCTTCCATTCAAACATCCTTTCCCAATAACTTTAATGTCCGAGTATCATTCTAGATTGATTCATGCTGGACCTCAAGCTATGCTAGCAGCAATTCGGGAAAAATTCTGGCCATTAAAAGGACGTAATTTGGCTAGTAACATATATAAATCCTGCATTAGGTGTTTCAAAATGGCTCCTCGTTCTATAACTCAACTCATGGGTAACCTTCCTTCTCACAGAATCAACTATGCACCAACATTTAGTGTAGTTGGCGTGGATTATTGTGGCCCTTTTTACATTCACTATAAGGTTCGAGGGAAGACAGCCACCAAAGCATATTTAGCAATATTTATATGTTTTTCAGTGAAGGCTGTCCATTTAGAACTTGTGTCGGACATGACAACGGATGCCTTTATAGGTGCCCTAAAGAGGTTGATTGCTACCCGAGGTATTTGTCATCATATATATTCCAACAATGGGACAAATTTTGTAGGCGCTAATTCTGAACTTCAACAATTGCGTAAACTCTTTCTGTCAGAGCAACATCAACAAAAAACCACGAAGTTCTGTCAAGATAATAATATCACATGGCATTTCCAACCTTCATCATCCCCAAACTTTGGCGGCTTATATGAAGCCGCAGTGAAATCATCAAAACATCATATGTTACGAGTCACCTGGAAACTTTACGTTCTTCTTGCTCAAAGCACGATAAAAAACTTCTTTAATATAAAAAAAAGGCTGCCGAGATCATCCAACCTGAATCGGTTTTCGTATACTTGATGCCCTCTAGAATCGAATCTATGTCATCTTTCGAAAAAATTTTGTAATGGTATACAGTCATAGGAAGAACTACGAAATCATCAGCAGAAAAGCAAAACAAAATAGTGACGTTCTCCTTGTCTCGACCTTTATTCGTTTCATATACGTTATTGGCACCTTTAGGAGCTAAAACAGTAAAACAGTTCCACCTTTCGGACACAACAAAAACCCTGATTCGTCTCCATTAAAGATCCGACTGAGTCTTTAAGAGTATCGTCCAATAACCTTTTGCCCTAAAGTATTTTTCAATTTTATGAAACCAACCCCTTATATCTTTTTCAGATACATATACACTTGAGTAGGTAACCGCTTCCGGAGTTCAAATTGAAATTTCTGGGTGTCTCTTTAGAAAGCCATAGTACCATTTACTTCCCGGATAATTGTTTTTAAAGAAATTTTCCCGGGGAAAGCATCGATAGACATACCACCTCGAATTCGCTCGAGTGCCACTTCCACATCCCCTACATTATAAGTCATTTTTTCGGAGCCATTACTACTGGCTTTGCTGAAAGTAAAATTTTGAAACTAAACCTAGTCAAAATAAATGCGGTTACCTTAGCTAAAATCTAAATTACTAACTTGGATCTTTAAATTAAAAATTTAATATGGCTTATTACTGGGATAAAATTATTTTATTTTTTTAACGATCAGTAAGATAAGATGGCAGCCAGCTGAGGTGTGTAAACTCAGCTGGCTTTGTGTAAACTCAAAATTCATTTTATCTAATTTAATAATTAGGCGATGTTGATCGACTTTATCAAAGTCCTTGGCAAAGTAAGTGAAAATGACATGAACTGGCTGCTAAGAGTTCTGAACTTCTGTATAAATTACGGCAAAATAAAACCAGATTTGTAACTGTTGATCTACCTGATTGCAACCATGTAACTCGGCACATAAAAATATGTTAGCAGCTTTTTCGCTTTTGCTTCCGAAAATGATGACTGATAACTTACAAAAATTAGTTTATGAAGATTTCAAACAGATATAGCCTTTTCAAATATGTTAAATAAAAAATGATGTCGACGATGATCTGACCAACAAAATGCTCGAGCTTTTAAACCAAAAAAATACGAAAACACTTAACATCAACCAAATGTTAAGCTTTTGAATTAGATGTAACTTTTATTTACGTTTGTTGAACTTTCCATCCACAAATATGGCTGTATAGAATTAAAAATTATAAATTTAAATATATTTCGCTGAAAATTTATTAGTTTAGTTTTAAGTACCGACTCAAAAAAGTATTTGGAGTATGAGATACCTACCTGTACGAATAACATCTTCATATTTTCGCAAAACGAGGGGTGACTATTTTTGTCCATCACTTCCCCTCGCTTTGTATTGTGCCAGTGTAATTTAATCTAAATCATACCCATTATACCATAAAAAACTTGGTGCTGCTTTTAAAAAAAAAATTTTTGAATACTGTAATAAATTAAATTACAAGTAAAACAATTTAGAAAAACTTTGCACACCAAGAAGAAGATAATTAGATATGATGGATCAGCAGCACAAAGATGTTGACGAGAGTTACTGGTACGTTGTGTTCTTTTATTTATTCGTATTTTTATGCCTTTTAATTTTCTGTCAACAAAAATAATTTTTAATACAGTTTCAACGTTTGTGTATACATCCACAGCTAGGTAAGAAAAGATCAAGTACGAGGGATGATGTACACAACACAACAAAAATATGTTAAGAATAATTTGTTTTAAAATTTAATTTAGATAATTCTAAGTGATTTGAAGAAGCTGTTGTTATTACAAATAATATAATATAACACATTAAAAGTATAATATATATATATATATATATATATATATATATATATATATATATACAGTATATATATATATATATATATATATATATACAGTGCGTTGCATAACTATATAACCACTCGTTTTTTTGATTTTTTAAAATAACGGATTTAAAAACTTCAAAACTTTTAATGCAAAAAGTTGCGTAAGGATGAAATATATAAAATACAAAAAAAAACCGTTACAATATTCAATCGTTTTAAACAAATTTGAATTTGCCTTGTTGCATAACTATAAACCACTTTTATTTCAATAACCTTAACTCAATAAAAAGCTAATAAAAATAAATAAAAACCAAAATGTTAATATTTCGTTGGTCCACCTTTGTTTTCCGCTATAGCTAAAATTCTATTCGGCATACTTCTAACCAACGAATGCATAATTTCGGGTGATATTTCCTCCCAGGCATGTTGAATAGCTACTTTTAATTCCTCTACAGTGTCAAATTGCCGGTTACCTTCGTAAATTTTTCTAGCCAATATTCCCCAAAGATTTTCGATCGGATTTTAGTCTGGCGAACAAGCGGGCCAATCTAATACTGGTATGCAGTGTGTTTGAAACCATGAGTTTGTACTCCAACTCGTATGTACTGGAGCATTATCTTGTTGGAAAATCCAGTTTTCATCTTGGTTTATGTACAAGAAAGGTTATAGATGATTTTCTAACACGCCAATGTACTTTACGCTGTTCATTTTGGTGGTTGGAAACGCTAAGGTAAGAGTTCCCGCTGAACAGAAAGCACCCCATACCATTAAACTACCACCACCAAAATTTCGTTTAGAAAAGTATTTTGGCTCTTTTCTCATTTCTCTCCAATAGTACTGAGTGCCGTCCGGACCATCAAGATTAAATTTTTTTTTTATCGGAAAAAATCACCTGTAATTGATTAATGGGTTAGTTTTGATAAAATCGCGTAGTTTTCATAACAACGAAACAATTATTTTTTTAATTACTTTTGACCAGTCGCGACTCATGTTTGCCCTAACAAATTGAGGACGGGCGGCTTTGTGCCGTGGCAATAACTTAGGCGCTGATATCGGTTTACTGTGTTTCAGTTGACCAGCAACTTTCAAACACCGACAGATTGTGCTCCGACACACATTTAATTTAAGGTCGCTTTTCAGGCGCTTTCTTTTAAAAGTATTACTCGCGGCTTTAATCAACCCACTGGTTTCGCGTAAACTCATCTTTTTTTTTGGCCCACCGTTTTTTTTTTGTCCCGTAATTAACCGGATCTCTTAAAAAATTTCCAACGGTAACATGGGTGCGGTTTAATTTTTGTCCGATTCATCTTAACGAAAAACCTTCTTCGGAAAGGGGCAGAATTTTGCCTTTTTATTCGTCCGATTAATATTTTCCACATGGCATTATTTTTCTAAGATTGTAGTTGTAAGGAAGCAAGGTGAACTAATACTAAAATTTGTATAATTTATAAAACAGCGAGAAAAAACCATCAAAAGGCCTACTGGTTATATAGTTATGCAACAAGGCAAATTCAAATATTTATTATTTTTGTATAAAACGATTGAATATTGTAACGGTTTTTTTTTGGTATTTTAAATATTTCATCCTTACGCAACTTTTTGCATTAAAAGTTTTGAAATTTTTAAATCCGTTATTTTAAAAAATCAAAAAAACGAGTGGTTATATAGTTATGCAACGCACTGTATATATATATATATATATATATATATATATATATATATATATATATATATATATATATATATATATATAATATATATATATATATATATATATATATATATATATATATATATATATAATATATATATTTATATATATATATATATATATATATATATATATATATATATATATATATATATATATTATCTAAAAAAAAATATAGGTTTTAAAAGTGAGCAAATAATGAAAGCTGGCTGGATCCGGGCTATACGGATTAACGCCAATTAATGTATGCTCTCCTTTGTTTTTGTTAAAAGAATTTTTATAAATTAGATATTGTGAACTGTCCTAATTCTATTTTATACTTTATACAACTTTATATGTATTTGGTTATATATTGATCTATACATACAAATGGTAGAAACGTTTTTGTGTAAGTAAATAGAAACGGTTTTTACTATATTTTTTTTTGATCATTGCGTTACCAACTGTCATGAAATACAAATTGATTGATTGATTGATTAGAGTGTACGGCCAAGGACGAACCAGGAACTCCCGGAATGCCGGGCACCACCGTACACCCGTGTTACATGTAACAAAACCGAAGGAATGGAAGGAATGTTAGTTGTGACAGACTCGACCCGGTTACTGACACCTAAGCGATCGATAGTTAGTATTTTTTTTTTGTGGTGTAAGGAAAGGAAGGGCATGTTAGTAATGACAGATTTGACCCGGTTTTCCGGAAGCCAATATTCAACTTATGTTAGCACAAGACAATCACAATTTTGACGAGCTGCTCTGCATTATTTCATTTCTTATCATCAACTGCAGTGTGTCCCCATTTAGGTGTATCAGCAAATATTTCCTAAAAGCAAAATCTATTAATGAAATAATTGCACTTAGCTGTAGGCTTTAATAAATTGAATTAGTTTTCATCTGAAATGATAAATTAATTAATTTTTAATATAATAAAGTAATAATATCATAATTTAATTTCTGCAAGACTTATACTGTAATAAACTGGATTAGTTTTCCCTGAAAATACAAATTTATTAATTTGTCTCATAATAATAATAATATATTAATGTAATATCAACATGTAAATACACAAATACATAAATATATAAATACATAAATATATAAATATATAAATATATAAATACATAAATACATAAATATATAAATTGATTAGATTGATTGATTAGAATGTACGGCCAAGGACGAACCAGGAACTCTCGGAATGCCGGGCACCACCGTACACCCGTGTTACATATAACAAAACCGAAGGAGTGGATGGAATGTTAGTTATAATAGACTCGACCCGGTTGCAGACACCTAAGCGATCGATAGTTAGTGTTTTTTTTTGTGGCGAAGGGAAAGGAAGGGTAAGTCAGCAATGACAGAATTGGTTCGGTTTCCCGGTAGCCAATATTCAAAGTAATGTTAGTAAGCACAAGACAATCACAATGAGCTGCTCTGCATTTTGTCATATATTATCAGGAACTCCAATCTGCAATCATTTTTCTGTAATCTTGCAGTGTTTCTTTAAAAAAAATATCTATTAATGGCCTGATTTCTGCAAGCCGTAGGCTGTAATAAATTAAATTAGTTTTTGATCGAAATTTACAATTAAATATTAAAATATAAAAAATATAACAAAGATAACAAATACAAATATTAAAATAAAAATATAACAATATATATAATATATAATATATATAATATAATAAATTTAAAAATATAAAAAATACAAAATTATAAAAAATATAAAATATATAAAACATATAAAAAATATAAAAAATATAAAAATACAAAAAATATTAAAATATAAAAAACCTAAAAATATAAAATATATAAAAATGCAAAAACATACAAAGAATACAAAAAATATAAAAATACAAATATTATAAAAATAATTATACATTTTAATAATATAATAACATAATAATATACAATAATAATATAATAATATGATAATATAATTAATACTATAATACATATATATAATTTGGTACAATATATTAACATTATAATATAATAACATAATTTCTGCAAGCCGTAGGCTGTGATAAATTGCATTAGTTTTACCTTAAATCTACAAATTTATTAATTCGGCATATTATTGCTAAAATTTAAAGTGTTAATTAGAATATAATAATAAAGTAGTATAATAAAATAATAATATAATAATATAAGTACATGAACATCTAAAATATAAAAACAAGAATATAAAAACACAAGAATACAAAAACATAAAATATAAAAATGAAAGCACACAAAAATACGAAATTATCTAAATATAAATATTAATAAAAATATAACTTTACGATAATTTAATAATATAACCTATCAAAAGCCCCCAAAAGATGCACAACACCACAAACCATTGGGTCATTTCCATAAAAAATATAAAATTCTAAATTCAAAAATATACAAAATTTGTAGCCCTCGCCAACCCTGCCTCAAATCGCAAAAAATGGTTACTCAAAATCGAAAAAGTCCAAAAGGCATCCGATCGAGACAACCGATACACTCATCAAAAGCCTTCAATACATGTAATAACACCACCGTAAATCATTAGTTCATCCTCAAAAAATGTAAAATCCAAAAATGCACCAAAAAAGGGTACCGCCTATGCCAATTTCCGCCTCGCATCGAAAAAAAATAATGACTTAAAACTGAAAACCTTCAAAATTATCCGACCGGGATGACCGATATATCCATTAAATTCCTTCAAAACATGCAAAAACACTACCACAAATCAATTGTTCATTCTCAAAAAAACTTAAATATTTAAATTTCAAAAACAATCAAAAGCTTCAGCCTGGTTGCCTCGTGAAAGACACAGCTGCAACCACCAAATACGAAGTCCATTTACAGCAGGCCTCCAAAAACCATTGCCAACACCGCTCGAAACCCAAGCTATCCCTCACAACCCAAACATCGTCAAAACCAAAGCGGTGCGAACGAACCGGTACGGTTGTCAGCCACCAACAACTCCGCTGCACCCGAACTCGCATCCAACAGTCTAGCCGCACACAAACTACAAAGCAAACACAACCAACAAAGCACCACACCCCACCTCCACGCCATTTCCAAAATCCAAACCACAATTGATTCACATTAGGGATGTACCATTGAGCGGAAATATCGATATCTTACATCAATATTAACATCGGTACCTCTACATTGATACGTGTAAAACATCAAATTTCAAACATCTATGTCATCAATACATCGATAATTATGACAAAAGTCATACTATAATTAAATTCAAAAAAATGTAAAAAAAAATCAAATAAATTTATCACTTTCTCAGTAACTTTCTCCAAATATCTCAAAGCCTATATGGTCTGTTGATTGTAGGACCATAGTAACATTGACAAACTTTTCCCTTTCAATCTGTTTCGTTGTTTTGTTACTGTCAGCCCGGCATTTGAAAATAGCCTTTCAGATGGTAAAGGTCCTATTGTTAAACCAGTTACTAATGAAACGCGTTCAATAATACAATAATTATGCATAGATCAAGCAAGTTTACCTGTATCGAATTTAATCGAACGTCGATATTTCAGAAACATGGATATTTTAGATTAATCAACATCGATGTCAAAAAACTCGATTCATCGCATAGCAAACATTGATGTTTTTTTTATCATCGATGCAAATCGAACATCCTAATTCTCTCTAATTAAACCCGTCAATCCATACCAGCTGAAAATTCAAGTAGCAAATATGCACCACCACAATTCACAATCAAAATAATTTACGTTCCTTTCCCAATTAAAAACAGATCAAATTAAACAACTTACCGTCGACACAACTCGATCGATCATCTGTTATTTAAAATTCTAAAATCGTAAAACAAAAACAATCAACGAAACATATTACGATAATTTCTCTTATACTCCTCTCTCATGAGATACATAAATACATAAATACCAGCACGCATGCAAAATAAACCACCAACGGGATTAACAAAACGGAACCTGTGTACATACATACATATGCATGCACACACCAAATAGAAGCTACAATATAATATATAAGGTTTTACTATGTTTTACTATATTTGATTTTATCCAAAATCATGCAACCAAACTAGGGCTAACGCATGTTTTGTACCAAAATTGGACCACCATACAATTTTATTTACATTTATTATATAATCCATATACATTATATACAATACACATGTACATTATTATGATGAACCTTGTTATCCGTTGTAGAAACTAAAAATCGAGCGACAAAGACAAAACAAAACAAAAAGACAACAAAAAATAAAAACTTCATCTAAACACAATGTACTAACGGTGCTAACGTATGTTATATATGATATATATATATATATATATATATAAATATATAACACCTATGTAGAAAATATACCATAATAAAAAATAAAAAATGCACATTAAATTGATGCATTGGTACCTGTTCTCTGGGAAAGCGACAGAGATCCCGATCCATTTCACCACTTCAACACACACCATCTAGTGACATACCCAATTGTGTTAAATTAAAACTAATTTTTAATAGTTTACACTAAACATTATTTATAAAAATTTAAAACTATCATTGTACAATAAATTAAATGAAATTAATTAATTAATTAAAATTTTTGTGAAACATCAATTTTCTTTTTTTACACTCACGCACATTGACTCTAAAATTAAATTAAATAAATAATAAATTATAAAACGAAGAGAACGAACAAAGCACGTCCGATCTCTTCAACGATCAATGATCGACCACCAACTGTCATGAAATACAAATGTGTATAAATTCTCATAATAAAATTAAAACGTATTTTTATTAAGTTTATCATCTTTAGAACCCAACAGGTTATGGGCTCAGGTTCATTAACTCTATAATTATAGTAGTATAAAGTGTTAGTGTGGTATAATGGATAATTTTAAAATTGACAAATTAAATGATACCAATTATGATGGCTGGAAAATGCAAATGAAAAGCATTTTGATACACAAAGGTTAATGGCCTTATACAAATAATACCGTAATATTTAAAAAGCCAGAGAAACAAGAAAACTGGAAAAATAAAGATTCCAATGTAAGTGTTAATTGCGCTTCACATAAGGACCGGTTCGTAAAGTTTCGTTATTCAAAGAACTAATCCAAACAAAAAATGGAAGCGATTAATCGATTAAAAGTCACGTGTGCAATTTTTTCAACGTGAAAGAAAAATTAGAAGAAAAGGTCCTTCCGGAGGAGGTGTTAACCATTATGCTGAAAATTGTATTATTTCAATTGAATCCAGAGATGAATTACCAAAATTAGATACGGTAAAAATTAAGATTTTTGAAGAAGAATAACGACAAGGCGAGAAAGATTTTCAAGGCGTCGAACATCAGGTGTAAGCAGTAAAGTCAAAGCTAAAACATTTTACCAAAAACCGGTTTAAATGTTTTAACTGCGGAAAGCGCGGCCATGAGCAGAAACCGCATGGTTCATCAGCATTGTAGTCATCAAGTTTGAATTGTGTTTTTGATAACAATGAGTGGTGTTTGGATAGCGGTGTAACATCGCATATATCATGTAGTAGAAATTATTTTATTGAATTAAAACCTATTCTTGCTCACCCAGTGAAGTTGCCATCTGATAAGTCGGTAAATGCTAGTGGAATAGGCATTGTAAAATTTACAATGAACGATAGAGAAATTACGTTGAATAATGTTTTATGTGTACCGGAACTTCGTGGTAATTTTATATAGGTTAGCAAAGCTCTCTCTATGAGTAATAATGTACATTTTTATAATGCTTATGCTGATATTGTATTTTGAATTTGAGGAATGAAGTCGATACAACAACCAATTAAAGAAATTACAAATCAATGCTTTAGCTGTATGAAAATGATATGGTTATTGGCTTGAATTTGAAGATCGCTCCAAAAACTTTAAATTGTGTCAAAAATCAATGTTTCCAAATCATTCAGTATCAAGAACTGATGAGGTCCTATATCTGCTTCATACAGATATATGCGGCCTTATGCAAACGCAATCGGTTGGCGGAGCTTGCTATTTTGTAACCTGCATCGATGATATTTCATGAAAAATAAATGTCTATTTTATGAAAACACGAGATGAAATTTTTTCGGTGTTTCGTGAATTCAAGAATCGTGTGGAACTACAAACAGGACAAAAATTGAAAATGCTTAAAAGTGACAACGTAAAAGAATATGCGAGCAATGACTTTACCAAATATTTGAAACAAAATGGAATTAAACGGCAAATGCAAATGCTTATCGACTGAATCCAGTGTGAAATTGGCTATGGGAATGGAAGATCAAAATTCGAGTGAGTCCGTAAAAAATTCTTTTGAAACATTACGGAATTTGACAAATGTTTGTGCCGTAATTTTCACTCTGTTACCTTTGTTAAATGACAATTAATTTAAACGAAACATTTTCGTTCAGTTCTTAATAATTTCACTGGTCAGTAACATGCCGACTCGATCTATCATATTCTTACTTTTAGTTGTTACTGAGTCGCTGACCCATGATGCTAAGGTTTTCAATTCAAAATAATGAATAACTTTCCTTACATTTGGAGAGCCCCGACAATATTTGGTTAAGTTGTATCTACTTTGCTACGAAATTATTTTTTTCATTTCTAATGTCTGATGATTATGACAAACTAAAAATATTAATGACAAAACTAATTTACTCTTCAATTATAGTATTTAAAGCCATAAGTTTATTATGCATTTTATTGATGTAGCCAAAACTAAATTTTTTTATGTACAATTAGCTTTGGTAATATTGCAAAGTAAAATTTACAAAGTCCCATAATATTTGAAACTTTGCAATTACATTAATTCCGCTATTTAACTGCCCCAACATTTTTGGTCTATCAAGCCGGAATACAATCACATTTAGCTCGCCACATTGAGCAATTTACAACATACTGAATATTACTGATCTTATTGCATAGGAAGAATATTTTATTTGGAGCTTTTTAGTTTCAACATTTGGAGTCCAGATAAGCCAAAATAAGTTCAAGAAGTCTCTTTCAACCCTTAACAAATTTATTTGCAGTAAATTTTTCCTATACAGCACAATTCTTGCAATAAAAGCATGGCATTTTAAGAAAAAACGTACGCTTTATATTTATATATATATATATATATATATATATATATATATATATATATATATATATATATATATATATATATATATATATAAAGCGTACGTTTTTTTAAAAATGCCATGCTTTTATTTCAAGAATCGTTCTGTATAGGAAAAAGTTACTGCAAATATATTTATTAAGGGTTGAAAGAGACTTCTAGTGGGACCTTTAATGAACTTAAAAATCGTTTATTTCGAAGATTTAGGCCAAAGTAGGGTTTTTTTAGATTAGAACCTATGCTTTTGTGAGACTTTTTATATTGGGCAACTTTACACTTTTTGTACACTAAAATTTTTTGTAAAATGTATGATTTCAGCGATTTGAGCAAAAATTGGTATTCACTAAAGCAAATGAACTTTCGCAAAGTTCTATAGTGTTACAATGCAACAACAAATAAAAATCGATAACATCAATAGTTCTTTGATTTATTATGCAATTGTTTATTTTCTACAGTGTTAAGTGTGTATGCAATTAACGAGGTTTAGCTTTCTTTTGCACTATTTTAAAAAAGTTAAGAAAAAAATTAAAAAAATTCAAATGGCAGATTTTTGACGTCAAACATATCTCCACTCGTCTGACAAAATTTAAATGAACTCTAATATCAGTTCTAAAAATATCTTGAATTCTTTGTCTCATATTTTCTGAAGTGGTGGGCCCATTAAATCGGGTGGTCATGCTGGAAAAGATTTAGTTCCATTTCTTTCAATCCATTTATTCGAGAACATCATATTTAATTGTTGTTGGGAAGTTATATTAAAATGAGGAGGTGCGTCATCCAACTAAAGCCATATTTCCTATCTTTCTCGCAGTGTAATATCTCCCAATAAATTGAGGAAATCTTCGACAAAAAAAAAATCACAAATTTGTGTATCGTTTATGTTCCATCAAAAATAAAAGACCCGATTAGGCGAGATCCAAATATTCCAGGACAAACACTTACACTCCAACATTGTTGATGGTCAACAGAACGCATCCAATGTGGATTTACATTACTCCAATAATGAAAATGATGCCTATTGACTCTTAAACTTTGCTGCGTCTGTTCAAAGGACACGATGAATAAATTGGGATTTCCATCAATTTGTTGCCACACCGAGCAATTGGCGCAGTAGTTACAATTGCGGTGTTTGGATCGGTAGGTACCAGATTCAAATCCCAACGGAGAGGGTTGAAAAAAGGATTTTGTATCACTTGATTTCGATCGGTGATGACGATGAACACAACTATAATTCTCTGTTGGAGTGCAGAATCTATGGGCTGCACCATCGTCCATGTCAGTACAGGTTGGGTGGAGCAATGCAATGTGCAGATAGAGCTGCGAACCAGTATTCGTGGGACCTCAATTTGGCTGGTGACGACGTAAGATAGGACGTTAAAAACTAACAGCGAATGAGTTGGGAGAGCTTCAGCCCCAAAAAAATTCCCGGGTTCAAACAAAATAAAAAAGCAATGAAATGTGGTATGCATGGAATTTATTTTCTCTCAAAACGCAAGGCACGGTCGTTTGAGATGCTCCTCTATCCCGTGCAATATTTCGTGATAATGTGTGTGGGGCAAGTGATACTGCATCTAGGACATCTACAACAATTTCCTCAGGAAATTCAAGACGAATCTTTTTTTTGTGCTTCCGGTAGAGTGCAAAGCTTATTTGCTAAATGTTTAAATACAGCTCTTCCAAAGTATTCACGATCTTGATGTCTTACAGCATATAATTTAATTGCCATCCGTTTGTCATTATTAAAACTCAAGACTAATAAATGCATTTATTTTTTCATTAACTTATTAATAAATTAAACAATTGCATACTAAATCAAAGAACTATTGATATTATCTATTTTTATTTGTTGTTTAACACTATAGAACTTTGCGAAAGTTCGTTTGTTTTATAATGAATATCAATTTTTGCTCATATCTTTGAAAACAAACATTTTACAAAAATTTTGACCTTGAAACGAATTTCTAGGTCATTCAAGGTCACCATTAGAGTCCCCTCTTAATCCTTAACAAATTTCATTTGAATTAATTTTCTCAGCACAGTTATATCGAGATAAAAGCCTGGTATTTTTTTAAAAACTCGCCATATATATATATATATATATATATATATATATATATATATATATATATATATATATATATATATATATATATATATATATATATATATATATATATATATATATTTATATATATATATATATATATATATATATATATATATATATTTATATTTATATATATATATATATATATATATATATATATATATATATATATATATATATATATATATATATATATACTTATATGAAATGAAGTTTGACCTAAAATAATGGCCGCTTGCCATTTTTCACCTGACATGTCGATCAACGGAACTCACGAAAGCCAATCATTTGTCGTCTATTTAAGTAAAATTCCAGTCATGTATATGTTGCGTGAGGTGAATTATGTCCTCCGATAACAGTGATTTTTGTTGGTAAAATTCGAGGTGTAGAGCTGCATTAAAGACCAATTCCTGTGAACGATGGCTCAATTGGCTGAGGCAATTCGTGGAATAAATTACGAATATTTTTGAATAAATCTGGAAGACAATGCTTCTCGTCAACAATGCATACAATCATCTTTAAAACAAGTTGGTTAGGGAAAAAAATTGATGGCTTTGCCCCCGCATTCGCCATCACCGAATTTAATTATAAAAACAAATAAAGGAAAACAGTATAGTACCAGCAACAACATTTAACCGTCAAAAAATTTATTTTTTAAGTTTTCAGTCTAAAAACTTAAAAAAAAAAAAACGAAAAAAAGTTTTGCTAACACATTTTCAATAAAAGTTTTTTTTATGAACTCTTAGAATCCGATTGGAAAGTTTTCGTTTTTTGTGCTTTTTGTTAATTTTTTTTTGTTTTTGTTGAACAACAATAAAACTGAAATATTCCAAAGATGGAACAAAATTTTTTTTTTATTTATAATAAAAACGATTTTCTATTTGTTATAAACATTTCCTTGTTGAATTTAATTTGTTTGTTTGTTTGTTTGTTGTAATTGGATTGATTTAAATGGTTTTTCAACTTAATCCAAAATATAGTTGCTAATATGTGTGTGTGTGTGTATATATAAAAGTTTAAATTTTGACAGTTTTTTTACTGTCTATGTGTGTGAAATCCAAAAGAATACGATTATAACAAGTTCCGATGATTGTGGAGAGAAGGCACATACAGAAGGAGGAAGACATGAGAACGGAAACAATTTTATTTCAGTCAGTTCCAGATTTTTTTTTTGTTGGTTAATTTGTTGCAAATCAATTAAATTGTTAAGGCGACGAGAAAATTGTGTGGAAAACTTTAAAATTGTTTGTGGTTGGGTACTAGTAAATTGTTGAGAGATTTAATGTTTTAACAGTTTAATGTTTGGTGAAAGTTGGATTTTTCCAAAAATTGTTTTAATTAAGTTCTAATCTCTCTTTTACCCTTAATGAACTCAAGGAAATTTTCAGTTTTAAGCAATTAGCATTTACCTTTATCTGAGGAGTATTTTGCTTCTGACTACGTAGTCTATATAAAATGATTATGTTCAGAGTACGGAATTTATGGATTCTGCGGTGCTGCCATTGTTGCGTGCGGGTGAACAACCAATAATCGTGCGTGGTTTTAACCTCAACGATTACCTAATCGTAAAGCTACTGTTTCGACGTTAATGGTATTCTAGTTTCTAGATCTGCTAACGATAGAGTCATAATTACGGCTGAATATTTTGCAAGCATTGTTACAACACAAATAAGTATAGTATTTTTATACGAATCTCTAGTAATTTCGGATTAAAGAATCCTTTAAATAAACGGTTAATCAATTCAAAGTCAATTCAAAGTGTTTTTCATGTCTGGTGTTGCTAAAGACAAATGACTTTTTTGTGAGCCATGCGGTTTAATAAGAAACTAATGCTCCTTGAGAAGCGTCGTAATAAACTAAATTGTTTATGCCGATTACATAGAGAATGTTCTACTTGGCTTCCAATAATAGTTTCAGACTCTTCTCACTACTTATAAATAGTAACACGCGTTCGGTCAGATTTTAGTATGATAAGGTTTAACGTTGAAAAAATGGTCTAATGTCAGTTCCGGGCAAGATGAAATTGCTCGTATCTTTATTTAAAAACTAGTAGACTGCGGCAGCTATGCGTGCCGAATTTGGGCGCCTACTCTGGCTTTAAAATTTAGTCATAATTAACGTTTCGTTGGTTTCCCGGGGCTCTGAAAGATTTTAAATTTTACACAATTAATTTAGGAATAATAAATTTTGAATTACTATTGATAGACCTGTGGATTTTAAAAAGGACTTTTTACATATTATATAAATCTCTGTAGTTTTTTTAATCTCATAGCCCATGATATCCTTATCAAATATTAGAGTTTCACATTTTTTAACCTCAAAAAAACATAGGCAAATCTAAATTATTCGAGAATACGCTAATAAGAAAACTAGTTCGGTAAATGTATCCCACAAATTTGGAAGAATGCAACAATTCTGATATTGAAATTTCTTCGTCTATGTCATACTCAGCTTTAATATTATATGAATTTAGAATGCTTGATTTAGCATAAAAACATTGATGTTTTATTGCTAAAGTTTTGCATACGTTAATAAAATTATGACAGTTTGCAGCCATCTGCTTAAAAGTATTATGTTTAAAGGTATTATGTCCAATGATATATGAGGGGTCCCATTTTCTTAATAATTCTTGGGTAATGGATAAGAAAGTGATGTTTTCGGATAATTTTATGTTCAGTATATTCCGTTTTAAAATTATGAAGGTGTATTGTAATTAATTCAGGCAATTTGTCAAGAATAGCAATAGGAATGCGTGGAGTGAACTTTATTTTTTTGAAGTACATCGTAAAACATAACAGGAAATTATCTTATAAGACACCAAACTGAGACTCTTTTTGACCTAACAAGTTACCTTGTTTTTCAAGATTTATAAAACTAGGTCGATTTGTATTATCCAATAATCTACAATTAAAACATATTCATTAAGCTCCGATGATGTTAATTTTTTTTTTGGCTGATGCCTTCCAAAATATCGTGCATCACATTAACACTCAGCGCTGCAAAAGTGTTGAAATACTTCAAACAGAAATAATCTACAGAAATAGTTTGAATTGAATGATTCATTGAGGCCATACAAAGTGTTGGCTCCTATAGTGATCTTTTTTCCAAAATATTTATTTTTGATACCAGTATGTTCAAGAAATTTTATGTCATCTACAATTGGTTGTAACATTGCAACAAATTCATTCGATTCAACATCTTGAGAGTTACATAAGGCTACTAAAAATATATGGTAAAATAGATACCACAAATTTTGTGAACTTTTGTTTTTGATCCTAGGGGAACAACAGCTTCGAAATCATCAGTAAACAACTGTATTTAAAATGTGAATTTTTGCTGCGCAAAAAGTTCATTATTTTTATAGTACAATCCATCGCTAGTTGGATCTGATATTTCCTTTTTCAATATGTGAAACAAAAAATTTTGATTCAAGGACAAATATTTTAAAGTTTGAATATTTTAAAGTTTTAGGCCGAAACACATAAGTGTTTTGTTCTTGGCAAAAATATTGATCTCTTCTAATAGAAACAGCAATTTCTTTTGGATGCGGTATTCCAGATTGCAAAATTACTTTCTTTCTTTTATAGCTTAAATTTATATTTTTAAACGGATTATATAAAAACTGTTGAATTTTCAAATTTAAATGTTGGTATTCTACCGAAGTTGTTCGTAACATATTTAAAACGCTTTTAGTTAAATTAGTGACAGAATCAATAATGGAATTAATTTTAATGTCTTGTATATTTAAGTTATTAATATCTAAGATAAACCGTTCAGCAATATTTTGTGTTGTATCTTTTTCGTTTTGAAGTAATCTCTTTTGAATCCACTGTTAATAAATCATTTTTCTCGTGATAAAGTAAGTGTTTCCTAAGACCACTAAAAGTTTTAAATTTTGATTTACACTTATCATATCCACAAAAAATATCAGTTTTATTTTGTTCATAAACTACATGAATTTGAC
This sequence comes from Tipula confusa, assembly GCA_963556175.1. Classification (NCBI taxonomy): domain Eukaryota; kingdom Metazoa; phylum Arthropoda; class Insecta; order Diptera; family Tipulidae; genus Tipula; species Tipula confusa. The sequence goes on along the minus strand of OY744477.1, from coordinate 32,206,005 downwards.
TTAAATGCCTGATATATATTTTGGGATCAAAAGGAAGTTGTTTGCATATAATTCCAACCGATTTTTAATATCGATAATTTTTAATGTTGGTTTTTCCGTATATAACTCTGTCATGAACCGTTATGAATGTTTTGTAGATAGATTCTACCATTTAAGCTTAATAAATTATAATTGTATTAGATGTCGCGTCGAGAGACATAATTCGGAGCAAATAATTTCGGAATGAACATTCATTTTGATTTATTAGTTTTTTTGTATATTCAGTATTGTGACAAGCATAGTGAAGCTACTACCAAAATCTTACCATCACCAACAAATCAAAAATATAAACCAATTTGTTATCAATAAAGGTGTTAAAATTATACAGTCCATTTTATTTACAATATAAAAACTCATAAATGGCGTAGTCCAAAAAATTGTAAAATGTTTGATCTGGATATCAAAATAAAAAATAAAAAATAAACTCGTAAATAAAAAATGATTTGAAGAGAACGTCAAATGCTATACCAGTGATGAGCACCCATCAATTGGTATTTCCTGCCCGTCTAATGCAATTGTATATATGTATTGATATTGCTGCTCTATTAGTACCATATGGAATAATGGTAGGTCCACTTAAATTAACTGCGGCTTTTGCAATCTGCAATAACAACCAAAAAAAAATTGCAAAAAATGGTATTTTATTTTGAATATTTTATAATTTACTAATTTATTTATAAGAGTTATAATTTTTTGTTTAATAGCTGGCCATTTTGCAAGGAGATTAAATGTTTTTTAGGGTACCTCAAACTAAAGTCTTGTTGAATTTATTTTTAAATTTTTTTTTATTATTTAAATATATATTTCAAAAATAATTATATCCTCCTCGAAATTTTCATGTATTTCTGGGGTTTTCTCTTTTACGGGGTTTATAGTAGATTCGCGTGTAAACCATTGACCTCAGTTAAATGCTGAACTGTGAGATTTATCAATCTAGTTCGTGATGTATTTCCTAGAGTACCTGATTCCTCATACTCCTTAAAAATATGTTCTCCTAATTGACTCGGTTTTAAATGTCTCTCTAAGTCGGTTTTTACAAATTCAATATCGTGGTGTATTTTTTTAGAAAAATTTCCTATAAAACTGTTTTGTCGTTTTAAAACTCCCCTAGGATTGCATTTCTTTCAATTGGATCGGTTTGAGTTGTTTGGTCTCTGCAGTATTCTAATTAAATTAGGTATTTTAATGATATTTCAGTTATTTAATAGAGAACATTCGTGGACTTTTCATCTAAAATAATTTTATTTTAAAGCAATAAAAAACTTATCTAACAAGCAATTCATCTAAAACGATTCGTCTAAAATAATTATAGTCAGCTAATTTTTCTGAATCATTGTGCGAACAATTTTCCAAGTGGACATTTGCAGTTTTCCCGCGTTTCCAGTAGTTTCCGGATTAGTATAGAAAGAAAATATTGTACGTTTTGGTGAAGGAAAATGTGTTTTACTATAAATTGTTCGTAAACCATTAGACTAATTGTTTTTAGATAAATGATTTTTAGGTAAATTGCTTTAGTTTAAAAATCGGTTTCCTAATTAGAGAAACAAACCTTTGATTTGACATCTTCTAATAAATAATATTTTTTTTTTTTTGGCAGTTCCAAATTTTACTTCATACTATAACACTCCATCAGTAATCTCAGCGCCATCTTTATCCTCCAACCAATACAAAGTTCTTTCAAGAAAATTAAATTGGTTTGAAAAAACTATAAATGATGCCAAATATCAAGAATAAGTAATAAGTATAAATTCCCGCCAAATTTCAAAAAATAATTGTTCTATTATTTTACCAGATTTGTAATCGATTTCAACAAATACATATTTTATTAGTTCATTATACGACACTCAAAACATTACTTTTTCTGGCAGCTTGTATTTTACGCCGAATGGAATTAATAATAACTATTTTAGGAGTAAAATACACATTTATTTTAAAGAATAACGGTGCTTCACTATATTTTATATTGCATGGTAAAATATTTTATTACTTTCGTCTGTTTTTTTCCAATTTGAAAATAAAACAATCGAATTTCGTTCTATCAATACGATTAGAATAATTTCTTTCTGTACTGATCAGCACATGTTCAATCAAGTTCAGTTCACAAACAACATCTTCCAGGAAATATATCTTTTTCCCATTATACGAATACTAACACATAATTTAAATATTGTAAAGGGACATAAAACCAACAACAACAACTCGTTTCCATCCTACAAAATGCTACAAGTGTGTTTAAAAGTTCAAGAAGCAGCACGGTAGTAGCACCAACAAATAGCGAGCAAGGCGGGAAAAATAAACGGAAAAATTATCATAATAGAATTAAAAATAAATAAAATTTTATCGTTTTTGTGTGAAGCTTTTGTGAATATTATGTATATTATGTTGATATGGAAGCAGCATTAAAAAACATAATATTCTCTTATTGAATAGATAAAAAGGAAAAATTATAGCCAAATACCAGCAGCAAAGAATACAAAAAAAAAAAAAAAATCAAACAAGTGGATTATTGAATTTTCATCTATTATCGCATATCGGTGTGTGCGTTTATTTTTTTCGAATATGTATATCTTAAATGTTTTGAAAAAATACGATAACACACATCTGTAATCAGATAAATTTCTGAAATCGACCAGAAATCCTTGGTGCTATTAAATTGTATATCTGCGTGACCGACATTTAAAAATTAACCGAGGTCCTTATGTGAGCTAAAAAACATTAAATTTGTTGTATTCTTCAAATTAAATTTGTTTACCGGTTGAGAGTGAGGAAATTTTTGTTTACTCGGTAAAATAAGGAGAATATTTTTGTTTTTTACTTTTTTTTCGAACATTCCCCATGTTTGTGTTCGCTCTCTTATTTTTTCGGTGTTGTTGTGTTTCGTACATACATATAGTCGACCGTTATATTATAAAACACAATGTATACGAAAATCTGACGGTAAAGCTCACAAATAATTTTCTCGTATTTTCCCGTTTCGCTATAAAGAAAAATGCAATTGAGTCATAAATGTCACCATCAATTTAAATTTTGTTGTATACTTTTTGTGACTATTGCTATTCCCATTTAAATGTAAAGTTGATGTAATTTTTACGGAATTTTATTTGAATGGGAAAAGTTATTTTTCCGTTTTTTTTTTTTTGTTTTTTAATTCTCTTCATCGTCGTTGGTACTCGGATGGTTTGAAAGGAAAAGTTTGAATTGCGTTTGTTGGATATAAAATTATAAAGTTATAGCTATGTGTTTGGCGTGTTGTGTGTACTCTCGTATATTTTTGCAAATTGAACGAATTTTTGTCGTACGACTTTTGGTGTCGGTATGTGTGTTTATGATAAATGGTACTGATAGATGATTACTTGGCGTTATAATAAAAACAAAATTATATCAATAGTCTTATTCGACATAAAATGTAGTGTCACAAAAATTTTACTAGTCTAGACACTGTTAATTCTATTATGGTATTTAATTAGAACGGAATAAAATAATAAACAGGAACCATCAAATTTTTATGTGAGCTACTAAAGTTTATACTGTGGATGTCACAAACAAATAAAGTTTTGATTAAACCACATTTAACGTTTACGCAATTAATTGGATTTGTAAAAGCAGGAGGTAAAAAATTTTTAATATTCGAAAAAAAGTAGTACTAGGGTGATTGATGTACAGTAAAAAAAATGGAGCAAAACAACAAACAAAAATTGTAGAACTGCACGAGGACATCTGTATGGAAGTATCAGAAGAAGAATGATGTTCGGCTACCAAAAATAGACATTCTGAATTTCTATAAGGATTTTGTAAAATGGACAAGATTTACAGGTAAGTTTAAGAAACTTAAACACGAAAACAAGCCACTCACTAAAACACGTAATTTCACATCAGAGGTTCACCAGTAAAATTCATCTACTATCTTTAAACAACAAGAGTGAAGCTATTAAAACACGGCCTGCAAATAATCTTTGGCGACAACCAATTAACTTTAGAGGGGCAAAAGAAGGCAATCAAAAATGCAAGGAGCATTCCAAATTGATGATGTGATCGAAGGGTTCAACGATTGGAAGTGTTTGAAACAAAAGACGATCGCAAGTTACATCTATGCATTTTATCAAACAGGAGGCGTATGATTTGGTATGCGATAAACTGGCTCCGATTTTATCATATAAAAAAAAAATCGAAATTATAAAGGTGTTAGGGGAATAATACAACCCAGCTCCATTAGAAATAATGGAAAATTTAAAATTTCAATTACGCAAACAAAAAGAACGCGAAACAGCAAGTATCTAGCAGCATTACGGAAGATAGCATTTAATTGCAATTTTGGAAACTATCTGGAGGCAGCATTACGGAATCAATTTGTGTTTGGTTTACGATGTCAAACTATTCAAAACCGTCCACTAGAATCAAACAATCTGACAGTAACAAAAGCAAGCTAAGTCGTTGGAAGTGTCATCGAAGAACGCGGCAACATTACATCGTGCTACCGGCGAGTGTAATGCGGTTACTCAAAAATACAAAGGCAACAGAGAAAATTTTGGACAACCTAGAAATAATTGTGTAAGATTTCAATAGGTTAACACTATAGGGGTAATACAGTAAATAATAATGTTAATAACACTAAGTAATTTATATTGTTTCCTATGCGGCGCTAAATCTACATTTAGGCGCTAAATAAAATGGGCTTTATCATTTAGCGCCTAAATGTAGATTTATTAAGTGTAAGGGAAAATATGTTATAAGAAAAATAATAAGCTTAGTGACAAACAAATGAAAGTGAATCAAATCGAAAGCAATAATAAAGAATCGAATAGCAATACTAACAAAGAAATAGATGAGCTAGTGTTAGCAAATATTGATAATTTTCGAAGTGCGGATTACCCAAAATTGCTGTTCTCAATTGTGGTGAACGGTAGTTCAATGGAATTTGAAATTGATACTGGGTGTCCAGTTACAATTTGCGGGAAGAGATATAAAGATGTATTTTTTCAAAATTTCGAAGTTTTTGACACAAATTTAAAGTTACTCTAATACCAATTTAAAGATTTTTGGTTACATTAAGGTAACAGTTACACATGGTGAGGGGAATTCGTTACTTCCATTGTATATCGTAGACACTGAGCGACGCTTTACTGGGACGTGAATGGTTGAAATATTTCAGATTAGACTGGAATAGAATATTGAATATAAACAGTGTGTCGAAGATTTTGGAAGTTCAGGATAATCGATTAAAAGTTTTGTTGGAGACGTATAAAGTAGTTATGAAGGATACAGGAATGCGAGCAACATTAAATTTGAAAGCCGATGCTCAGTTTTTTTTTTTGCTAAACTCGTTCAATTCCATTTGCAATAAAGACTAAAGTGGAAGAGGAATTACATAATTTAGTCCGTGAGGGCATATTTGTCAAGGTTGACCGTAGCGAATGGGCCACCCCATTGGTGCCCATCATAAAGGCGAATGGGGAAGTACGTTTGTGTGCGGACTACAAGATAACGATCAACAAATATTTGATCGTTGATGATCACCCAGCAGTATTCCTTGATGACATTCGTATAACAGAGCCGGACGACGAAACACATTTAAATCGATTAAGAACAGTATTAGAGCGATTGAGAGATCATAATATGCGGGTAAATGTCAAGAAGTGTGAATTTTTCTCTGATAGAAAAAGCATTTATACAAGTGAAAAAAAAAATAAAATCGGACGGTTTTTTGGTTCACTACAACCCGAGATTACATCGGTATTGGCAACCGATGCGAGTAGTTATGGGGTAGGAGAAGTTTTGAGCCATATTTTAGAAGATGGATCAGAAATACCTATTCAATACGCATCGCAAACATTGTCAAGTATACAACAAAAGTACACCCCAATAGACAAAGAAGCTACGTTATAATATTCAGGATCTAGAAGTTTTCGCAGTATTTGTATAGTATAGGGAGTTTATTTTATATGTGGCCAATAGCTCCCTAGTTCAAATCTTATCACCACAAAGAGGATTGCCAACATTTTCCGCATTACGAATGCAGCATTATGAATTGTTTTTACGCAATTATACATTTAGTATTAGATATCGCAAAACAAAAGAACATTGCAACGTAGAAGCGATATTGAGATTGCCTGTATCCAAAATCGAAAATAAAATACAAGAACCAGATATCGTTGAAATAAATTTAACCGAAACCTTGCCAATACGAGTCGCAGAATTGAGTGAGGCTACGTTGAAAGGTAAAACGGTTAGTAATTTATTACTAGAATTACGAACAGGAAGGGAAGTAGCACCAAAACGAGTTTTCGTTGCAAGAAAACTATCTCTTAAGAGTATCTAGAGTTTATGTACCCGGGTTGCTTTGGGGGAATGTGATGGCCGAATTGCATTCTGCCTATTTCGATGCATCAAGGATGAAGCAGTTAGCGCGAAACCACTGTTACTGCGAAGGGATATATGGTGATGTTGAGGAAGTAGTAAAAAATTGTTCAAAATGTCAATCACTACAGCCGAATCCACCGAAAGAGACGTTCTACTGCTGGCAAACGCCAACCAATCCTTTTGACATGTGGATTTTGCGGGTTCATTCCACAATTTATATTTTTTTATTTTGGTGGACGCATATAACAAGTGGCTGGAGGTTCACATACTACAAAACATAACTACCTATAAGACAATTGAGATTTGTCGGAAAATTATGCTACACATGGTTTACCACTTGTTTTAGTGAGCGACCACGGTTATAAACCCCACTTAACTGCTCAATCGCGCATTTAAGTGGTAAGACTACTTAGCTTTAATATTCAAGACTATAGAGCTACCTGCTAGTATAGAAATAAATTCTGTTAAATTGTTCATCTCAACAACAAAGGATGCTACAATCCATCAATTTCAAAGGGTTCTCGTCATTTCAGCATCTTCTACGACCACAAACAACAACTTTTATGATAAACGGCAAACTGTGAGGTCTGTTTCTTTGAAACTCAAACTCGAGAAATTTTGTACAAAGCCGACTCTCGAGCTATCGATTTGCTTGATCTCGTACATTTGGATATTTTAGGTCCTTGGAGGACTCATCATTAGGAGCGGTGATTTAGATGATTTTTTACTTTCACTGACGACAAATCTAGATCTTTCTGGCTTTTAAAAAAAAAGGGTCCGAAACTGTTAATTTCTATGGCAACCGGATTATCTAGTGAGCCAAGCTCATCGCACAATTTAAGTATCGAGCAAGAAGTTAAACCTCCAGTTATAAAGGGCACGCAACAATTAAAACGTTTTTGGACGTTTTGTGCTGTCAATGGCAAAGACTCACAAACAAAGTTGATCAATGATCTTATCAGCGCTTTATAGATGTCAAGTTTTATTTTGCGCGATATATGATGAGACTTGAAAACTTTAATATTGGCGTAAAATGCTCGGAAACAGAGTTTTGGTAGGTGATCAATGGCTCCAGATAATTGAACTCATTCATCCTCTCATATTGAGTTTCTCCTAAAATGAAGTGTCCACGTGTCTGTCTTCTCGCGGTAACCATATATTTGGTCTTTGCTTTGTTGATTTGTTAAGCTGATAGTTTAAATGGAGGAAGACTTCTTTCAGTGAGATGATGTTGCAACTCAGAATGCAAATGTCGTCCGCGTATGCCAATAGCTAGGTTGATTTGTAATATACACTCAGCTGCACTGCACTATATTGAGATGACGGATGTCATATTCTAATGAAAGGTTGAACAAAATTTAAGCTATTGGGTCTCTTTGCCGCCTTCCAGATGTTATCTCGAAGACATTTGAAATGTAACCTTCAATTAGCACCTTACACTTTGACTCCTTTGGACTCATTGATGACGTGCCCAGATAAGACAATACGTTTCATACAAAAAAGACCTTTCCGTAGCACATCTCTGGGACCATCCTCAGAGTGAAAGTTTGATCAGCTGTTTGGACGAAAACCACATTGGTAATCACCCAAAATCCTATCGTTGTATGTTGATAACTTTGTTGCGACTACGTTGGCCAAAACCTTGTAGCCTGTGATCAACAAAGCTATACCGCGGTAGTTTCTTTTCACCAGGTTGTCCTACAAGCTCAAACAAGCAACGAAATATAGTTCGCCATCATATTTGAGCATTTCGTTACAGATACCGTCCTCACCGGGAGTCTTGTAATTTTACATCAGCGCTATCACGTCTCGTAATTCATGTTGCTGGTATTGGTGGTGTCATCTCGATGGTAATATCAGATTGACGCAAGATAGGTTGTTGCTTAGTAGGTGGCGTCTGTCTATTTAGAAGCGAAGAAAAATAATTCTTCCACACTTCTGTGGTACGAGTAATTTCGTTGCTTAATACTGATGTATTCCCAAGAGTGCTACGCTAAAAAAGAACCCCATCGTACATGCATAAATCAGCTGTGAGTATGCAACAATACTTAAAAACCTTCCGTTGAGGAGAGCTTGATATAGAAACCAACACACCTACTGAAGCGGTATTAATAGAAGATGCTGTACAAGCTGTACAATGGAAGCAAAGTTTCCAAAATTGCAGAAAATGGAACGTGTGAATAAGAAAAACTGGCAAAGAATCGCAGAGTGATTTAAGAGCTATTAAATATCTAACAAAAACAGGTCTTACTGGGGTAATCAATCAGTATAAAGCATGGTTATAGTTATAAAATACAATTTGAAATTAAAGGGGCTGGATTATGACAAAACCTACTTCCCAATGTTTCGTTAGAGTCGTTGCGATTGCTTTTTGCATTTGCAGTATAAAATGACATGAAAGTGGCACAAATGGATGCAGTTTTGGCATATTTTTAGGGAAACTTGTAAATATAGTGATTTCGTAACGCCGTTACATTTGGAATAACAAACTTGACAGAAAATTATACAAGACTAGCCTTAAAATATTCAGCTATGATCGTTGAGTTTTTGACTTTATAGATAATACGAAACCAGCAATCATTTCAAATAATCAAGATAAAGAGATAAGCGAAACCATTGACGCTTCTAATTCAGACACTGCTAAAAGAGAGAGAGTTATGGCCCCAAATGGTCATCACTTGGGCAAAAAATCAAACAATGCACGTACTTGGAGAAATCTGGTGCCAGCCTTAGAACCAGAAACAAAACTGGAGTAAGAAGCAGTATAGGAGATTGGCGAAAATGGTAAAAAGTGGCACCGAAAAATTACAAAGGACTGCAGCGAATACCCGAAATGTATGGTTTGTAGTGATAAAACCATTGGAGGGAACATACATCATCCCACTGGTAGTTTAAACTGTCAGATATATCAGAATGCAAATAAAACGTAGAAGATGAGGTCGATCCAACTAAAGCATAACCACCGATAAGCTGCGCAAGACCTGCTACAGCAAACAATATGATTAAGACGAAGACGTTGTTATTGTACGCAAACAACACAGGACATTTGCTAGTAAACCTTAGGCAGAAGTTTTCTCAAATCTAGCATATTGCAAAGTAAAAAACAACAAGGTTTCGGTTCTGAAAAACTTTAGCAAAGTTGCCAATCTAGCATTAACAACTGTAGTCATGTGGTTTGTTAGCTTCTATAATACTCTATAAAGGGTATTCTATAAAGGGAAGGTTTTTTCAACCAAATCTGCTTGCTGGATACTGTTAATCACATATTAGAGAGGATCATATGCGAATTAAGCTCCCGGTAGTTCAGTGCAAGATGCAAAACCACACCAAAAAAGAACTCCAATCTACATTTTATAATCAATTTTCCTAGGCTGAACTAAATCAGGCATGCATCACAAATTGTCACCACATTTCGTTTTTATTAAAAAAAAAAAAAAAAATCCGCTTCGCAATTGAACCGTTTAAATCTAATCATATAATTAGCTTATTGACAGCGTGTATAAGTCGAAACTCATTTATCTTTAAACTTTTTTTCAACATTTCAACATTTTCGCAAAGTGTTTTTTTTTCTTTACAAAACATAAAAAACTTTTCATTTAAAAATAAAAAAAAATCCAATTTTCATTTCAATTTTTTTTCCTTTTTCCGCTCTCGATTATTTTGTATATTGTTGTCTTGTTTTAAATCTGTTTACTCTTCCGTCTTAATCACAATTATCTTTTGTATTTTGAGTTCGCTATTATTTGGTTGGCGGACCAAACCAAAACAAAAAAAAAAATGTGTGGAAATGCTATGTGGAAATTTATTATCGTGCGGATACCAAGAATGAAATGAGAATTTATGCAATATAACGATTGAAAATATAAGGTTTTAACTTAGGGGCTTTCTTAAAAGTGTCTGGTGAAATGTGGTTCATTTTGTTATTTTTTAGTTAATTGCAATTTTTATTGATCTTTGTCGCTGTTGAACTCTAGTCACGGAATTTATAAAACGAACCTTCGTTTACATATCCAGTAGCTTGCCATATCAGATATTGCCAAAACGCACCAATAAACAAAGGAGATGACCTTTGTTAAGTTCGGAGATAATGGATGCACTATAGCACAAAATACGGCATTTGGGAAGGTTCAATCTGGACAGGGAGATAAATTTCAAAATATTTAGCTCGAATCTTGCAGTGGATGGCGAGTATTTAACTTTACCTTGAAGATTAATTAATTTAAATCAGACAGGTTATGAGGTATTACCATTCAATACACTTAGTCCAGAAAAAGGTCAGTCAATATCGATGACGATCCAAAGTTGTAGTCCATTTATCTGTAATGTTTAATCATTTCATTAAAATTTAATTTGTATTAATTTTGAAGTTTTGTTTCAATTAAAGTTTATTTAAATTAGATTTTTAACGATCACGACGTATTGGTCATAAAACGGTTAATTCAATTGTTTGTAATGTTTAATAAATTTTTCTAAAATCTAATTTATATAAATTTTAAATTATAAGTATTGATGTAGTTGGTCGATGACTGTCTGCGATATGTTATTAGATTAGTTAGTTGGGAAGGTAAATATATCATGGGTTATCATCGATTTCCTTTGACTTATTGTATGCCTTTTCTAGCATTGTGATTTGAATGCCGATTTCGTCAGAATTGTTTTCTAGCGTAATATTTGTGTGGTACAGCTCTAATTGCCTGTCTTGTTTAACAAGACACAAAAATTTTACCACTACTTCCGACTGCCTATGAAAATAGAAGAGCGTGTTTTATTTTGATTTGTTTATGTTGTATACGGGCCACAATGGCCCGTAGAAACCGTTTGATTATTAGTTTTACAACAACAACAACAATAAAATGGTATAATAAATAAAAATAAAATAAAATAAAATGGTAAATTTTATTTTCAATTTAATTTTCTAGTTGGATTGGAATACCAAAAAAAGCACAAAAGCGATAAAATTATTATTTTTTTGGTGAATTTTTTTTTTTTTTAATTTTTGGGGTCGTTGAGTTTTCCTTCAATTTCCTAATTAAACAATTTACAGTCAATGGGTATGAATTCTATTTGTTTGTGTAATTAAAAAAGATTTTCAGTACCGAGTATTTTGTTGTTGTTGTTGTTGTTGTGTACTGTGCTTGAAATTGAAAATTTATTTAATTTAATTTTTCGTCGTGTTTTTCTTTTCTGATTTTGAACAGTTGAAATTATTATCTTAACGATTATGATTATAATATTATTTTTTGGATTAAAGTGAATTCGAGAAAAGATTGACAATTTCGATTTAATTTTAATTATTTTATTATTTTATTTTTTTGTTAAATTACTAAAATTTGCGATAGTTTGTTGTGAACTCGATTTAAATTTTTTATTTGTATGTATGATACGAATAAAAAAAACGTTTCTGATCCAATGAATTTCGGTCGCATATGTTTTTATATGAAAATCCAATAAATTATCCTGGAAAATTTACAACGATATATATATATATATATATATATATATATATATATATATATATATATATATATATATATATATATATATATATAACAGCAACAACAGCAATACCAAAATGATTATATATTTTGGTTAGTAAACTCTGTGAAATAGAATAAAAATATTAAATAAAAATACTGTTTGGGTAATAAAAATGTCATAATATAGCTACAATTTTGTAACAAATATGAATCTTGAATATCATATAAAACAACGGACACAACACTGTGTTCATGCATATATGGTGTAACAATGTATTATTTATATACATTTCTCGATTCGATGCTGTGCCATATAGTGTAGCAAAACTATAATGGAATAAATTTTTTTAATTTTTTTCAACAAATGCGACCCGATAGATAATCAATAGAAACATAAATAGTAGCATAACTATATATATTTGGACTTTTGGCAAGTTATGTTTTTTTTTTATTAATGGAGTACAATGCAAAATTAATTATAATTTTGATCTTGATAATCGTTTGTGGATCGCCAAACTCCAGTGGCATAATTGTTATCTTCACTAAGCAAACACTGATAATATAAGTTAACAACGGTATGACAATATAAACCACCAGTTTTCACTCATCTTCAATAAAATAGAGACCGTGTCGAAGCATACAGGAATCGAGCACTAGACGTATTCATCAGAGGATTGAACGGGAATCTGCCAAAAATGTTAATGATCCAAGGACCGCAGACTCTTCCAGAAGCAATCCGAATATGGCATACAATACCCAGCAACAAAATTATTCAGCTCCGCCTAGGCCAATCAATCTAAAACCATCGATCCAAACAAGGCAAGTGAACTATATAAACCGCCCAAATTATACAGAATAATCAAACTTTTAAACGGAAAATCTCAAACCACAACGAACCACGGAAGCTGCAGAGATTACATTACATGGAAACACAAAAGGAAGATGAGGACCACTACAATGAACTCGTGGAAGATTATATGGAAACCGAAGTAATTGACGATGAACAGCTAGAAGAGAATCCGGAAATAAATTTTGTGATGGAAGCCTCTCTAGCATTCCATACATAGCATACAAAATCAAAAGCGGCAACATTCTAAAATTTATAATCGACACTGGAGCAAACAAAAATTTTGTAAGAGCAGAATCAGCCGAAACTGCCCTTCCAACCAATGTTAATTTTAAGATCAGATCAGCAGCTGGAAATATAGAAATAAACAAAAAAAATACAAAGACAGTTTTTCAAAAGCATAGGCATAAACAATATAATCGATTTTTTTTTTGCCGGGTCTAAAAATGTTTGACGGAATAATTAGCGACGATACGCTAAAGGATTTAGAAGCCATTATTGACCGCAAATGAAAAATGTTAATCAATATACACGATTTGACCTAAAAAATGCTCCTGCCATATCCCAAAGGAAATATCAAGAGAAACATTTATCCACATCAGGAGAGTATTCGCGCAACTGGAAAAGGCCAATTTACCCGTCAACCTGGATAAAACGGAATTTTTGAAAACACAAATGGTATTTCTCGGATTCCTTATTACAAACCAAAGTGTCAAACCGGACCCCAAAAAAATCAGTGCTATCCGAAACATCAAGAAATCCGATAATTTGAAGGATCTAAAATCGTTTCTTGAATTGGCATTTTATTATTGACGATTCATTCGAGACTTCGCAAAAATAGTGAAACCATTAACCAACCTAACGAGAGGGGATAACGCATAAACCACAGCAAACTAGTAAAAAAATCAAAATCAACGTGAACGAGAAGGAAATTAAAGCATTTCGACATATCAAAGAGGACTTCAAAAGACCGTTTATACTAACCACCGATGCATCGTCATTTACAAACCGGTAAAGATGGTCCGATATCCTATATTTCCAGATAATTAAACACAACAAAGGGAAATTACGCGAAAAGGAGATGCTGGCCATCATCTGGTCGTTAGATAATCTTCGTAACTATTTATACGGTGCAAAAAAAATTAAAATTCTAACGGATCACCAACCGTTAACATTCACGCCTGGCAACAGAAACAATATAACTAAACTGAAGAGGTAGAAAGTTCGGCCAGAAGATTATAATTACGAGCTGATCTACAAACCTGGTTGCACTAATAAGGTCACCGATGCCTTATCAAGATTGGAATTGGAGGCTAATACGTTATCAACCGGAACAGTGAATAGCGCGAAGGAAAATACCACAAAATTAATCCAATTCTGTGAGGCACCCATTAATGCATTCAAAATCAGCTAGTAATTAAGAAAGGCAAAAAACTTCAACGCCTATGAGGAACCTCATCCAGGCTACAACAGACATCACATCAGTCTACCAGAAATAAATAAAAAAAAAATCTAGCAGGCTTCAAAAACAAAATCAACGAAGATCTGATAGAAAGACTGATAAGGTCAGTGAATACAAAAAAAATCACTTACCATTTTAAAGATGATTCGGATGAGAAGTTGAAACAAATTTTATTCAATCGAACCAAACTGGTTGGAAGAGCTAAAGGAAGATCACTCGTTAACCAGCTTATAAAAGGTGTCGATGCTAGATGTGAATTCCAAATTAACAAAAATCATATTATCGAAAGATTGGACGAAAGCACAATTTTTTTAAAAAACTTCAACGAAAATATTTCTTTCAACAACGCAAGTAAATTCTTGAAAGGAAGTTTTCTGGTGCAATACAACAACAAAACAATTAAAATGGATAATTCAACATTTACCAACAAAGAAGAACCAACATTACGGAGAACGGCATTACGGGATATCTGCACAGTCTACATCTAGAAAGCGTCGAACAGCTCCAAGAAATATTTAATGACAGAGCAGAAGCAGAGATAATAAATTCTGGTATTAATTTCGTCATTTGCGGATTAATCCTCATAACCTACATCAGCAAAGTAAGAGCAAAATGTCGCAGACGGATGATAGAAATTCAACCAAATTAAATCTCTCCTCCTCCAGTCAACCAGGAATCCAATTTCAACCTGTCAGACTATGATCCACGGGACGTGGATCTTAAAGGAGGGAGGAGTTAACAACTGTATCATCTCATACTGCTGACACAAAACAACATGTTAGCGGTAATACGAAACTATCTAACATTCTTTGGAAAATTCATAAGAAACATGCCATACTGCGTATGTTGCTTTTTACCTTGCTGCGCACCAACTCTCTTAACTTATATAACATTATATAACCCATTTTCATTTCCAGCTATTATTTTGTTAGGCAACATACTCTTGTTATCAGTATATAATAGAGTGATAAAGTTCCGATTCTTAGCTTGCTTTTCGCATTGTTTTAGACAACCAGAAGACCTTATTATTATTTAAATAGAGGGGACAACGCGAACTGTGCGCCTACTTAAATTCAGTTTTCCTATCAGAAATCAATGCACCATCTATTCATGTTCGGCTAGTAGAATGTGATAAATATACAGCGTACCTTTTATTTCATGAATGGATGAATAGAAATTGGTAAGTGTCAGTACCGTTGCATTTGGGGCCACATACCATGCATAGCACTCTTTTCTCATAAGATTCAACAATCTCTTAAATTCATCATTCAGGGTTCATCAACATATCATCGGCGCTATACTACTGAACTAATTTTACATAAATATACTTAATATTTTCTTACGGAAGCAACCATGTCCTTTTGAAGTCCTTATGAAGTAATAACTAATTCCATATAAATAATGATGTGCCAAAAATCTCCTTTCCTTGAAACAGAGCTAAGCACGGATCCGTTGGTTAAGCCCTCTCGTAGCAATAGTCCCAAGTCTATAGATACGGTGTATTTTAGAGACTCCTTTAAAGAAATAAGGCGAACATTGTTTAGTTGTTGTACTTTCAAAACTTAAGCCTTCCATCATTCTTGATTTTTTCGTCTAAAAATTCACTTCGCGGTTCCCCTAGCAAAGACCTAGTTAGAGGAGTAAACATTTGATCGGTTGCAAAACTAAAGATTTGGTTTATAAAAAGGATTTGGCTGAGTCGTATCTTTATAGATACCAATAAATGCCAAATGAGTGAATTTTCGGTAGCAAAAACAGCAAATTGTCTGTGTCAAATTCATTCAAATGCCTTTCCGTGATTTTCCAGAAATGTATGGATGAATTTTTGACAGGAGTATCAAATAGGGCATGCCATTTAGTTGATGTATAGAAATATCAGATAAGTAAACACAAGGGCATTTGAATTATTTCGAGTTAAAATACGGTTGGATGATTGGTTTGAATAATATAACTTGAAGAAAATATCGAGTTGGTCAAATTGAAAAT
Source organism: Tipula confusa (assembly GCA_963556175.1). Taxonomy (NCBI): domain Eukaryota; kingdom Metazoa; phylum Arthropoda; class Insecta; order Diptera; family Tipulidae; genus Tipula; species Tipula confusa. Next base: position 32,189,837 of record OY744477.1, on the reverse strand, counting down.
TGGCTTCCTTCTATAATAATCTAAAATAAGTCAAATAGTTTTTTGAAATAGTGAACTATTTCAATAATAATGTCTTAGAAACTTATGATCACTCTGTTAAATGGAATGAGTCAAAAAAATGTTCATTCCTAGCTATTAAGAAAGACATTAACCTCTAATAGAGTTCCCAATGGTAAGGAAATATCGGCCGATTTTACGTAAAAAATGGATAAGATATAGCCTCAGCAGCTAAGAAATAACTGAGCGATTTAAATGAAATTAACTACCATTCATGTAGTCCACAATTGAACCTCTAAGAATAGGTGGAACTACATTTCATGTAGTTCCACCTATTCTTAGAGGTTGGCAAACCAACAAGCAAGACGATATTGTAGGCTACCTGGAATTAATCGCGCTATCGAAAAAAATATCAAGGAGTAAAAAATTAGGCGAGATGATTTATTGAGTTCCTCCATTTTATTGTTTTTGGCTGAGTGTCGCGTCAATAAGTCCTTTTCAAATAAATCAAATAAATGAAAAATTAAAGGAAGCAATGCAACTTAACGAAAATTAACGAAACTTTTTTAGTTTAACGACCCAACAAAATATTATTTTATTTTGATAATATAACGATAAATTTGATATAACGTTTTTCAAAAAATAACATTTTTTTTTAACTGTACTCAAAGAAATTAACGAGTATTTAACGAAATATTAAAAGGTAAATTAAAATTATTGATCGATATAATTAGTTCACGGCATTGCCAATTATTTGATAGATTTTCACCTTAAACTTACTCGGAAGCCCTAATTTAAAATGAGTTAACAGTTATTGTAGAGTCAACAGTTGACGTCATATCAGTGTGATATTTATATCTTTAAACTATTTTCTGTACCAAAAAGGCAAAAACGATTCAAATACAGACTTAACGAAAATGAATTTTAGAAAATTAACAATTTAAACAAAAGTTAAATTTAAGTTTATTTATAAGTATTTAATTTATTCCATTCAATTTGTTTAAATAAAAAACACCTTCCGTTAAGCTAATTTGACGAAACTTTTTAAGTTAAACGAAACAACGAATAATTTTATAATAACAATATTCAAAAAGTGACCAATAAAAATAATTTAAATTGTACTCAAATAACTTAACGAATATTTAACGAACCTATTAAAAATGAACGTTATAGGTTTTTCAAAAGTAAATTACTGAATTATAAATCCGAATCACTTTTTACATTTAAAGTATATTTAGGTAAAGGTGTGGAAAATCACCGTTTAGTAGCCAAGTACTTTTATATTTGGTAAAGTTTTCACCACTTAAAATATAATAGCTGTTAGTATAGAAATTCAAAATACAAACTAAACCTGCTATTTAAATAACTTATTTAAACGTGTTTATGAAGCTAGTGATGGTTTTTAATGAAAATTGGAAATATAACTGTAACATAACATTTTCAATTAAATATTGAAAAACTTAACGAAACAACATTGATATTTAATTTAAGCGTGAATCAATGATTCAAGTAACTTAACGAATTGTAAGATTAATTTACAATTATAAAATAATAAAAGCTATCTGTAGTAGAGAATAAATGTTGAGCAAGGTCGTACAAACTTTGCTGAATTCTTTGGCAACCGTGCAAATATCAAATTTTTTCTATTTTGTTTGACTCAATACATCGAGCTTTAATTTTTACAGTTTAAGTTTAGATTATAATATGTTTTCGATTTGTGCTATTGAGACAAGAATGATTTAAAATCGAACTTAACGAAACTAAATTAACGAACATTATCAATATCGATTAAACATTTCATTTGAAAACTATTGGAATTTTAGTAATTCTAGTCGGATTGTTTTAACACATTTTCGTGAAGTTAACTTAACGAATCTTTTCAAGTTTAACCAAAAGTAATATTTTTCTATTTTTACCCTAGTCTCACATAATAGCTTGTGATTTAAATTTTCAACCATTAAAATGAATTAGCCTAAAATACATATAAACATTGAAGAGTGTCAGAACTTAAGAAGTATGTGGTTCTAATCTATAAATTTGCGCCAGTATTTCAATATTTTTCCCTTTGTAAACGATGCGTTATTAAACCCTTTTCTCCTAAAATCATTTATTAATAAACCTTAAAGGAAAAATCCAATGTAAACTCAACTAATCCAAATTTTTTTGCCGCCCCATAATTTTGACGCCCGGTTTTACTGTATATAAATTTAAGTATTATTTTGTAAAATTGGAAATTTTATTAAAATTTTAATTGAAATTTTTAAATTTTTTACCAAATATTATATGGTAAAAATGAAACTAGGTGATTGTTTTTAAAATTTGACATTAACATAATACACACAACACACGTACAGAATACATACAATACACGGAACACATAAATTTAGGCGCAAAGACAGTAATTTTATCATCGGCGATAAACATTTTTCAGCAACAAAATCGAAATGATAATATATCTAATTTTTTTACCAAAATTGACAAAAGTTTGTTATTCGTGTTTTATCGATGATAAGTTTTTTAAGTTATCATTATCATCAACCCGGAATGGCACCACTGGTACGGAAAAAACTTGTTACTTGGGTTGAGACGAGAGCCAATATTTGGTAGAGGCATAGATACCGAAAGATACCGAACGCATTGGCTTCTTCTGGTGTCTTGTTATCAAAATCGGTGGAACAAGATGATTGATATGGCACGATTCCTCAAAAAAGTAATATTAAAATAAAAGCGTTCACTGTTTTCCATAATTGTTCAATAATGATGCTTTCAAAAATTAACATCAATATTGACTTTCAGTATTGTTTTTCAAGTGGTCCTCATGTATCAGATGAACCATTATTAATGCAAACTCTGTTCTTGGGAAGGGGAAACATTAAAGCGCAATTAGCATAAAACGGTCCTTCTCATATGCCTGGATTACATATATATATATATATATATATATATATATATATATATATATATATATATATATATATATATATATATATATATATATATATATATATATATATATATATCCACCACTTTTAAAACGCACAACGATACACATTTTGATTGAATTATGATTTATGACACCTTAAGCTTACGCTCCGATACACCGTAATTAAGTGAGATAAAGCTACATGAAGACGAACAATTTTCATTTAAGTGAAAAACACATACCTGAAACACCTTAATCACACAATCATTACCATTTCGTATTAAAATGTTTAAAAAAAGAGCCAAATTGAGAAACATCAAACGCACAAATTTACATATGCAAATATGTTTAATGTATCCATCAAGTAATTTATATACGTATATATAAAATAAACCTAGCATCGACCCAACACTGTACAAGAATACGTATATGCATGCATACACATAGCACACACGCATACACACACAGCATACATAAAATAAAAAATAAATAAAAAATCTAAATCGTATAAGATGAATTATTAAGCAAAATAAATTAAAATCTCAAAACCTCCAAGGCTCGTATTAAACCAAATTTTGTTATTTGTTGTTGCTTTGTTTTTGTGCCTGTTTGTGTATGTGTGTATGTATCGTTTGTGCCACCCCCACCTTGACACCAAATATTTACACATGGTAATATTCATCGTATATGTGTAAATCCAATATAAAAATTTCTATACTCGTTTGAGTTTATATATGAGTGTGTGTGTATGATATATCCAAAAACCGAGGATGAGAGGTTCTGGTATGAGACATTTTATTTAGATTTGAAAAATTGTTTATATTTAAAATGGTCCCTCGTGTCAACTTTGAGGGATGTCATTTTTTAACTTCTTCTTCTTCTTCTTCTATTCTCGTTGGATGTATATAAACCATGTCCCAAAACTGCCTTTTGCCTATATCTAAATACATATGAGTATATAAATCTATATGCAATCATTGTAGTCAGGGGGCTTTAGAATATCTCATGAAGTGTATCCTTGCTTTTGTCGCTCTTATAGATTACATTTATAATTTCAGACATTTTTGGCTATATGATTTTATATTAAGGGGTTTCATCCTAGAAGGGGTAATTTCCTTTTTATTTTGTTTTAATCCTTGCAATATTTTCAGGGGCCAAACCTCATTTACCTCTTTTGAATACAAGTTCGTTTTAATCTATCGTCTATCTGTACATTGTCTTGCTCCAGTTATCCAATATTTGCGTGAACGATAGTTCCGCCTAATGATTCTGCACCTCAACAGAGGGTCATTAAGCTGCGTTCATCATCATCATCATCAATCGCATTTAAGCGATGAAAATATCTTTGCATCCTTTTCCACTGGGATGCGAACACCGATAGCGCCCGACCCAAACACTACAGATTTGACCAAATTTTATTCATTTTCATGGCCAAATTCTTTAAAAATGTAATAGGTTTTGTTGACCACATAAACTGTAGTAAACATCACTAAAATCATTCAATTATTTTTTAGCTACTAAAACCAAATTGTATCGATTCTTCACTTAAATTTGAGTGTTTTCAAAAACATAAAAGATAATTTTTTTTTTGCTTATTGATAACTCAAAGAATAAATTTTGTTAAGAACATAAACTGTAGTAAACATCACTAAAATTGCTCAATTATTTTTTAACTTCTAAAGTCAAATTTTTTCAATTTCTCACTTAAATTTGAGTGGTTTTAAAATGCCAAAATCTGCAATAATGGTCTGATTGAGCTTAATAGTAGCTCTAAGAATAGGTTTTGTTGAGGCCATAAACTGTAGAAAACATCACTAAAATTGTCTGATTGAGCTTAATAGTAGCTCTAAGAATAGGTTTTGTTGAGGCCATAAACTGTAGAAAACATCACTAAAATTGCTCAATTACTTTTTAGCTGGTAAGACCAAATTGTATCGATTTCTCACTTAAATACTAGTGGTTTTAAAATCAAAAACACAAAAATCTGTAATAATGGTCTGATCGAACCTAACAATCCCTCTAAGAGTAGGTTTTATTGAGCACATAAACTGTAGTAAACATCACTAAAATCCTTCAATTATTTTTTAACTGCTAAAACCAAATTGTATCGATTTATCACTTAAATTTGAGTGGATTCAAAATCAAATAAGTCAAAAACTGCAATAATGGTCCAATTGAGCTTAATGATAAATCTAAGAATAGGTTATGTTGAGCACATTAACGGTAGTAAACATCACTAAAATCGCTCAATTATTTTTTAGCTGCTAAGACCAAACTGTATCGATTTTTCACTTAAATATGAGTGGTTTCAAAATCAAAAAGGCTAACAACTGCAATAATGGTCTAACTGAGCTTAATGGTAATTCTAAAAATGGTTTTTTTTTTAACTGAAGTAAACATCACTAAAATCGCTCAGTTATATTTTAGCGGCTAAGACCAAATTGTATCGATTTCTCACTTAAATTTGAGTGGTTTTAAAATAAAAAAAGCCAAAATCTGCAATAATGGTCTAATTGAGCTTAATGATAATTTTAAGAATAGGTTTTGTTGAGCACATAAACTGTAGTAAACATCACTAAAATTGCTCAATTATTTTTAAGCTGCTAAGACCAAATTGTATCGATTTCTCACTTAAATTTGAGTGGTTTCAAAAACAATAGAGATAAGATCTTTTTGAGCTTAATGGCAACTCTTAAAATAGGTTTTGTTAAGCACATAAACTGTAGTAAACGTCACTAAAATCGCTCAATTATTTTTTAGCTGCTAAGACCAAATTGTATTGATTTAACTTATATTTGAGTGGTTTCAAAATCAAAAACGCCAATATCTGCAATTATGGTCTGATCGAGCCCAACAATATCTCTAAGAATAAGTTTTGATGAGCACATAAACTGTAGAAAACATCACTAAAATCGCTCAATTATTTTTTAGCTGCTAAGACCAAATTGTATCGATTTCTCACTTAAATTTGAGTGGTTTCAAAAACAAAAGAGGTAATTTTTTTTTGCTTAATGATAACTCAAAGAATAGATTTTGTTAAGCACATAAACTGTAGTAAACATCACTAAAATCACTCAATTATTTTTTAGCTGCTAAGACCAAATTGTATCCATTTCACACTTAAATTTGAGTGGTTTTAAAATCAAAAAAGCCAAAATCTGCAATAATGGTCTGATTAAGCTTAATGGTAACTCTAAGGATAAGTTTTGTTGAGCACATAAACTGTAGTAAACATCACTAAAATCGCTCAATTATTTTTTAGCTGCTAAGACCAAACTGTTTCGATTTTTCACTTAAATTTGAGTGGTTTCAAAATCAAAAAAGCCAAAAATTGCAATAATGGTCTAACTGAGCTTAATGGTAATTCTAAAAATGGGTTTTGTTTAACTGAAGTAAACATCACTAAAATCGCTCAGTTATATTTTAGCGGCTAAGACCATATTGTTTCCATTTTATACTTAAATTTGAGTGGTTCCGAAATCAAAAAAGCTAAAATCTGCAATAATGATCTAATTGAGCTTAATGATTATTCTAAGAATAGGTTTTGTTGAGCACATAAACTGTAGAAAACATCACTAAAATCGCTCAATTATTTTTTAGCTGCTAAGACAAAATTGTATCGATTTCTCACTTAAATTTGAGTGGTTTCAAAAACAATAGAGAAAAGATCTTTTTGAGCTTAATGGCACCTCTTAGAACAGGTTTTGTTAAGCACATAAACTGTAGTAAACGTCACTAAAATCGCTTCTATTATTTTTTAGCTGCTAAGACCAAATTGTATTGATTTTACTTATATTTGAGTGGTTTTAAAATCAAAACAGCCAAAATCTGCAATAATGGTGAGATTGAGCTTAATGATAACTCTAAGAATTGGTTTTGTTGAGCACATAAACTGTAGTAAACATCACTAAAACCGCTCAATTATTTTTTAGCTGCTAAAACCAAATTTTACCAATTTCTCACTTAAATTTGAGTGGTTCCGAAATCAAAAAAGCTAAAATCTGCAATAATGGTCTGATTGAGCTTAATGAAATCTCTAAGAATAGGTTCTGTTGAGCACATAAACTGTAAAAAACATCACTTAAATCGCTCAATTATTTTTTAGCTGCTAAGACCAAATTGTATCGATTTCTCACTTAAATTTGAGTGGTTTCAAAAACAAAAGAGATAAAATCTTTTTGAGCTTAATGGTAGTTCTAAGAAAAGGTTTTGTTGAGCACATAAACTGTAGTAAACATCACTAAAATCGCTCAATTATTTTTTAGCTGCTAAGACCAAATTGTATCGATTTTTCACTTAAATTTGAGTGGTTCCAAAATTAAAAAGACAAAATCTGCAGAAATGGTCTGATTGAGCTCAACGCGTGGAATTTTTGATTTTTAGGTTGTTGATACAGTTAAGGCCAGCAATGGCCATAAAATATGTAATAACATAGTGCAACAAAAACTACTTTGTATAAAGGATAAACTAAATTTATTTGACACAGGTCAATATTTTATTCCGTTTTGTTAAGGTTGAAAGCTCATTTTAAAGTTAGATATTTCATATATGTTATCATATATACTTGTGTTTGTATGTATGGCTATATGTGTGTATAAAATGTAAATTTAATTAAGCTTGTTCCCAGAAAATTCTTTTGAACCAAAAATTTTGTGTCTAACAACACAAGGGCACAAAGCAAGGAAAGTTATGATTAATTAGAAATTAGGTTAGAGTAAAGCACATATACTGTACAAAAAAGCTCCACACATTATTTTTTTTTAAATTTTGATACACTAAGAACGTGACATTTTTTAATTATAGTGTATACATTTTTATTTTGTTGCTTAAAAATTTGAATTTTTTTTTAACATCTTCTGTTTATAACTTAATTAACTTTTTGTTGTTGTTGTTGTTGTAATTCATTATAACAAAACGTTCTTAAAACGTATAATATAAACGAAATGTGTAATTTGCAAGACAATATTTAAAGAGGATCATTTCGTAGTGTGCCACACACACGCACACTAATCATTGAAAAGCTTTAAAAATTATGGCAGAATAACCACCCCACCACATACTTATTTGTGTCTACTCCACTGTAAATTTATTTGACGTAACTTTTTTTTTTTGTTTTTGTTCGAGTCGAGTAGTCTTCATACCGTGTGCTCGAGTTCAAATACAAATATATATATAGCTTTTCGCATTTTATTAAAAAATATAAAAAAGAAAAGAAAATTTAAAAAGTAAAAATGAGTGGAAAACTTTTTTTTTTTATTTTTTTTGGCAAAATTTAAGACATTGTTGAATTTTTATGATGATGATAATCATTATGATTATCAACAATTTTAACAACCTTTATGATGTCATAATTTAATTTTGTAACATTTTTGCGATGTTTTTACCGTTCGGTTTGGATTCTGTAACAGAAATATCATTTTCTTATGTATAGATTTGATGCTGCTATGTATCTATTTGGGTATTAGATGAACGATAAGTATTTCGGAAATAGAATGGAATTCAAATTGTTTTGCATAAAATTATTTAAAGGGGATGAGCTTTTAAATAGATGGGAGGTTTTTTTTTATTTTAAATAGAGAACTTGGGAGTTTAAGATAAAATTTGAATGTTTATTAATTGTAATTATGGAATGGATTTTTGAAATGTTTTAAAAATTAATATGTACAGTGCTGATCCAATTAATGTCGTAATCGAAAGATATTTCCATCTAAAAAAATTCGAATAAACAGCCTAACGCTCTCCAATGATATTAATCTGGACCAATACCGTCCATCCGATGTTTTATGGTGTATTAAAGCATTATCTGTCAACAGATTCCGATCACGCTTAATATAACCCAAATGTGTAGACCACCTGAAATAATCCAAAGAGTCCTGAACTGACAGCATAATAATGGAGCTTTTCTTATTAATGTAGCTAACAGGCTACACGAAACATAACCATATCCACCCAGAAAATAAGTGCAGTTCACCGAGCTCAGCTGTGCACCAAATATGAGCATCGTCAAGTGCCAACAAGGCACTATAGAATCCAACCAAAACAGTAAGTGTATATTACACTTCAAATGTTGTAATTAAGAGTATCGGTTGCTGTAGCTAACCATTTACCGAAGTATAATAGGCATCTATTCAAAAGAGGCTATCAGAACCAACTCACGTTTCTGACAAACTTTGCCACTGATATATTTGTCATTACATATGCAATATAAATAAGCCACAAAATGTTAGTCCACGCTACTTAGTCCTATAACATCAGCAATATAGCATTAAAGTCATCGATAACTAAAGGGAAGCAAATCGCTGCTTTTTTACTGGCCCGGTTGATTTTATTAAATGAATTATTGATCGATTGGCAGCTTGCATTATTTCTGTACTGGATGCTTTAATGTTTTGTTTTGGTTTTCAGCATAACTACACGAACTGTTCCTTCGGTTTCTAGATGAATTTGATCTTCGCGAGGTAGCAACCACTTCGCTGGAGGAATATTATCATCCTTGTCGGTTGATGCCACACATATTGATCTGGACTTTAGTATGCCTACAATCTGTGCTGCTGTTATTGTTAACTCCTCGAAAGTGTAGAATGTGTTACACTTCACTCTTCTAAAATGATATTTTAGCAATTTAACTGCCACTTCCTGTAATCCGCCAAACGATGGTGCTGCACTAGGAATATGATGCCATCTGATCAGTTCTGTTGGTAAAGTTAAAGAAATCCCATTAGAATTATTTTTTATGAAATGTTTAATGCTTTTAAAATATTTTTAGCCCCGATAAAGTTGGAACCATTATCGGTGAAAATTTTCGTGCATAAGACTATCCTGGGATCGTCTTAGACTCGGTATGAAGGTTTCAGTTGAAACTTCAATACGCACTGCTTTTGTACATACAAAAATAGCTAGATAGGCTTTAGAATGTTTCAGACCTCTGCCATGCTTTGGCTTTATCATCAATGGACGAGCATAGTTTACTCCAAGTTTCATAAATGGTCTTTCATAGTTAACCCGAAGTGCTAGCAGATTATTTGAGTTGATTATTCGGACGAAGAGTTGATTATTTCTTTGACTAAATAGCGGCATTATAATATATGATAATTTTGCCGAATGATGCTGGATAATAGGGTTGATCTGGCGTGCATGTTTTTATGATGTAGTTGAATTACCAACAACTTTTTAATATAACATCTGGGTAAAATTATTGGATGACATTTATTACACTCATCTAATGAATGTTGAATCCGACCTCCTACTCTCATGATGGCGTCGTTATCAATGCATGACACCACCTTAAGAGTTTGAATACTCCTAATTCATGCCTGAAAAGCTCCAAGTGAAGACATTTAAAGATAAAAATTTTACTGGCGATAATTTTTTCTACAGTTAATACATCAGCAGTTTGCCGAGTTGTCACATGTCGATAGCGCTTGATCCATCCGATGAAATTTTTAATTTTTCCAAATTCTAAATTTTTTTGACTAATTAGGGAAAGAATCTCAAAGGTTGTTGATACCACTATATTAGCAAATGATTTTTCTTTTGGTATATTTGCTAATTGCTGTGGTTGATCTGGCCAATTTGACAAGTCTAACCACAGCCACTCAGGACTATTTCACCATAAATTAAAATTGATCAGTTCTAGTGGCAACAGACCTATTGTAGCACAATCGGCTGAGTTCTGTGATGATTGCACAAGCCTCCAATGGTTTCTAGAAAGAAAAGTAAAATAAATGATCCTTTACAGGATCATTTATGTCTACATGTTTTCGTTGTCATTTTCGTTTGTCTATGGTCTAGCAGGTCGATAGTACTTGAAGTCCATCTTCGTAGTTAAAACCCAGAAGAAAATAATATTTGTGAGACCTTCTCTTGCAACCAATGAGCCACTTCCATATTACAGACTCCAGCCATTAAATCATCAACGTAAACATGGTTAAAGATCATATTTGCTGCATCTGGGTCAGTTTTAAGCCATTCATGGCTTATTATTTGGATAATTGTTTTAGTCGCAAGAAACGGTGCAGCTGTTGTGCCAAAATCAGTAATCAGTATCTTTGGAATCGACTAGTATCTGTCTATACATTTTTTCTATGCCAGCCAAAAAAACTTTTTCCAAATGTTGAATTTTCGAGTCTGAATAGCAATCTAACAACGAACCGTCCATTACTAGTGGTTGAGATTGAGTAGAAATTTCATCCAGATCCCAAAGTTTCTTCAAAATTTCAGCTCCATGTACATGTTATCTACTGTTTCTGCAATCATCCAACCGATCAGTGTTTCTTGAGCAATTGATGTACCTAGTATTCCACTTATTTTTTTGTTACCTATGATATGGAAAGTATCAAGTACTCTAAACCTGGTAAAAAAACAAAAAAAAGATGAAAATATTCTCTAAGATTGGCTCGCTCAGAGCATATTATCATATAGTCCAAGGCGCATCTGAGGGTGTCTGGACTACGACAAATGCCCTATAGTTGTTTTATTGATTAATAAACGCGATCATCTAAGATCTCGATTTTAGTGTCGTCTATATCAACAACATATTTGTGACTTCAACGTAATTTTACTAACTAACTGTGTTTGAGGTGAGCATCGGCAGTTTGAAATGAGTTTTATGCAATAGTTCTCCTGACTTGTATAGCCACAATGCTACCCGAAATTTACCGTTTACTGAACGAATTAATGTTATTAGGGAGCTACCAGCTCCTTACCAGCTGTACGAGATGAATTATTACCACAGGTTTATGTTTCAGTTAGCGGAAACTTTAACACCATTCCATATCCATTTTTTCACTAAAAAAGCCCCACACGCCGAAGAAATTTTTATTTGTCAGTTCCTTAGCTATTACTCGCAAACGATTTTGTAGTTCTTTTAAGGCAGAACTATATTCCTTTTCCTCAAAGAAAATGATATTCACAATCCTGTACACTTGCTCTTAGTTTCATTTTTGCATTGGAATCCAAACTGGTGATCTAGTCTAACCTGACCGTTTTTCAATACTGGTTTTAGTATAATTTTTTCAAAAATCTTTGATATTTTTTTTTTAATTTTCCCCAGCCTTTTACTTTGTTCGACTAATCTCCTATGTTGGTCCCATTTAGTTCGCTTGTGTTTGAGAATTTTAGGCATTTATGTATTTAGGGAACCTATACTCAATGTCACTATTGCAGGTGGATCAGAGGACAGGATTTGACTGACATTAAACATTGAGTAAGTTAGAAAATGCCCCTTCCTAGTGTCAAGTACCGCGATGTTAACACAAATGTTTCCATTGTAGCTCTAAATGCTAGTAAAACTTTAAGTCTGAATGAATGCATAGTGCTCTCTGGTGACGTGCAGATGCTTTTGATGTGAGTAGTAATTCTGTTATGATATGCTTAGGAGGCAAAAAATGAGAGGCTTCGCTGAATAATAATTTTTGCAATAATGTAGACCAAAAAGAGCGTCTGCAGTTAAAAAAAACAGTTAAAAGCGATTGTCATCGAGTGCAACACGAGTATTGCACTTATTTCAATTATATCAAGGTAAACATCGTTTTACAAGACGCTTTTGCAAAGCCATAAATTTACAACATTTGTTTTCTTCTATTGCACGATTATCTCCACCGGTCGTTGCTCAACCCATCTTCAAAAAAATTCACTTCAAGTACAAACATCGGTTATGACTCGAGATTAAAATTGGACTACTCAATTTTTGGGGGAACGTCAGTCGACCATTGATGGTGCAATGAATTCCAAAATCAAGTGTCACCTCATCTTCATAAGCTGGTTTCGGTCAAAGGTTCACTATAGACTTCACTATAGAACTCACATTATCACCAACACTTCAATCAGTCTCGACAATCAGTCGAGTACATCAAAAAGTCAAGATCAAACGTACTTTTGAAATTCTAGCCAGAGGAGAATTTAATAAACAATTAAAACATTAAGCGGTTGAAATTATAAGAATGGACAACATGGACATTCATCCGTGTATAATAATAAGGCAATCGCAATGCACATTTCCAAATCCTGCTCAAAGAACTATTCAACGGAGAGGTCTTTCGGTTGACAAAAAGCCATTTGGAATATTTGACAAGATATAAGCAATAACCCAGCCAATTGTGACCCAGTATCTACAAAAGCATCGGCAATAAATGGCACATATCACCACTTTCTTGATGGAAATACTACACATGACGAACCGGAAGCCTCTGCAGTATTCGATTTCAAAGTAGGTTATGTGAAGTTGTTATTATGTTATGAATCATAATTATGGTGCTTGCATTGACTTACATGACATGTGCTGTTAAAAAGTCTCTTTCTGATCATATGTGAACTTCGTAGGCAATGTGACTATTAGCGTTTGAAAAGTGTCCGATGATTGCGGTTGAATTATTTTCAAAGAATAAATAGCTGGCTGCACTCTCCAATTTAATGCATCTTCGCCACGATGAATTTATGAGAACTACCAATAGGTTTTGAAACCTATCGATGAAGACGATAGCTTTCAAAACCTATTGGAAGAACTGATTGCACGAATATCGCATTATCTGACGATAAATATAGTAGCTTGATTTCTTAGATGCATTATCAATGCAAAACTACTAACTCCACAAAAAATACGGAAGTTTTACGGAAGATAAACTAAATCAAGCGGGATGTTACAGATAAGTACGGACTTTTTATGGTTAGTGACATAATATCAAATGCACTATACTCAATTTTGACACTCAGCATCCAATAGTTTTGCCTTCTTGTCATATATATATAAGGTAACGAATCATAAAACACTACCACATAGGATAGGAGCCATACCAAGTGAAGATTTCATATCATTCGCGGAAAACACCATCGTTACAAGGTCAAATGTCAAACTCAATTCATGGGCCAGCTACCGGCATTGTTAGTAGTCTTGGCGAATATGGTGGGGGGACACAAGTCGAATGTTTTTAATCGGCTCCGCAACCTATCACAGCACCCACTTTCTGTCCGCTGTGCTGGTCATGTTTTAGGCAGAGGTCAGGGGTGGGTGGTCACGAATAGATGTATATCAGGTTTATTCAGGAGAGACTCGCAAGTGCATGTGCGACCTCCACGTAGTATGGCTACTGGTAAGTATAGGAATTTTCCTAGGCTAATGTATAGCGCTGAAGTAGTAAATCTTACACAAATCCCCAAGTCACGGAGGAACAGCATATGACAAGAAATGAATGGTTAGTTGGTCAACAAATCTGTAATATGCGGACTCTGGATACCAGGCGACCTCCAGTTTTAATCAAGCTTACTCTCGTATACGGATCTCTGCGAGGGCAGACCGTTTATTTCTCCAAAATTCGTGGGAACATAATGAAAATGAATACAACTATTACAAAAGAGACACGTACTCTCAAAAAGCCAATAGAAAAAATGAATGGTGGCTCAGACCTTAATGGTGAAGTCACCAACGAAACAATAAGGGTCCTGCAGGTGGCGGTGCCAGGTACTAGTGGAAGCCGAGGTCCTGCCATGGTAAAAGGGAGCTCGGACCGTAATGGGCAAGCTACCTTCACAGTAGGTTCGGTAAACGTGGCCTTGGTACCTAAGCCGGAGACTGGCGCGAAAGTTGTCCCTGAGGCAAGGCGGCGGTATAGGAACCAACGCGTGGTACAAAGGATATTAGACAGGTCGGCTGCCACCTCTGAGGAGCTAGTAACGAAAGAACAGAAGGAATTCGGTGAGGGCACCAGCAGAGTCAAAAAGAAAGCGGTCCCAAGACGAATTGGAAGCTGGGGATAGTAAGCGACTTAGAATGCAGGGAGCCCAAGGAGATACTAGGACACACGGGGCAAAACTGTTCATTGACGTTCTTAAGGAGCATCCAGTGATACTAGTCGTCATTGACAGGAGTCAAAAAGATCGGAGTATCACTCTTGATAAATGGAGACTAGTGTATAACGCACTAAACTCCGTTTCCCTAATGATCCTCGGTGAAAATCTGTAGATAAGGTAGGGGAAGTGTAGGGAGGCGCAAAGCTGGCAGTGGTTGACAGAAACGAGATCCCTAGCAGAATAAGGGCACAGGTCTGGCTGCCAATTGAGCTATCCTGTCCGGATGAGATAGTTCGGATAATTCGGACAAGCAATGTTTATCTTCCGACGAACAATTAGAAAATCATTAAACAAGAAGAGGCGAAGGGAGGATCTAGGTTGTCCATTTTAGTGGTGAACATAGAGTCCCAATCCTCTCTAGCTAAGATAGAGGCGGTAATCAGCTTCGGCTTCGGGTTGATTACCCTAAAAGTGTTTAAAAAGAATGAGGTCGAAGCGATTGTGGAAGACTTACCAATGGAAGAGGAACAAAGAAATGAAGGTTCTAACATGAAGGACGTTGGAAGCTCAGCGATGGAGTGATTAATGGCTATGAGTAGTCACCTATCCCTGGATTCGTGTCGAGTAGATGGGGGAGAAGGCTGACAAAAAGAAACAACAAGGTGGACCTGAAGGGAGCGTCAAGACTGTTGACGCCCCACCAAGGACCGTTTATGCGAAGCACGGTTCAGATTAATCTTCACCATTCTAAGGCTGCTTCGGCAGCCGTGAACCTCAGACTGACCAAATCAGATGAGGATATAATTTTAGTCCAAGAACCCTGGATTACTAAAAACAAGATTTGTGGCCTCGGTTTAAAAGGGTATACAATTTTATACTCTTCTAGGTCCTATAAGATCAGATCTTGCATTCTCGCTAAAAATAACTTGAATATTTTTCTTCTTCCACAATATAGTATTGGTGACGTAACGGCAGTCGGCCTGGAGACGGGAGACTGCGTATTATGGCTGGTTTCAGTTTACCTGGACCGAGAGAAAGAGGTTCTGCCGGATAACCTGGGGGATCTGATACTCGAAGCGGAACGGGAAAAAATCGGAGTGATATCAGTATCGGTGCTTCCCCAGATTGGGAGAACAACTCAGGTTGTGATGCAAATGCGCATCATACAATCTGGGGAAGCACCGACATCACTGATGGGGGTGAGTACTTATTTGATTACTTAGACTAACCTTGTAGTGTGTAAAGTGGGGCAGGAGCTCACTATTATTATCAGTAACAGGCAGGAGGTAATGGATATTATCTTTGCATCAGACTCCATTATACATATGGTCAAAGAATGGAGGGTAACGGAGAAACTCTCTTTTTCGGCCATCGGTACGTGACGTTTAATATTGACATTATCTATGCTACCCAGAAAGCATCCGGGAATCCTAGAAGGACTAACACCCTGTGGGGCCAGTTTTATTTTGACAGTATTAATTTCCCGTTTTAATGGTTTTGTAGCTTTTTGGCCACAAATGCTAAATCTTCATCAAAGAAACTGTTTTCTGTAATAAATGTGTACGGACTAGTATATTAGACCCAAACAATTTGGGCATCAAAATACGAACTCATCAATTCTATTAGTTTCCCGGGTAACAAATCATAATACCCAAAAACAATTCATCGGGACATTAAATCTGTTGATTCCATTGATTGATTGATTGATGAGACTGTGAGACCAAGCGCTTGTCAAATGTTCCAGGTAACGCTGGTCCTATTTCCACCGACTTTTTACATTTGACAAACGGTAGGATAGAAGAAATTTTCATATATTTATATTTATATAAATACATTTTCATGCATGATAGAAAGGACCCGAGTTCACAACTCATGATCATTACTGCACAATTCTATTCTACTTTTGTGGTGTACGGACAGGAAAGGTATGTCAGTATTACTGTTAGTTTATTCAAACTTCTGTTAGTATAAGGCAATTAAAATTTTATTGAAATGCTCTGCATTCTGTTTTCTGTATTCTGTCATCTCTTATCAGCGACCCTAGTTTGCGACTATTCAACTGTAACCAGCCTAAAATTCTCTAAAAAACAAAATCGATTAATGGGCTAATTTCTCCATTTACAAAAATTGATTTAACATTACAAATTAATTCAATTAACGGTTGTATGACCAATACGCCATGTAATCACCAAAAATCTAATTTATATACACTTTATTTTACACGAAACTTTAAAATTAATATAAATTAGATTTAAAAAAAAATCTATTAAATATTTCAAATCAATTGAATTTACCGTTTTATGACAAATTACCATCGACACATTAAATCGGTTGATGTCAACAAATTACTTTGTAAAAAAACCTATGTTTTACATAACCTCATTTAAATAATGCGATGTAAACCTATGTAAACAAACATTTTAATTACAATTTCGATTCGAAACAAATTTAGAAAATTGTAATAATATTTTAATTTTCTTGAAAATTGTTATCGTGAAAAATGTACAACGAGACAAGAAAACCATAAGACATAAAATATTAAAAACATTTTCTTTTTGATATTTTCTCGTTATTTTGTTGTTGTTGTTGTTACAGATTCATCTTGTTTAACATGAATATTTAAACTGTTAATCCTTTGACTCACACCTTATGTACCTATATATACGTTTTTTTTAAGGGTATATGAGTTTTCGTGTTTCGTGTTGTTGAAGAATATATAAAGGTATACAAAAAAATATTTCATTACATTATTCACGCGAATACGGAATTCTGTACCAATTTTCAAAAAAAATTCATTAAATTTTGTCTAACACCTTTCGTCGTTGCGTTCAACATTTTCACACAAATTCACTTGTATTTTAATTTTATTTTTGTCGCATCGAACGACGAATTTCCCCACATTATATCCTTTTAGCATATATTGATGATTATGTTGCTTTGGTACGCGCATAATATATAAAAACGAAACATAACATAAACAAAAAAAGGAAAACTGGAAAAAATTTTATTCAAATTTTCTAAAAAGAAAAACTTAAAATTGTAACGTTAAAGATGTTACGATATTTTTATGATCTCAAGAGATATTTAAGAGTATATAGATACAAAAGGGAAACTTTCAAGTTTATATCGCTTTCTTCTTTTCCTTTTTAATAAACCGTCTTTGGCTTTGTTATAGGTATATACGGATATAAATTTGATCAAATATTTATGAGTAATGTAATCTTTAAGTCAGCATTTAAACAATAAGCCGAAATATTTGACTTTAATCTTTCTTTTGTAAAGAGGTCATTGAACTGTGTACGAAAATAGATTTTTGTATTTATACTTTCCCTTTAAGCGAAACAATTTTCCCTTTAAGCGAAACAATTTTCCCATTTAGACTTTAGACTTTAGACTTTAGACTTTAGACTTTAGACTTTAGACTTTAGACTTTAGACTTTAGACTTTAGACTTTAGACTTTAGACTTTAGACTTTAGACTTTAGACTTTAGACTTTAGACTTTAGACTTTAGACTTTAGACTTTAGACTTTAGACTTTAGACTTTAGACTTTAGACTTTAGACTTTAGACTTTAGACTTTAGACTTTAGACTTTAGACTTTAGACTTTAGACTTTAGACTTTAGACTTTAGACTTTAGACTTTAGACTTTAGACTTTAGACTTTAGACTTTAGACTTTAGACTTTAGACTTTAGACTTTAGACTTTAGACTTTAGACTTTAGACTTTAGACTTTAGACTTTAGACTTTAGACTTTAGACTTTAGACTTTAGACTTTAGACTTTAGACTTTAGACTTTAGACTTTAGACTTTAGACTTTAGACTTTAGACTTTAGACTTTAGACTTTAGACTTTAGACTTTAGACTTTAGACTTTAGACTTTAGACTTTAGACTTTAGACTTTAGACTTTAGACTTTAGACTTTAGACTTTAGACTTTAGACTTTAGACTTTAGACTTTAGACTTTAGACTTTAGACTTTAGACTTTAGACTTTAGACTTTAGACTTTAGACTTTAGACTTTAGACTTTAGACTTTAGACTTTAGACTTTAGACTTTAGACTTTAGACTTTAGACTTTAGACTTTAGACTTTAGACTTTAGACTTTAGACTTTAGACTTTAGACTTTAGACTTTAGACTTTAGACTTTAGACTTTAGACTTTAGACTTTAGACTTTAGACTTTAGACTTTAGACTTTAGACTTTAGACTTTAGACTTTAAACTTTAGACTTTAGACTTTAGACTTTAGACTTTAGACTTTAGACTTTAGACTTTAGACTTTAGACTTTAGACTTTAGACTTTAGACTTTAGACTTTAGACTTTAGACTTTAGACTTTAGACTTTAGACTTTAGACTTTAGACTTTAGACTTTAGACTTTAGACTTTAGACTTTAGACTTTAGACTTTAGACTTTAGACTTTAGACTTTAGACTTTAGACTTTAGACTTTAGACTTTAGACTTTAGACTTTAGACTTTAGACTTTAGACTTTAGACTTTAGACTTTAGACTTTAGACTTTAGACTTTAGACTTTAGACTTTAGACTTTAGACTTTAGACTTTAGACTTTAGACTTTAGACTTTAGACTTTAGACTTTAGACTTTAGACTTTAGACTTTAGACTTTAGACTTTAGTCTTTAGACTTTATGCAATAAAATAAGTTTGTTAATTCTGTGGTCATCGTCTTGTTGTTTATTCTAATGAGAATCGTAGTCTAAAGTCAAATTCCTACATACATTATGCATCCACAAATAGAAAATATGAATAAAATCTTACACAGTACAATGTATTTACATCGTCGTCTCAAAAAGATATTTGTTAAGTAGCAGCATAACAAAATCAGATGCGCATTAAAAATTAAAGCTCTGAATTTTGTATGATGTTAATAAACGAAAATCTCGAATACCGAGACAATGACCCATCATTCATTCCCGTATGCATTTGCACTAGCTCGAAATAATATCACAATGCAAATAAAAGCAGTAAGAAGTATATTATTGTACCTGGTACATTGAACAATTATTAAGAGTGAATTTAATTAGATTAAAGGTAAAATCCCAGATAAAGATAAGATTTCTTTCTTAAATTATTTTGTGTTTGCATCCATTTCGTTACTATATTATGATTGTCTTACCAACTCGTCTATATGCTTTTATTTTTAGTTTTGTGCTTTATAATTTAAATGGATTAGTTTAATTTGCTTTTAAGTTTGAACAAAAAAAAATAAGAAAATTAGAGAGCAACATGAAATGTATTTATCTCCATTACGACTTGCACACTGTAGTCGAGTAAAACGAAAGGTAAACTGAATTCTGACATTTTATGTTTTTTTTTTTCTTTTTTGAGTTTATATTAAGTTTTGTGCTTTCAGTCTTGACATCGTACCTATTTCAAATTAAATTAGGTTCTTAGTTTATATATTTTGGTTTTTATGAAAACACAACGTAATGGATAGTTTAAAATTCTTTAAATGTTGTGGAGGTTAAGATTTGAAATGCTTAATGAATTTTTCTTAAATGTATACTTATAGGTAGCCACTACTTTGAAGGTTTAAATTTTTCTACCGGTTGTAACGGTTGTAAAAATTGACAATAACTTTAAAGCTTGTAAGTTTTCAAGCTTTAAAGTTTTCAAGCCATATGCCATCTACTTGAATCAATATTTTATCTGAAAAATATTAAAACTTATCATCCGTTTACAGTATAAATTGAAAAAATATATTTGTATTACCTGAAAAATTGTTGGTACTTTGAGGTATTTTTCCAACCGAATGAAAAAGGTACGCCTGTTGAAATTTTAAATACGATGGCAAATACTTCTAACAAGACCAGTTAAAAATGGACAACGTATTTTATCACAGAGAGAAATTTTGTTCTATGTTTCTCGAACAAATAATGAAAATAATTGAAAACTTACAATTATCCAAATACTTAATCCGCAAACGTAAATATTACAGACACGATCAGTTTTTAATCGCATTTCGATTATTATTTACCTCAAACCTACATCCAAAATTCAATTGGGCAAACAAAAATGTAATTACATAAAATTTTCTAATCGTAATTAAATTTATTCAACCATTAGATAAATACAAAATTTGTGTGCATCACAAATTGCATTTAAATGATATTTCAGCCATTAGTAACGTACTCGTCTATACAGTATGAATAAGTATATGTTGCACAAACCCAAATCAAATAATTTAAATACATAAATTAAAAAAACTTCTTTGAATTGGCGTACAAAACATTTTTTTTTTTTTTTTTTAATCCAGATTATAAATTTTAATTGAAAGAAACGATGTTGACGACGACGATGGCGGGAGATGAATATACAGGAAAAAAATGAAGAAAGCGTACAAATTTAAATTAAATAAGATTACACTTGTTACACTTCATACATGACTCCACATCTCGGTACATACATTAAACGGGGTAAAAAAAAATTTGTATTACGAACTAAATACTTAACTCTTGATTTAATTTAATTTTTTTTTCGTTGTTAAATACAAAAACCCGTAAACATATATAAGCATAATTATATGTATTAAAAATATACGTACATATGTACATTGAACATTATAAAAAAATGTATTTTGTACTTATAAAAATTGTAATGAACGACTAGACGTCTTTACGATACTAGAATACACGTTGAGTGGCTTAATAGTTACGGAACGTTTAAACTTACAAAAAAAAAGCGACTAACGGTTCAAATCTGTTTTAATCAAGGCTTCTACCTTCTGCCTTTTACATTCTACCTTCACCTTCACCTTCTACCTTATACCTTCTACCTTCTACCTTCTACCTTCTACCTTCTACCTTCTACCATCTACCTTCTACCTTCTACCTTCTACCTTCTACCTTCTACCTTCTACCTTCTACCTTCTACCTTCTACCTTCTACCTTCTACCTTCTACCTTCTATCTTCTACTTTCTACCTTCCACCTTCTACCATCTACCTTCTACCTTCTACCTTCTACCTTCTACCTTCTACCTTCTACCTTCTACCTTCTACCTTCTACCTTCTACCTTCTACCTTCTACCTTCTACCTTCTACCTTCTACCTTCTACCTTCTACCTTCTACCTTCTACCTTCTACCTTCTACCTTCTACCTTCTACCTTCTACCTTCTACCTTCTACCTTCTACCTTCTACCTTCTACCTTCTACCTTCTACCTTCTACCTTCTACCTTCTACCTTCTACCTTCTACCTTCTACCTTCTACCTTCTACCTTCTACCTTCTACCTTCTACCTTCTACCTTCTACCTTCTACCTTCTACCTTCTACCTTCTACCTTCTACCTTCTACCTTCTACCTTCTACCTTCTACCTTCTACCTTCTACCTTCTACCTTCTACCTTCTACCTTCTACCTTCTACCTTCTACCTTCTACCTTCTACCTTCTACCTTCTACCTTCTACCTTCTACCTTCTACCTTCTACCTTCTACCTTCTACCTTCTACCTTCTACCTTCTACCTTCTACCTTCTACCTTCTACCTTCTACCTTCTACCTTCTACCTTCTACCTTCTACCTTCTACCTTCTACCTTCTACCTTCTACCTTCTACCTTCTACCTTCTACCTTCTACCTTCTACCTTCTACCTTCTACCTTCTACCTTCTACCTTCTACCTTCTACCTTCTACCTTCTACCTTCTACCTTCTACCTTCTACCTTCTACCTTCTACCTTCTACCTTCTACCTTCTACCTTCTACCTTCTACCTTCTACCTTCTACCTTCTACCTTCTACCTTCTACCTTCTACCTTCTACCTTCTACCTTCTACCTTCTACCTTCTACCTTCTACCTTCTACCTTCTACCTTCTACCTTCTACCTTCTACCTTCTACCTTCTACCTTCTACCTTCTACCTTCTACCTTTTACCTTCTACCTTCTACCTTCTACCTTCTACCTTCTACCTTCTACCTTCCACCTTTTATATTATTATATTATTATATTATTATATTATTATATTATTATATTATTATATTATTATATTATTATATTATTTTATTATTATATTATTATATTATTATATTATTATATTATTATATTATTATATTATTATATTATTATATTATTATATTATTATATTATTATATTATTATATTATTATATTATTATATTATTATATTATTATATTATTATATTATTATATTATTATATTATTATATTATTATATTATTATATTATTATATTATTATATTATTATATTATTATATTATTATATTATTATATTATTATATTATTATATTATTATATTATTATATTATTATATTATTATATTATTATATTATTATATTATTATATTATTATATTATTATATTATTATATTATTATATTATTATATTATTATATTATTATATTATTATATTATTATATTATTATATTATTATATTATTATATTATTATATTATTATATTATTATATTATTATATTATTATATTATTATATTATTATATTATTATATTATTATATTATTATATTATTATATTATTATATTATTATATTATTATATTATTATATTATTATATTATTATATTATTATATTATTATATTATTATATTATTATATTATTATATTATTATATTATTATATTATTATATTATTATATTATTATATTATTATATTATTATATTATTATATTATTATATTATTATATTATTATATTATTATATTATTATATTATTATATTATTATATTATTATATTATTATATTATTATATTATTATATTATTATATTATTATATTATTATATTATTATATTATTATATTATTATATTATTATATTATTATATTATTATATTATTATATTATTATATTATTATATTATTATATTATTATATTATTATATTATTATATTATTATATTATTATATTATTATATTATTATATTATTATATTATTATATTATTATATTATTATATTATTATATTATTATATTATTATATTATTATATTATTATATTATTATATTATTATATTATTATATTATTATATTATTATATTATTATATTATTATATTATTATATTATTATATTATTATATTATTATATTATTATATTATTATATTATTATATTATTATATTATTATATTATTATATTATTATATTATTATATTATTATATTATTATATTATTATATTATTATATTATTATATTATTATATTATTATATTATTATATTATTATATTATTATATTATTATATTATTATATTATTATATTATTATATTATTATATTATTATATTATTATATTATTATATTATTATATTATTATATTATTATATTATTATATTATTATATTATTATATTATTATATTATTATATTATTATATTATTATATTATTATATTATTATATTATTATATTATTATATTATTATATTATTATATTATTATATTATTATATTATTATATTATTATATTATTATATTATTATATTATTATATTATTATATTATTATATTATTATATTATTATATTATTATATTATTATATTATTATATTATTATATTATTATATTATTATATTATTATATTATTATATTATTATATTATTATATTATTATATTATTATATTATTATATTATTATATTATTATATTATTATATTATTATATTATTATATTATTATATTATTATATTATTATATTATTATATTATTATATTATTATATTATTATATTATTATATTATTATATTATTATATTATTATATTATTATATTATTATATTATTATATTATTATATTATTATATTATTATATTATTATATTATTATATTATTATATTATTATATTATTATATTATTATATTATTATATTATTATATTATTATATTATTATATTATTATATTATTATATTATTATATTATTATATTATTATATTATTATATTATTATATTATTATATTATTATATTATTATATTATTATATTATTATATTATTATATTATTATATTATTATATTATTATATTATTATATTATTATATTATTATATTATTATATTATTATATTATTATATTATTATATTATTATATTATTATATTATTATATTATTATATTATTATATTATTATATTATTATATTATTATATTATTATATTATTATATTATTATATTATTATATTATTATATTATTATATTATTATATTATTATATTATTATATTATTATATTATTATATTATTATATTATTATATTATTATATTATTATATTATTATATTATTATATTATTATATTATTATATTATTATATTATTATATTATTATATTATTATATTATTATATTATTATATTATTATATTATTATATTATTATATTATTATATTATTATATTATTATATTATTATATTATTATATTATTATATTATTATATTATTATATTATTATATTATTATATTATTATATTATTATATTATTATATTATTATATTATTATATTATTATATTATTATATTATTATATTATTATATTATTATATTATTATATTATTATATTATTATATTATTATATTATTATATTATTATATTATTATATTATTATATTATTATATTATTATATTATTATATTATTATATTATTATATTATTATATTATTATATTATTATATTATTATATTATTATATTATTATATTATTATATTATTATATTATTATATTATTATATTATTATATTATTATATTATTATATTATTATATTATTATATTATTATATTATTATATTATTATATTATTATATTATTATATTATTATATTATTATATTATTATATTATTATATTATTATATTATTATATTATTATATTATTATATTATTATATTATTATATTATTATATTATTATATTATTATATTATTATATTATTATATTATTATATTATTATATTATTATATTATTATATTATTATATTATTATATTATTATATTATTATATTATTATATTATTATATTATTATATTATTATATTATTATATTATTATATTATTATATTATTATATTATTATATTATTATATTATTATATTATTATATTATTATATTATTATATTATTATATTATTATATTATTATATTATTATATTATTATATTATTATATTATTATATTATTATATTATTATATTATTATATTATTATATTATTATATTATTATATTATTATATTATTATATTATTATATTATTATATTATTATATTATTATATTATTATATTATTATATTATTATATTATTATATTATTATATTATTATATTATTATATTATTATATTATTATATTATTATATTATTATATTATTATATTATTATATTATTATATTATTATATTATTATATTATTATATTATTATATTATTATATTATTATATTATTATATTATTATATTATTATATTATTATATTATTATATTATTATATTATTATATTATTATATTATTATATTATTATATTATTATATTATTATATTATTATATTATTATATTATTATATTATTATATTATTATATTATTATATTATTATATTATTATATTATTATATTATTATATTATTATATTATTATATTATTATATTATTATATTATTATATTATTATATTATTATATTATTATATTATTATATTATTATATTATTATATTATTATATTATTATATTATTATATTATTATATTATTATATTATTATATTATTATATTATTATATTATTATATTATTATATTATTATATTATTATATTATTATATTATTATATTATTATATTATTATATTATTATATTATTATATTATTATATTATTATATTATTATATTATTATATTATTATATTATTATATTATTATATTATTATATTATTATATTATTATATTATTATATTATTATATTATTATATTATTATATTATTATATTATTATATTATTATATTATTATATTATTATATTATTATATTATTATATTATTATATTATTATATTATTATATTATTATATTATTATATTATTATATTATTATATTATTATATTATTATATTATTATATTATTATATTATTATATTATTATATTATTATATTATTATATTATTATATTATTATATTATTATATTATTATATTATTATATTATTATATTATTATATTATTATATTATTATATTATTATATTATTATATTATTATATTATTATATTATTATATTATTATATTATTATATTATTATATTATTATATTATTATATTATTATATTATTATATTATTATATTATTATATTATTATATTATTATATTATTATATTATTATATTATTATATTATTATATTATTATATTATTATATTATTATATTATTATATTATTATATTATTATATTATTATATTATTATATTATTATATTATTATATTATTATATTATTATATTATTATATTATTATATTATTATATTATTATATTATTATATTATTATATTATTATATTATTATATTATTATATTATTATATTATTATATTATTATATTATTATATTATTATATTATTATATTATTATATTATTATATTATTATATTATTATATTATTATATTATTATATTATTATATTATTATATTATTATATTATTATATTATTATATTATTATATTATTATATTATTATATTATTATATTATTATATTATTATATTATTATATTATTATATTATTATATTATTATATTATTATATTATTATATTATTATATTATTATATTATTATATTATTATATTATTATATTATTATATTATTATATTATTATATTATTATATTATTATATTATTATATTATTATATTATTATATTATTATATTATTATATTATTATATTATTATATTATTATATTATTATATTATTATATTATTATATTATTATATTATTATATTATTATATTATTATATTATTATATTATTATATTATTATATTATTATATTATTATATTATTATATTATTATATTATTATATTATTATATTATTATATTATTATATTATTATATTATTATATTATTATATTATTATATTATTATATTATTATATTATTATATTATTATATTATTATATTATTATATTATTATATTATTATATTATTATATTATTATATTATTATATTATTATATTATTATATTATTATATTATTATATTATTATATTATTATATTATTATATTATTATATTATTATATTATTATATTATTATATTATTATATTATTATATTATTATATTATTATATTATTATATTATTATATTATTATATTATTATATTATTATATTATTATATTATTATATTATTATATTATTATATTATTATATTATTATATTATTATATTATTATATTATTTTGTAAGGGTTTTTAAAAGGTCTGTAATCCATTTATTTCTCTTCCGTATTTTGCAGCTCCATTACAATGCCTCAGCATTAAAATCGATTGCAATAGTTAGTTTGTTGATCTCACGTTGGACGTAATTTACTCGGGAAAGTCTTACAACTGTATATATTTAACTTTAATTTTAACTATGGCAAGTTCCACGATAGTGGATAGGTCCACAAGTTGTTGGACACCCGCTATATAGAGCTAAATATACGAATATAATATAATGTAGAAAACTCTATCTCTATACCGAGCAACATTTTAACAATTTTTGAAGGAAAATGATAACATTAAAATTAAATGGATAATATTTTCCCATATTTACTTTTTACCCTTGTATTTTGTGTACCACCAACGAAACTCCCATTACACCCACTCCTCTCATTTGAGTATGTCTATATTCGAATTAAATGTTTTTTGCAGTTCGTTTACAACAACACACACACACACACACACACACAATGTTCAAAGCAATTAAAAGATGTTATTGAAATTTTTTTTAATTGAATTGAAAATATAAATCAAGATAATCTGATTAGAAATATAGGAAAATGTAATAAGAATGGAAAAACAAAAAGGAAAATTATGGGAAAATGTATATTTATGTATTATAAAATTATAAATTAATTAATTAATTGATTTAATGTAATTTGAATTATGCTTAATATGAAACATGTAATATTTAACACTTTTTATGTTGTATCATACAAATTTTGTGGATTTGATAATTTTTCACACGTGACACTGCGTTGTAATTGGGTTAATTGCTTTCATTAAATTTCCATAGAAAGTACTTTGCAATTTTGCTACAAAACGTTTGTTTGGGAATAGTTATGATAAAATAACTGTAGAAACTAAGCCAACTGCTATTAACAAACCATGAAAAATATTTCAACCAAGGCCTTCATCTCCATCCAAGATTTCAAATGTCTTTTGGTTAGGGCAGTGCACCTCGAACTAATGACTGAGATAACCACATCTGCATTTAAGGGCGCCCTAAACAGACTTTTGTCAACACGAGGGTTGTGTTCAAATAATTTTTCCCGATAATTGACCAATTTTGTTTGCTGATATGTCGCTTTTGTTTATCCCATTTTTTTGCTTGGTTGCAAAACGTCGGTTTGCTTAATGTTATTATTATACAGATGAATTTTCAGACGATAGATTATTATAGGAATCTGTGGTGGCAATCTGTGTATATACAATGCATTTAGTTTCATAGAAGCCTATTAAAACCGGAGTTTCCTTTTTATACGTAGGCCAATAAGTATGATGTCCGACTGCTAAAATACGCCAAAATAGTTCTTCTTTAGTTAATGCAAGATTCGTGTTATGTTTAACTTATTTTCAAAAATTGATTTCCGTCTCATTTCCTGTTCCTTTCTTTTAAATCCTGCAATCTTTTATGGGGCCAAAGCTCTCCCAACTCATTCGCGATTAATTTTAACTTCCTTCTTTACGCCATCATCAACCAAATGAACCAAATTCATTTTTAGCTACCAGGTTATTGAATTCCAAATATGTAGTTGTTGCAGAATGGCGTTGCAATATAACTTAGAAAGATCTTTACACTTGTTAGGAACTGAAAAGTGTTAAGACCAAAGTCAAGGCCTTGGGTTTGTCTGTACAATTTTTCTCTTGTTCCTGAACTCTTCTGCTTTGCGTAAATATTTGTATAATTTTCAAAATGTTATGTTGGTAGCCCGGAAACGTCTTTCCGAAAAATTAAGGCGAATTAAAATTTTCCTAAAAGCTATTTCTCACCAGAGATAGAATTAAGGTGGGCCATTCTGCTCCATATGGCTAGTTTCTTGGAATTTTTCAAATGCGTATTATCAAATGGGTCAAATATAGTATGCCGCTTGCCGATGCAAAACGTTTCAGTGATCCTCTGCTGTTGATTCTTTGTATGGTTTTTTAAACGACTGATTTTCTCCTAATGGCCAATAGTTATATTGTGATCAGTTCTTTAATTTCCGCTACGGTTCTTTCTGTGCATATTTTGGTAGTCCTACCAGGTCACTTCTGTTGTTATTAACTATCGTGGTGTTTCAGGTAGCAGACTTGAAACGAAAAAGAGGTCTCCCAAACCTCCACCAATTATTGCTATTATATGCAAAGTTTAGCGTTGTGCCATATGAGGCGGTGGTGGTAGGATTTTCTTATGATCTTACATGATGTATGGTTGTTGTTGGTTTGTGATCTTTTGGATCGCAGATAATTTTATTCTAATTGGGGTGGTTCGTATTTTGGTGGTATTTTTTGGTGGTCAGGTTGATGTTTATGTAGTGGGATCAACACAAGACTAGTTTCCGTATCTGCATACAACTTCAGCAAGTGCTCACACTACCTCTTCGTGATGGCCATTATCAACTACTCCGTTAAAAGAGTAGGATAAAATGTGGGGGATATGGTCCTCCTAGATGAGATAGGATCTTATAGTTACGAAACTTCAACAAAAGCCTCTGATAAATTGGAATTCACAACAGTGACCTCGGACACGATATAAGGACAACGATTTAATATTTGGAACATGCGGAACGTACTTAGCGTACATCGCCCTAAGAATCTCCATCCACTATTCGTACAAGCATGTAAGTATAAGCTCGACCTCATGATACTGCAAGACAGCCGCAACGGATTAACTTTCTGTTGAAGCAATAACATGGTTAAGCATGAATTTGGCGTCGGTTTCTTGCTTGACTACCGATGTTGTCCTTTCGTGACCTATTAATAATATAATTGCACACTCAGCTTTCATGAAGGTCACTTTAATATTACGTTTGCCAGGGTTTATGCCTCCACAGAAAAGAACAATCCTTGATCAAATCAAGGATAGTTTCTATATGACGAACTCGAAACTATCTTACATGCGGAACTGGCAGCACATATCGTCGCACCATTGTCCCTACATCAAACAACAATGAGGCATGCACCACTGAGCTAGCATTACTGTACAACTTGGTGGTTTCCAGTACATTCTCCCCACATAAGCGCATTCATAAAAGTACATGCTATTTAGGAGAAAGATCGTGCACGTCAACGAAATCTATCACAAAAACAAGGCAATCTCACGATGTCTACAGAACCGCGAGAAAAGTCTCGTATCGGCTATGCCGATAACAGGCACAGAATATCGAAAAATGCAGGCCCTAAGGGATAGATACCGATACATAAGAGCAATAGCTTCAGAAATCCATTTACGTAGCGGCGCTATTCGCAATGAAAAGGAGAGTTACAAATGGATACTAAAACTGTTCTAGAAGTGAGGAGGAATTATTTCTCTTCGCTTCTAAATAGACAGACACCAGCTACTGAGCAATAATCTATCTGGCATCAATCTCATATTAACGACGAGATGACCCCACCATCACCACCAACATACAATGAAGTGCGAGACGTGATGATGCGGATGAAAAAATACAAGACACCCCGTGAAGAAGGTATTTCAAATATGGCGGCGAAAATATATCCCACTACATGTTTCAGCTTGTAGCAACAATCTGGTCAAAAGAAAACTTTCCAGAAGAGTGAAAGACGGCTCTTGTCTGCCCATTAAGAAAAAAAGGAGATTGGTTGAACTGCAAGAACTACCATGGTATAGCTTTGCTGAACACAGGCTACAAGGTTTTGGCCAACGTAGTCGCAACAAATATGGAACACATTATCGAACGTATTGTCCTATCTGGGCACACCGTCAAAATTGGTATCTGTGTGTCAACTTTTATGAATGAGTCAAAAGTGTAAGGTACTAATTGAAGGTAAAATTTCAGATCCCTTCGAGATAATATCTAGAGTGCGGTAAATAGACCCAAAAGCTCAAATTTTCTTCAACCTATCATTAGAAGATGTCATCCATCACCTCAATAAAGTGCATGTATTGACATACGCTGACAACATTTGCATTCTGGGTCGCAACAACATCTCACTGAAAGAAGTTCTCCCCTTCTTGGAAATATCAGCCTAACAAGTTGGTTGAAGGCCTGATCAATAAAGCAAAGACCAAATATATGGTCACCGCAAGTGTGCAGAGCAAAACTCAGTTTCTGTTGACATACCGTTGCAGATCACAGCAGGCTACTGAACATTTTACGCCAATATTAAAGTCTTTAGGTATTCTCATATATCGCTCAAAGTAAAACGGGACCTCTATAAAGCGTTGATAACACCAGTCGTTATCTTTGGTTTTGAATCTTGGACATTGTCAGCACAAAACTTCCAAAAACTTGCTGTAAAGCAACGTAAGATTATTCGAATTACTCTCATTTCCATCAAGGGGGAAGCCATGTATAGAATGCAAATGAATCACGAAATTAGATTTAATCTCGAAAAAGTCAACTTTCTCGGGTTCATAAAACCATCAAGATTAAGATGGCTTGGACACGTTCTTTGTTTACAAAATCAGACTACAAAACAAGCCTTTGAGTCGGCACCATCGAAAGAAGGTTCTCGTGGGAAACCGTCTTTCGTTGGATGGATGACGTCGAGAAAGATCTGAACGTACTCGGCCACCATTTCTGGTGTTCTTTTGTAAAGGGTCTTTCAACAGCGGAAGAAGAAGAAGAAGTTACGTATTTTAGCCATTAATCACTCAACTATCATTTTTTGAGAGCTTTTCAAATATTTTCAAAACCATTAAGCACTTAGTATTTACAAACTGTGACGTACCATTTTGTGACGTAACACTAATTAAAAATGAGCACAATAAAGTTAGCATATAAGCGCATGAAAAGCGCACACCAAAAAAAAGTTTGTTATAAATTACAAAGTTTATTCCGACATATACGAAAAGCACAAGTAATTATTTTTCTTTTGTATAGTAAAAATTAAACTTAAAGCACAAGCACAAAAAAAGCATTTTGCCATTTAAATTTTTTATTATGAAAAATGTAAGCTTAAACAACAACAACACGACAACAGAAATCAAAATATGTTTAAAAAAAAGTTTTAAAAATATAGCAAAAACAACACGAACAAAGATGACGAACGTATAAGAAAATATTTATGTTGATAAGGAAGACAAAAGGAAAGTTAATTTTAACATTTTTTTTTTATTTTTTTTTTTTGTTATTTTAGTAGTGCATTAAAATGTCACTACCATAAAAGAAAGTTTCCTTCTTCTTCCGATTTTCATTTTTTTATTTGTTATCGTTTGATGATGAAGAAAAACAAATTATTATGATTACTATTACTATTATCATTATTGTTATTATTATTATTATTTTTTTTAATAGATGTAGACAATAGCATAAAAATTAGGTTTGAGGATATTTCAGTTCGCCTTCCACTCTTCGTTCAACATCTTATATGTCTTGTTGTAAGACAACAACTTATAATTTCTACTGTACATTTTAACATGGTAATAAGAATCTTTAATGTTTGTTATGTACTTAATTATGTTAACATAATGCTTTTGTTGTAGAACATTTTATGTATGCCAACAATACGATGTTATGTAATACCGCTTTTCATGTAATTTTAAGATGTTTACAATTTGTGTCATGTGACAAAAGTGGCACTGCCCAATTGCCAAAAATGCCTTTTTTCGTTTTGAAGGTACTTGGACTATAGTTTACTAATTTAGGGGACTAATGTTCCATTGATGAAGTTTCCGTGAATAATTCGTTTTTGGGTAAAAATCGATAATTTTAACATTTAATTTGTATTAATTTTGAAGTTTTGTGTCAAATAAAGATTCGTCCAAGATTTGTAAATAAAGTTGTAATCGAACTCAAGTTTGACGTTTAAAATTTATTTTGTGATCTTTTTTAGTTTTTGGTTAGATTATTTTTGAATTCAAAATCACTTGTGCACACAATTAAATAAAAGTGTTATTATTTATTTAATAATTAAGTTGTGAACATAGTTTTGGTCCTTCGAGCCGGGTGCGAGCAAAAAGTGCAACCATATACATCCAAAATAAACGGATACGAGTCCAAAGTGCATCCAGATATTTATTAACTTTAACCAGGTGGCGATTCCAAAGCGCATCTTTATTTACAATTAATATTGAATCGGCTAGTGATTATAAGGAATACACAGTAACCAGTCATAAACTAGAAAATTCCGAGGTACATCGCCACAGATACAAATCGTTACACGCGTGGTCGTCCATACTAGTTTCCGCAGTCGCCAGTACTGAACAGCTTGACAAAAACAGTGTCAAACAAGTGAGTAAATGAGAATGGAAGCGTTAATAAAACGAAAAAGTGTGATTAAAGGTCAGCTAATTAAGTTAACCAATTTTGTAACAACGAAAGGTAATAATGCTACCTATGAGGAATTGGTAGTTCGTTTATTAAGGGTGCATTATATATATAACCAATTCATAGCCGTTGAAGATCGAATTTTTATAGTAGATGCAGAAGCAAATTCGGAAATAGATATTGTAGATGAAAGCTATTACACAATCGTTGCCAAACTACAAGCCCTCATAAGAGAGCTATCTACTAAGACCGCAATACCAAATTCACGTGATAATGCAGAAGTATCATTAAATACGACACAAGTAAACTTCCGATCCGATTTAAAATTACATAGAATAAATCTTCAATTTTTCGACGGTAATCCATTATCGTGGCAATCATTCTACGACATTTATATATCCACAGTCTATGAAAACACAACATTATCTCCTGCGCAGAAGTTTAAATATCTTCTTTGCCAATTGCGTGGAGTTGCCTACCATTTTCGAGTGAATGATGCTATTTCGAAGCATTAAAACGATTGATCAAAAAATATGATACGAAAAGGACAACACAGTCGAAAGTTACATGCGTGAATTTCTTGTATCACCATAGCTGAGTAAACCAACAGCTGCGAGTATTGTGAAGCTTCATGATAAATTGGATCAAACCATTCGAGGCTTAAAGGCTCTCGGAGATAAAGCAACTCAACATGATCCGTTGTTAATATTCTTAGCAGCTGAGAAATTGGACGATGATACCAGACAGCTGTGGAAGTACGAGACAGCTGAAACTGACTATCCAACGATTAATGTATTTTTAGAATTCCTAAGTAAACGGATGAATTCGTTAACTCAACCTACACATAAACGAATTAACACTCCCAAATCACCAACGTACATTAATTTGTATCATGCTGCTATACATTCACAACCGTATCCGCTCTGCAAAAAGTTTCGTTCCCTGGATTATGCTTCACGCCGTAATTTTATAAATCAATTCGGACGGTATTTTAACTGCCTTAGTGATTGACACCTCATTACAGCTTGCCAAAGCAGAAAACATTGTCAGAAATGCCCCAAACGGCACCATACCTTATAAAAATGCAAACGTCCATCAAAGTATCGTCGAATCAAATTCAAGCGAAGTCGTTACCACAATGTTAGCAATGCCAATCTGCAAACATTCAGAGAAAGTTACTTCCACTAATAGTATTTTAGGCGACACAAACGCAGTAAAAGATAACATCCCAATTTTTCCTAGGGCAAAATTAGACATTCAAGGCAAATATGGAAATTGGATAGATTGTCGAGCCCGCTTGAATTTCGGTTCAACATATAATGTAATTTCGGAAAGCCTGATGAGTCGATTGAAAATTCCCAGATGTAAATCCGATATAACAATAAATTTAATTAATCGGACCAACGCAGGCATCAAAACGAAAACCAACGATCTAAATTCGGTCATCAGTCAATCACGGATTTTATATAAAAGTTGTGGCCTACATACTTCCGTCAATTTCCTTAAAAACGCCACAGCAATCATTTGATAAATCATCACTGGGTTTTGATACCAGGCTGCCGTTGGCCGATCCAGTTTTTTGTATCGCCGGTTGTCGATCTACTTTTGGGATGTGACGTGTTTTTTAAAATATTGCTAGACGGTAAAGTTTAAACCAAACCAGATTACCCATGCATACACAATTCCGCACTAGGATGGCTAGTTGGGGGAATTGTGTCCAGTACCGGACAATCTACTTTTAATTCCATAAAATCACGTAAGTCGATGCAAGTAGATGCAGAAATCCTTCAGCGTATAGAGTTAGCAATTGAGAGATTCTGGCAATTACCAAAGGGTTTCACGACCGAAGAACAAAGTTGCATCGTCAAAACAAAATAAAATCGTCGATAGTAGGAATAAAATATAATCCTATTCAAGATTTTTTCACGTTTAAGGTATCATTGCCAGCATTGCCCACTAAAATCACGAAGAGGTTATATTTATACAAAACTTCCCGTATCTACGACCTACTGGGACTCTTATCACCCATTACAATTGGGTTTAACATTTTGTTCCAGTCCCTATGGTTAGAAGTCATTGGGTCGGACAACGAACTGGCAGTAGATATTTTATTTTTTTTTTTAAATTTTAATCTCTACAATTTTCTGGGGCCGAAGCTCACCCTACTCTTTCGCAGTTTATTTAACGTCCTTACTTTACGCCAACTTACTAGGGCCAAATCGAGGACGCACGAATACAGGTTCGCGATTGTTGAATATCCCATCTGCGCATTGCATTGCTCCATGCCATCCTGTACTGACATGGACGATGGTTCGGCCCATAGACTCTGCACTCCAACAGGGGGTCATAGTTGTGTTCATCGTCATCACCGATCGAAATCAAGTGATGAAAAATCCCTTTTGCAACCCTCCCCTGTTGGGATTCGAACCCGGTACCTCCCGTCCCAAACACCGCAGCTTTAACCACTGCGCCAATTGCTCGGTAGTAGATATTTTAGATAGATATTTGTTAATCCGAGAACAACTAGGGTTGTTAACGTACATGGAGTTTCCAAGATGGCTATTTACAACGGATAGAATGGAATTGCATGGATTTTCCGATGCTTCGAGAGATGTATATGCCGCTATTATTTATTCACGAGTGGTTTCTACTACCGGAGAAGTTAAAACAAACCTAGTCATAGTAGCTCTCATCAAAGCGTTATCACAACCTAAGTTACAGCTAAACGGTGCTGCATTACTTGTACGTTTGTCGAAATTAGTACTCAATTCTCTCAAATTGTCGAATGAAGCGTCCATTCATTTATCCACGGATTCGGCAATTGTATTGCAGTGGCTTTCGAAACCACCGAAAACTTTAGTTACATTTAAAACAAATCGAGTAGCTGAAGTTATGACTACAACCAATCCGTTATGCAGA
Organism: Tipula confusa; assembly: GCA_963556175.1. Classification (NCBI taxonomy): domain Eukaryota; kingdom Metazoa; phylum Arthropoda; class Insecta; order Diptera; family Tipulidae; genus Tipula; species Tipula confusa. Next base: position 32,152,673 of record OY744477.1, on the reverse strand, counting down.
GGCATTACGTACCAAGCGATCAGAACCCAGCTGATAGAGTATCAAGAGGTATGATTCCCGAAAAACTTGTCGCCGACAACATGCAGCTCCGAGAGCCCAATTTTTTAAATACACACCCTCTAATCTTTCCATCTTCGCCTATAAAATTATGTGAAGACAGGCAACCGATCATGTCATACGTCGTCTCAGCTTCGCAAGGCTTCGATGTCCTCAAGCATTTATGCCTTAGACATTCAAATGTGAGAACCTTAATCCGTGTTTTGGCGTACGTGCTTAGATTCAAGAAAAATTTACAATCTTGAAAGATGGATCGAAGAACGGGACAGCATTTATCCGTGAACGAGGTGTTAAATGCTGAATATCGTTTGTATCGGTTTGTACAGCACGAATCTTATAAAGACGATATCAATTTATTATTAAATCTTAAATCATTACCGAATAAATTTAAAATTTTTGTTCTTCATCCATATGACGATATCAACGGACCGCTGAGGATGCGAGGACGTTTGGATAATGCTGAAATTGGTCATGATGCTAAGCACCTATAATTTTGCCAAACAACCACAGTATCACTGAAGCTATAATCCGGGACATCCATTGTAAAAATTTGCATGCCAATCATAAATTGGTACTTACAGTTTTAAAATAGCGGTTTGTTATCGCAAGAGCCTAAAATGTTATAAGACGCACTCTACATTTATGTGTCACATGCAGACGCTTTAATACTAGTTTAGCTGGTCCATTTATTCTTAAGACGTTCAAGGGCAGATCAAAGTAGATAAGTCCAGCAAAGAAAAGTAGATGCGTGGTGTACTGATAACCATATTCAGTGGCACTTTATTCTACCTGCTATTTTATTCCACCTGCTGCTATGTAAATTTCACCTGCGACGTGTTATCAGGGATGTCTTATTGACCTACGAAGAGTTCCTGACAATTATTTGATGATCTTCCACACCTTTAACTAAATCGTTAATATACTTTCAAAAACTTGTAAGATGCACTTTTTTAAAAGGTTTCGTTAAATATTCGTTAAGAAATTTGAGTAAAATTTTTTTTAATTTTTTATTGGTTAGTTATTGAATAACGTTCTAATCAAAATTAGTAATTATTTGCTGATTCGTTAAACTTGAAAAGTTTCGTCAAGTTAACTTAACGAACATGTGTTTTTGGAAGTAAACAAATTGCATGGTTTAAATAAATTACAAATGATATAAATAACCTTTAAGTTAACTATTATTTAAATTGCTAATTTTCTATAAGATATTTTCGTTAAGTCAGTATTTAAATCGTTTTATAAAGATATTATTATCACACTGATATACAACTGTTAACTCCTCTTAAATTAGGCCTCCCGAGTAATATAAACTTGACTAGAAAATCTATTAAATAATTGACAATGTCTTAAACTAAATTGCCTGAAGTTTGAAATAGTTTCGATCAGTAATTTTAATTTACTTTTTAAAAAATGTTAATTTTTCGTTAAATTTTCGTTAAGTTTTCTGTATAAAGTTAAAAACAAATTATTCGTTTCTTTTTGAAAAACGTCATAGTATGATCAAAATAGAAAAATATTTCGTTAAAAGTTTCGTTCAAAGTTTCGTTAAGTTAACTTAATGGGAACGAGTACAAAAAACAAAAACTAAAACGGAATAAAATTTCTAAGACGCTTATAATTGTTAAATTAAGTATATGGATTAAATTGATAATTTTCGTTAAAATATTGATGCGTTATTTAGATGCGTTTTAACCGGTAACTTTGCATTTATTTGATATATATGAAGCTTTAGTGGGAATGACAAGAACTCATTGACACATTTAGTTAAGATTTAAAGCAATAAAATACTGAAATTCGAGTTTATTTGCAAGAGCCAGATTATTTTTTAATAATTTAAGAAGTGGTTAAGGCTTTCAAAGTTTAGTTTCCTGGGCTGTAACTAAATGTTTCATTTATTTTTTCCTGTGCTTTAGTGCTTTGTACTAAATCAAGGTGATAGGTTGAAAGTTGAACTTTATTATGTTCTGATGTATGTGACTGCGGATATAGGAGTATCCGCAACTAGCATTGTCAGACTAAAATGCCAATGTCTGATGTCCGATTTATGCTCAACACGTTTTAAAAAACAAGCACCAGTTTTGTGGCCAAGAAAGCAGCATTTAGTACCAATCTTGGTATACATATCTGATTAACTGGGGCTACCTGCTATTAGTTGTCTTACCTGCTATTAGTTGCGTGTTAGTTATATTCCCTTTGGTGATATGGCAATACACGATTGCAGCAAACGCATATTGACTAGCGTCATAAAACCGATGCAGCTCAATATCTTGATGGAATCTTATTTATCGTGGGATTTGTATATGCTGGGGGTTCTCCAACGAATGTGCTTTGGAATCATTGGAACCCCATAAAGGGTTGAAATTTTTTCTCGATTTTCCAGTATATGTGATAAAGCTGAGACATCAAACAGGACACGTAACATGGTTGTTGTTCTTGAATTTTTGACGTCGACGTAAAAGGGGAGGAAATACTGCTCGTAAGCTAATTGCTCGTCAGCTTTTTTTCAATATGACCCAACTCTTTAGATTCCCTCATAAAATCGGCGTATAAATCACGAAATTTGCTATCTCGTACAAACTAGGAAGACTCAGAAAATGGCAACTTTTTTGCTTCTTCATTTGTGGCCATTTTTCAGCGATTTTGAACTTTAATACACCAATATTTCAATGTAATATTCGTAATTGTCGTAACCTTGCTGGCAGACTGTTGAGTCTTCGGATGCTTCTGACGCTCTCAATACAGCTGATTATCGATTGTACCCAGAATGAAATGGGGTATCCATTGTTCCATACCGACATAAAAACCAAACTTGTAAGTAGGTTTGTTATGTACCCAAGTACAAAAAGTTTTCTGACAACACAAAAAGCAGACAAACAAGATCATTTTTACTATAATATCAAACGCAAATTTACTTTTAAATACTTAAATCTGGTAATCTATGCTGCAAAACACCAACAAACTAATTTTAGCCATCACATAAAAACGTCGATTGCCCGTTTCGTTTTTTATTACAAAATTTTATTTTGCTTAAGTTGTAAACAAATTTACAACAATTTAGTTACAGTTTATAGTTTTACATAAAATAAAAAAAAAAACTTCTAAAAACGACAAAATCTGTTTAATTCACTTATAAAACTTGCAACAGTCGTGCAACAACAAAGTTAAGCTTTTTTTTCATTTTTACGAAAGCTTTTGTTATATAATTTATGTTGCGAACCAGATTGTTTATGATTTTAACAAATTTGTCAGACTAATTAGTAACAGAACTTAAATATTTTTTATGTTGCTCTACAACATTATTATGCAACACTGTGTGTATACGATTTGATTATATGTATAACGAGATTGATTAAAACATTGAGTTGCGTGAAATTAAGTCGAATGTTTGGCAATTATACTGTTGTATAGGGACAGTTCAAATACCTGCTTGTCTTGCCGTGGTGCCGTGTTCGCTTTTTATCATTGACCAAAAATAATAAACAAAAATAAAATCATTACATTGTGATGGCTGACACCAGTCATTATGTGTATTAGTGTTGCTTATATGTAGTAAAGTTGTATTTCATTCGTATATTGTATCTGGAACCATTTGCAAGTACTTCTTAATGTTATTATAACATTATATTATTATATTCCCGTGTGGGGTTTACTTGTTTCCCCATCGGGCACCTCCCCAGGTGGCGGATAGGGGAAAGCCCGCCAGATATGGCAGGTACCGGGGAAATCAAATACTCGGGGTGGACCAAAAATCTAGCAAACCCAAGCTAAGGTGGCACTACATACGCCGATGGCTGCATGGCTAAGGGGGTACTTAGTCGTTAGTATGTCGAACTCTGACTTTGGCGACAGTCAGTTTAAACCCGTAGCGTTCCTATGATAACGCAGAGCTCTGTCGTAGGTGACCAATATTTCTCGTGCTACTCGTAGGAATAAAGATGGAAGTTAACATAAAACAAGCAAAAAAAACAAAACGAGAGTGATGCTTCTCTAATAACATCAAAAGCAGGGGCTGGTGCTCAACCCAATTTGTTGAAACAAAGCAGTACAGTAACTCAGGCGGATAAAAAGGAATCCCCTTTGTCAAAGCAGTTTGCAGACAACCAAGCTGCAATATTTTTAAATAGCACTGGAAGACATCTTCCACGGCAACCATTTACTTCCAAAACGGAGAAAGAGGAAGAAGAGATGTTTAAAATCTAGAGAAATATAATTGCAAAAATGAAAACTGCAACAAATAGGCAGCGCAATATCTCGAATGATATTAAAAACGGTATAGCCGAACTAGAGGATGCAATCGAAACTATTGCCCATGGCCGTGCTAGCCGGAAACGGGATCAACCCCAACAACAGGAACAAATCAAGGAAGTTAGTATCCCTATTGCAATGTGAAGTAAAAAAAGAGTGGCCTCATGCTCGGCTGAAGAAAACGAAGAAGAAAGACTCAGAGAAGATCCGTTCACAGAAAGGTGACAAAGGCAAGTATCCAAAAAAGAAAAAGGGTTACGTAAAAGTTCGGTAACTGAAACTGAAAGTAGGAAAATGAATTCGAGCCAAAATGCCAAGCCTACAGCAGATAGTGATGTTTGGCAGAGTAGGACCGAAAGCACTTTTTATTTAACGAGCAGAAGGCCAATCGTACGCCGATGTGGTTAAGGAAATCCGCACCAAAGTAAAACCAGACGAATCAAATGCGGAGGTGAGAGCCATCCGTCAGACGAGAGCATGGGACGTACTCCTGGAGCTTGGACCACTTACAACAAATAAAGATGGCTACCGCGACACCTTAAGTGACGTTCTAGGGGAAAAAGCCAAAGTGGTCAGCCTTGAAGGAAAAGTGACCGTGGAGATCCGCGATAAAGATTGTTGTACGGTGAAACCAGAAGTTGAGGAGGCAGTTCTGCGGGATATTCCAAATATCGAATATACTAGCATCAGCCTTTTCCCCAGCTCGAGGGAACAACAAATAACAGTAATAGTGATGCAGGAGGGATCCGCAATTCAACTGATTAATAAAAGGTAAATAAAACTTGGTTGGACATATTGTAGGGTGCGAGAAAGAGCCATTGCCACGCGTTGTTTCAGATGCTTCGGGTATGGTCATGGAGCTCGAAATTGCAATGGTCCAGACAGAAGTAAGCTATGCTACAAATGTCTGGGGGATGATCATAAGGCAAAGATGTGTACTGCCAAGGGCTGCTGTGTGTTCTGTTCAGAGAAGGGCATCGACAATCTATATCTCATTCACATTTCTGGTTCTGGAAAGTGTAAGGTCTACCGAGAAGCACTTCAGGAGGCCAAAACTCGCCTATGATAAGCATCCTGCAAGGAAATATGATTCGGAGCAGCACCCTTGATTATCTATTACAACAACTAGCAGTTGAGAAAGAAACAGAGCTGCTATTACTGAGCAACCAGTACCGAAATAAGAAATTTCTACAATGGTACTCTAACGAACTGGGAACTGCCGCTATCTGGGTTCTTAATCGAAAAATATTCGTTCACAGTCATGGAGCAGGTCGAGGTTACGTATGGGTCAAATGTAAGGAAGCCACTTTTTTAGCTGCTACTTTACCCCAAACGAAGAAATGGCAGCTTTTCGATCAAAACTCGAAGCTTTGGAGGATGAAATTTTAAATACCACAGGTTATATAGTAGAAGCCGGAGACTTCAATACCAGAGCTATCGAATGAGAACTGCCTCATCCAGATACTAGAGGCAGACTTATTTTGGAGATGGCCGCTAGAACAGGACTCTTGGTTTTAAATGTTGGTCAAAAAACAACTTTTCGTCGTCGAGGCTACACAGAAACCATCCCAGATATCAGCTTTGCATCGGAGGCGTTGGTACAGCATATCCAGGACTGGATAGTAATGGAAGACTCCTGCGGTAGCGATCATCAGTATATTACCTTTAATTTGGTAACAGATGACAGACTGACATATTGCAAGAACCGTGCAGGTGGAACTTGCAATGAATAGATCTACAGCGATTTTCGATCGAACTGGCGAAATGTGGAAATATAGCAGAAAATTTTACTGCTGAGTCACTAGTATCTTCAACCATGGAACTAATAGCGATGGCCTGCGATGTATCTATGCCACATAAAAATCCCAGACATGGAAAGCCACTCGTTTACTGGTGGTCAACTGAATTTGCAGACCTACGTAGGAGATGTCTCACACTACGACGTAAAGCACAACGTACAATTAACAAAACAACGGTTAGTCTTATTTCAGCAGCGCATAAGACCGCAAAAAAAACAACTTCGACGAGCCATTAATCTAAGTAAAGCTCATTGCTGGAAGAAACTATTCGAAGACATAGACTGAGATCCATGTAGTCTTGGATACAAAATGGTCACGCAGAAGCTCGGAGCTCAAAAGCCAACAAGCGATATAGATTCCACCACTATGGAAACTGTAGTGAAACCTCTTTTCTCTAACCATCCAGAGAGAACCCAACCAGCTTTTGCTCGAAACATAGAAGTCCTACTATTTACAGAACAGGAACTCGAGAGTGCCATCCTGTCGATGAAAAAAAGAAAGGCTCCAGGCCCAGATGGAATACCT
>OY744477.1:31976047-32138547 GCA_963556175.1 Tipula confusa | reverse complement strand
TATTATATTATTATATTATTATATTATTATATTATTATATTATTATATTATTATATTATTATATTATTATATTATTATATTATTATATTATTATATTATTATATTATTATATTATTATATTATTATATTATTATATTATTATATTATTATATTATTATATTATTATATTATTATATTATTATATTATTATATTATTATATTATTATATTATTATATTATTATATTATTATATTATTATATTATTATATTATATAAGAATTAACAAACATTCACATAATATTTATTAGCAACAGTGGAATGCTTAGGCTGTGAGCGAATTGGTTAAAAAGTTAAATATTTTAACTGTGGTAGAAATAAAAATTGATTAAAATAGATAAAACAAATCACTAGTAAATTATATGAATATATGATTATATGAAGCTTAAAATGTTACATGAAAATATGATTAAAATTTTTAACTGCTCTACGACCAGTTAAAAATTTTTGTGGTGAATAAAAAGTTAAAATTTCAAGTTTTTAACTTTTTTCGCATTTTCTATTTCGTCTTGCGGACTTAGATTAAATTTTAATACTAAGATCGATTTCAGTTTTCGTTTCTGTTTTCGTTTAGTGGTTTTCTTTTTGCATCATAGATGGTGCGCAAAACTCTCCAAAGCATCTTTACGCGAAAAGAATGTTTTCAACATTCTCTTCGCAAGAAATTTTTATGTGTTCATTGTTTAAGAGAAATAAAATATAGTTGTGTCCATATTTGTTTAATTTTTATTCTGTTTGACATTATGGATAATATTTTTTTTGTCCCCTGTTTTTTAAAAAAAAAGAATAAATATTAGCTTGTCAAAAAATTATATTCTCCAAAAATTATTTCGTTTCTTTCTCACTAAAAAATAATTCTAATTTTGAAGACCGCGTATAAGTTTCATTTCGTTTTGATCTGAGTACTAAGCTGGACGAACAATTAATATAACTGAATTTTGGTTGGCAATGTCTCGTTCTCACATGCACTTTTTGTTTTGGCCAGAGCTAGATGTCTAATGCCTAAAATAATAAATGCTTCAAAATAAAGATAATAAATATTTTGTGAGGAACAGGGCAACTTATTTCAATGAAACTTTGACATCATTTTATTCGATATCACAATATGTGGTTTTCGGTCTATGTAACATATTTAAGTTTAGTTTAGTTACGCAAGACTGTTTTTTACTTTCTTACCAGGTCAATGATCGTTTAATACACTTCAGCTTCTTGTAAATTTTCCACGCGATTACCACTGTTTGTTGGTGAAAGAAAATTTTTTATTTTTTATTATTACGACGAATTTATCTGTATATAGCTATACTGAGTGCGCTTCGTTTTTTTACCATTACGCGCTTAATGCCTGGGTATATCACCGCGTGTATATTATATATACCTTCGATGCGTACAAAACCAACAACAACAACAAAAAAACACATCTTCACGATTTATTTGAATGTGTGGAAGGTTAAGTGGAAAAAAGGTAAAGTTTTTGTTTGCTTTAAGATTATTTGAATTTTCCAAAGAGAAATGAAAATAGAAAAATGAAATCCTCGAAAAAATGATGTTGATGATGATGATGATGATGAGTAGTAGAGGATAAGATATTTTAAATCTGCTGAAAGTTTATCTTAAAGGAAATATCTTTTATGTTTATACCTACCCCGAAACAAAAACCAGTTATAAGATATGGGAGGGCGGCTGTTGAGTAAATATAGGAAAAAAAAATTATTATGTCAAGACAGATCGTCTTGTATTTATTTGTCGGGAGTATATATATAGACGTACGCACCTATATACGGGAAAAATACTTATTATCATACAATAAAGTTGAGAGTTTTTCATTTTTACGTTCGTCTTTTTTTTTGTGAAAAATTATTGAGGGTGATGATCATCAATCAAGAGTGAATGCTTTAATGTTTACAATTTTCCTTGTTGTTGTTGTTGGTGTTTTGTGAAAATTGAAATAAAAAATTTAAATGATTTTGAAAATCCCTAGAAGCGGTTTAACTTGAATTTTTTTATTTATTTTTGGTTTTTGTTTCAATGTTGTGGTGTTTTGGCATATTTGTTTTATGTTGGGTTTATTGCAAAATTATTTTTAAATTGCATTTGATGGTTTTATATCAGCCTAGAAACGATATCCACGTGATGGTGATAAATTGATGTGACGTGTTAAAAATGTTTGAAATTTACTCGATCTATCCACCCAATGCTCTAACTTTTAGTGATAGATTGACAAGTGGCCGAAATTCTTCTTTTGTTTATTTGATTTCGATCCTTTCCTTCTCAGGGTAGGGTAAACCATTATTTTATTTAAACAGCACAATGGTTAATGTACATTTTTCCCATAGGTAAATTTGGCGGAAATTCAGTAATGGTGCAATATAAAGGAACAATTCGGACACAGGTTATTTGTTTCCAAAAAATTTTGGTTTTATATAATGCATACATTAAGGCTAATTACATAAAAATAGGCGTAAAATAAAAAAATGTGTAAGAGTTGCACAAATTATTTGTAATAGATGTTACTTCACACATTCATCGTAATTTTGTGGCCACTGACGGCATCAACGTCAGTTTCAATTTGAATCCATTTACATTTATCCGAGGACAGTAACGAAGAATACTTTTTTGCTTATGTACCATATATCAACGTGATGGGCTCTGCGGCGACTTCAACATCGATATCATCGATAAACCTAAATTTCAGCAACTCAAATTCCGCCTCCAACACACTAAACTATATATCGTATTTCACGTACCATCGTCCAACCACTCATCGTTTGGGTACCTCCGATGGTGCGGATGCTAGAAATAAATAAATAGATTTTAACCAACCCATACAGTTATTACGTAAAATACCTATAGCCGCCCAGACGAAAAAATTCACCCCCGATATGTTTTCAAAATTTTTCTTCGCAACTCTTATTCGTCATAATATTTTCGAGAATTTATCTCGCTCATCTGCCCTCTTTAAAACTGGCCCGGTTAACTGTTTTTGGATAATATATTCTAAAAAATGTACTGGTTTATAGCATCTGAAGCATCTCTGAACAACGATGATGGACTTATAATAATGGAAAAACTGTCTTGTTGCCTTTCTTAAAAAAATCAACAGTATTACAACAAGTCAAAGTTAACCCTTTACTCAGATCATTTACAAGAGCATTCAGCTGGTGTTGCTTATGATCTAATTTATCCGCCATATTCGTTAAAATATAGAATCGCATTAAACACGCCCGAGCAAAATGCACCTACACCCAGACTAGTCATTGGCTTCGGCTATAATCAGTCTGTTGTGATAGCAAAAAAATGGCCAGCTTCCAAAATTCAACCTATCTAAATTTTCAACCAACTACGATGGTTGGTTGGACTTTAAATTATGATTGGTGATTAATGAAATAGATTTAGATGACGTGGATCGGGTTTGCTCTCTCAAATTCTGCCTGTTGAAAAACGCCAAACTATATGTTTTTTCTGAAATAAAAGTCTCTAGTGCGGATTTCAAAAGCACTTGCGCAATCCTGGTTGAGAGTACAAGAACAGGGCATTGATGTTTCAGACTTATATCAATGGCCAAATTTTAATAGCACCAGTCATTAAGAAGTACGCCAATGTTATTCTAGAAATGATTGATAGTGGATTTTGACACTTTTTTGGAAAATAAAATGCTGCAATCCGCCACTCGTTCAAAACTTTACAATCATCGAACACAGTCGGCATTCGTGTTATCAAACCAAACTGTTGCAGTTCTTTGCGCAAAGTGTAAATCACAGGACCATGAATTGACAGTGTGGACAAATTTTACCCACCTAGCGTTATAACTATGAATATAGAAGGAGCATTTAGGAGCTAGTTATGCCTATAGAGACAAGTACTTTCACAAAAATTACTGTGTTTCTACTTCTCAATGATGTCGGGAGGTTCATCACACGAAGTGTTTTATTTTGAAAGTGACATTCCGTTAAACATTTCGTCTGCTGATCTATAAATTACTACAGAATCAATAAAAGTCACTGCAGTACACATTAAAGCATTTGGAGATTTGTTTTGAAGATTTTTACTTCCTAGCAAAGAGATTCTGGGTGAAAACCATTCAATATTACAGTAAACTTTTTTAGGTTGGACTGATCGTTTTCAAATACTCGTATCATCCGTGTCGTTTAATGACCTTTTGCATACTGGATCAAAATCCAAGAGCAGCTCTTTGTGATTCTACTAAGCTTTTGATTGTTCCGGTATGTCTCGACTGGCAGTGTCGCTAAATTAAACTTGCTGCAATGGATCGAAATGTGCAATTTATTTTGTGGTGGTTCAACCGAGACGATCTCTTGAAATTTTACAAATTTGCACTTTAACAAACGGTACTGGTTCCTTGGTTTTCCCTACTGGTTTTTCCAATGATCAACGAAGCTATCATACAATCTAACCGTTTCATCTAAAAGTCATTTCAGAAATTTGCTGCAATTCAAAAATAACCGGAGGACTTCTTATATTGAAGGAATAATGAAGAAATTGGCTCTCCCGTTCGATACCCACCATCAGATATTACTTTCCCAGAATAAATCAGTTTTCCAAGTGATTATTTCAATCGGGCCCACAGACTGTTCTTACTTTTCACAATATTGGATTTTAAACAATTTTATTGGGTCCCAGAGTAACATTAGAAAGTATGTTGAAAGGGTAACATAAGATTGTAAGGACCTCGTTGAACTCAAAAAATTCAAGCCATTCGTTACTTCCGGGGTAAAATTTGCAGGCGTATTGAGCGTCTTTCGCCATATACCTTGCAAAGTGGAAAAAAGTCTTTGAAGCTTTATTCATATGGCAATAAGTATTATGACAAAAGTCATATGCTGACCAATATCAGTTGACCACAATCCTGTAGATATTAAAGTTTTTAACGCGTATATGTGCTGAGTTTTGGCAACTCAAATTGGCTAGTTCGCAAACTAACAACGCAATTTTTTTTCAATGGAGGAAATCGAAATCTAGTGGAGCGTCTTATTAGAACTAACTTGTCTTTACAAATCGTGTTAAATTGAATAGTTCTAATAATTGCCAATGATAAGTAGCTAATACCAACAAAGGAATTCCGTTTCTCTTTTTTTTTAATTACAATGCGCAAGCCTTGTGACTACTTTACTGAGATTTCCTAAATGATTTTCTAGATTATACCCGACCACAACTATATCATCCAAGCATACGTTCATCGCTCGAACGAAGTTCAAGTTTTTTAAGGTAAAGAGCATTCACGAAATTTCGTAGTACCCCTTATCTGTTGAAAAAGCCGTCTTTGCTTTAGATTTATTGTCCATTGGAATTCGGTGGAATCCTGATTATAAATTCAATGTCAAAAAATAGACAGATTTTCCCAGATTGAATTGGAGATTTATCATCTAGCGCCTTTCAATTAAGTTTAAAATAGTTAATTATGACTCGAACATTTCGTATTCCCGATGCGTCCCCTTTTTTTGGGACTTTCTTAATTGGAAAAGGGACCACTGGGGTTTTGGATAATGCCAGTACTCAGCATTTTCTGAATTATTTCTTCCAAGTCTTTTTTGAAATGGTGTGGGTATTTATATGTTCTCGTGAATACGAGAGTTCCATCCCAAGTGCGAATTGTATGTTTTTTTCCCGGTGTTGCAAATAGTTTCTCATTTGGTTTTAATGACACTGTCTGATTTTTATAAATGGTGTCAATGGCAGTTTTTGTTTCAGCTTCACTGAGATGATCTGTTCTGACTGTTTTATATATGTCTTCTTTATTGATTAGTTCCCCACCAAATATATGGGAATTGGTTTTATTGCTTCGACGTTATTAACTTTTAGCTTTAGTTTCACCAATTTTTTTAGTGGTACTAGTTTATTAGTTAAAATCTTAATAGTAGCCCTTATGTTTGTGGCTTTGTGCAAACCGGGTTGAACAGTAATTGTATCATTTAATTTACTATACTCGAGTATTACCCAGAATGTGCCTGAATGATAATAAAAGTTTTGCTGTGTTTATTAAGGAAATAGTATTTGATCTGTAGTCAATATTTGCTATCAAAGAAATTAGAAAATTTAATTAATAAAAGATTTGTGGAGGTACATTTCCGCTTAAAAAATTAAATTTACCTTTTTTTGTTGATTTTTGGGTTCCTAGAATATTCTTCACCTTAGTTTCGTCTGATTCTAAGAGATTAGTAGGTATTAAGTTGGGCGTAATAATATATTTACTTGCACCCACGTATCTATTAATAGGGTAATATTTTGGTTTGTTTTTTTTATTTCGATACTTCAGATAGGGCAGAAAATTTAATCCTACGAATCTGGTTCTGAGTCCGCTTGAATATTTCCTACTTCCTGATAATCATTTTCATGCAAATTTTCTGTTTTTTCCATTTTAACTTCAGAGTTATTTGAAATGGTTTCGATGCTGCTAAACTAGCAAAGAAAAGCTTATTCTTCTTCTATATTTTTCAGTTTCGCCGCCTGGGCAAACCCGAAATATGGCTTTTTTAAGGCTGATAAAGAAGCGGGGGTCCTCTTCAATAAACGTCAGGAGCGCCTGCCAGGAATTATAATAATAATTGTGAACCGAAATAATTTCGGTTTGTTTTTTAGCCCAAAGTAAGGACTTATAAGTACGCAAGTACTTGGCTTTGTTCGTTTTGTTTCAGAGCTAGCTGCATTAATTACTCCGCTATAGCTCCTAATTGAACTACGGTCTGATCCATTTTTATTATTTATATATATATATATATATATATATATATATATATATATATATATATATATATATATATATATATATATATATATATAATATATATAATATATATATATATATATATATATATATATATATATATATATATATATATTTATATATATATATATATTGCATTTAGCTCAATAGCACTAGACTTCACTGCAACACAGAAAGGAAGTTTAAAAATTTTATTTTCAATTAAAATTATTTTCACGTACCAATTTTTTTCTCTCAATATACTCGTATTTGGGTCTGTGTGTTTTGAGAAAATTTTTGTGGAATGGAAAATTGGAGTTCAAAATATCTTGAAATTTTATAAAAAAAAAACATAACACACAAAAGATTGTTCAAAGAACTGCATTACGTAGCTGTATAACAAAACTGTAATCGTTTTTTGTGTTGTGTATAGTAGCTCTGAAAGGAAATTATAAATGTTCGCTTGATTATAATTTCATTGCATCCTTCTTTGAACATTTTATGATTATTATATGTGTACCATTATTGCTTTTAAATTTTCTTGGTGCATGGCAAATTATATATTTATCGGGATTTAAATTGTTGTGCACAGTACGTTTTATGATTGGAAGCTAGTATACGAAAACGTTTTATCCTTAAACGTAATATGGCCGAGACATTGCCAAATCTAATCAAATTTAATCAAATCTAATTAAATCTAATCAAATCTAATCAAATATAATCAAATCTAATCAAATCTGATCAAATCTAATCAAATCTAATCAAATCTAATCAAATCTAATCAAATCTAATCAAATCTAATCAAATCTAATCAAATCTAATCAAATCTAATCAAATCTAATCAAATCTAATCAAATCTAATCAAATCTAATCAAATCTAATCAAATCTAATCAAATCTAATCAAATCTAATCAAATCTAATCAAATCTAATCAAATCTAATCAAATCTAATCAAATCTAATCAAATCTAATCAAATCTAATCAAATCTAATCAAATCTAATCAAATCTAATCAAATCTAATCAAATCTAATCAAATCTAATCAAATCTAATCAAATCTAATCAAATCTAATCAAATCTAATCAAATCTAATCAAATCTAATCAAATCTAATCAAATCTAATCAAATCTAATCAAATCTAATCAAATCTAATCAAATCTAATCAAATCTAATCAAATCTAATCAAATCTAATCAAATCTAATCAAATCTAATCAAATCTAATCAAATCTAATCAAATCTAATCAAATCTAATCAAATCTAATCAAATCTAATCAAATCTAATCAAATCTAATCAAATCTAATCAAATCTAATCAAATCTAATCAAATCTAATCAAATCTAATCAAATCTAATCAAATCTAATCAAATCTAATCAAATCTAATCAAATCTAATCAAATCTAATCAAATCTAATCAAATCTAATCAAATCTAATCAAATCTAATCAAATCTAATCAAATCTAATCAAATCTAATCAAATCTAATCAAATCTAATCAAATCTAATCAAATCTAATCAAATCTAATCAAATCTAATCAAATCTAATCAAATCTAATCAAATCTAATCAAATCTAATCAAATCTAATCAAATCTAATCAAATCTAATCAAATCTAATCAAATCTAATCAAATCTAATCAAATCTAATCAAATCTAATCAAATCTAATCAAATCTAATCAAATCTAATCAAATCTAATCAAATCTAATCAAATCTAATCAAATCTAATCAAATCTAATCAAATCTAATCAAATCTAATCAAATCTAATCAAATCTAATCAAATCTAATCAAATCTAATCAAATCTAATCAAATCTAATCAAATCTAATCAAATCTAATCAAATCTAATCAAATCTAATCAAATCTAATCAAATCTAATCAAATCTAATCAAATCTAATCAAATCTAATCAAATCTAATCAAATCTAATCAAATCTAATCAAATCTAATCAAATCTAATCAAATCTAATCAAATCTAATCAAATCTAATCAAATCTAATCAAATCTAATCAAATCTAATCAAATCTAATCAAATCTAATCAAATCTAATCAAATCTAATCAAATCTAATCAAATCTAATCAAATCTAATCAAATCTAATCAAATCTAATCAAATCTAATCAAATCTAATCAAATCTAATCAAATCTAATCAAATCTAATCAAATCTAATCAAATCTAATCAAATCTAATCAAATCTAATCAAATCTAATCAAATCTAATCAAATCTAATCAAATCTAATCAAATCTAATCAAATCTAATCAAATCTAATCAAATCTAATCAAATCTAATCAAATCTAATCAAATCTAATCAAATCTAATCAAATCTAATCAAATCTAATCAAATCTAATCAAATCTAATCAAATCTAATCAAATCTAATCAAATCTAATCAAATCTAATCAAATCTAATCAAATCTAATCAAATCTAATCAAATCTAATCAAATCTAATCAAATCTAATCAAATCTAATCAAATCTAATAAAATCTAATAAAATCTAATCAAATCTAATCAAATCTAATCAAATCTAATCAAATCTAATCAAATCTAATCAAATCTAATAAAATCTAATCAAATCTAATCAAATCTAATCAAATCTAATCAAATCTAATTAAATCTAATCAAATCTAATCAAATCTAATCAAATCTAATCAAATCTAATCAAATCTAATCAAATCTAATCAAATCTAATCAAATCTAATCAAATCTAATCAAATCTAATCAAATCTAAATTATTATGTAGGGAAACGATGTTTGGTTCATATTCAATTTTTCCGGCGTTTATAAATTGTCAGTTCAAGTAGTTTATAATTTTCCAAACAGACGATACAAATTTAGGTCGTGCTATATTTTGGCCGTAGACATTTCACATATTGAATGTGAGCATATTACAAATAATGGCAATATAATTTCAATTTAAAATCTTGAACATTATAATGTTACGTACATAAAGTAAACCATCACCTGAGTCCCTACATCGTACAGATGTTGCGACAACCTTAACGGAAATCATCTTTATTTTAGGTACAGGCCCTCACAAAAAAATCGTTTAATAAATAAATGATTATTTGTGTGAATTCGAATACACACACACAGGCACACTCGAGTTTAAATATACATCAGTTAGAGCACCATCCACCTAATATGAAAATCACGTAACATTTTTAATGCTCTTTTTTTATTTCATGTATCGCCACATTTTACTATACAAGGATCTTATGATTTCGTTCAAATATGCTTTCCCCTTTTTAAACACACAATTTTATTATGTACCCACATACAGTAGCATCGTGTAGACTTCTTTTGACTCCTATCAATTTCAAGTTGAATCCTAATCTAAAATCCATTCAACAGAAGAACCAGAATAAATATTTGTTGTTGTTGTTGTATTTATTTCCTTCTTTTCTTACGCAAACGGTATGGCAAAAAAAAAACGATGAATTTTTTTTGTTGTTGGTGTTTCCTGCCTTTTGGAAATGTGATTTTGATAACATCATTAAATTTTATTATCTCCAAGAAACAAAATAATAAAAGTTAAAATAAATGATTCTTTTTGTATTCGTTTAGATTCTTTCGTGTATTTTCTCAAAGGATACACCATCAACATCGACGCAGGAACAAGAGCACACAACCTCCATCTCACATAACCTTTTGTGCACTCTCGTATATCCATACAACACACAAAAAAGGGGTAGTTGATACAGTGGCATGGTATTAAATTGTGATGGATCTCTGGAATATCTACACAATAAATAAAAATGAGCGACGGTTGAAGAGATGTGCGAGCAATGAGATAAAGAGCAACATGAATGACGACGATTTAATGATGAAATCATTTTTAATGGAAAGAATTTATGTCCTTTAAACAGTGAATTGGTCAATTTAAGGGTATTACGTTTCGAGTGGATTCATAATAGTAATTAGATTAAGAAATTTTGGTGGTGTATTTTTAGGTTCGACGTTATTACCTCGAAGTGGTATTAGAAAATTTTCGACGAGCTAACGGTACAGTGATTAATATGATTGGCCTTTAAATCGGAAGGCACTTTTGCTTTTTTTTTTAACAGGTATGGCTTTTTGGTTTCAAAGGAGATTGGCTAATATTTTATAGTGTCTTCCAATTTATTCTATTTGGATCGTAACCATGCACGTTGTCATGTAACATACGAGGTTTACTATTGAAATTAGCAAGAAAACTGATTCCCTGCAAAAATATAGGATCGCATTTGATATGTTATCCTTTTTCTCTTAAGTTCAAATGTCCCATTTGAGAAGAATTCTATTGCGCCTTCAAGAGGATTCTTCCAACTGCCAGTGGCATGGACCGCATTGGCTGCTACAAACAAGATAAACCGCAGATCAAATCGTTTGCGGAGGCTACTGAGCTACCTAACATAATCAAATGTCACGCAACACAGGTTTGTCCCCGTTTTTTGCTAATTGACAAAACGGCACTCGTCGTACAATCAAGGCAAGCGGATTTTGAGCTACTGTTATAAATGTTCTATTAACTGTAGAAAAAAAGGATAAAATCACAGAAAGCAGGCAAGTACAGCCAAAACTTCCAGGTATCACATTGATTTCGGAAGAAGAACGCAAAGTTGAAGAGTATCTCTGCAAATGGGCACAGCAAGACGAATTCTATAAATTTTTTAAATTTTGTCATCACTAACTCCATTTTTGAACGCAACGGTGTTCTAATGAAGCAGCATGTTCATATTCACAAAGGCATCTAAGCATTTCGCCACCATCTCATGTCCTAAGTATCATGATTCAAACCTATCTACACAAATGTTATTTTCATCCCGGGCCTTCACTATTGCCCTATCTCTCGAATCAAGACGTAAAAGGCAACTTATCAATTTTCGCCTGCATGACAATCAAAGCAGTACATTTCAATCAAGCTGGCTCCAATGAGACATTTCTCAAAGCATTCAAACATTTCGTAAGTAGGAGAGGTGTGCCTGAGATCATGTATTCTGACAATGGCACCAATGTCATTGCGGTCAAAAGAAAATTATCCGAACTGTAGCAACAATTATTCCGCACCATAACAAATCCTAGCATATCCAAGCATACATTACCATCCTAGAATACATTACCGGACACAAGATCGAATGGAAATTTAATTCCCATCAAGTCTATGGTTTCAATTCCAAATCAACAATTGAAAAAATGTCAACAGTTATCACTCAGATCGAATTATCCTGATAATCGATTGCCTGATGACAAGACATAAAAAGCGATTAAATGGTTTTTGGTCTCGTTTCAGAAAGAAATACTTATACAAACGCTACAGCAGCGTCGAACCTTGCAGATGAACGGCATCGTATATATCAATGATGAAGTAACAACATCACTCAGCTACATTAAACCTCGGAAAATATAGAATCGTCCACGTGGTGACAATCAAAACAGCACAAAATACGCTAAACCGGCCAGTCGCTAAATTAATCAAGATATACTATATCAAGAACACGACATAGCAGCTCACTCAAACAAGTGAAAGTATCTTTCCTTCATATATTCCTGTCCTATAAGAATAAAAAATCTAACCTCGAGTCAGGCCCGAGTACATGGCTTACCCCAAATTAACAAACACAATCTTATATACAAGTTAATCGTAAATTCTAGGGATCAAATATCATGAAATGCATTACTTGACAGGCCGCCGGCATATTTGAGCCATTGTAAACATATTTATGATCAACTCGTTCAACGAATCCAAAAAATATAAATAAAACTCCAAAGTATCAGGGTCATTAAACACAAAATTAATACTCTTATCTGACATTTTAACATCACAGCCGAACTAAAATGGACGCACGATCTATACAGGATTGCGACTTGAGTACCTAATCGAAAAAAAAAAATTATTATGTTTACATTAATATTGGTAATTAAGCAAATATATTTCATTTAACTTACCATTTCCAATTAATTTAACCGCAAAATTTTGTTGTTTATGTTTAAAATTTAACAACACTAAAATAAGAAAAACTTATGTACTAAACTAATGCGATAACCATTAAAAATTGTCGTACTAATATTAAAGAGCAATTAGCAGATTAACATCTAGATGTCACCACAACATAAAGAGAAAATATTTTTGTATAAAATTTTAAAATAAATTTAGTCTATAAAAGTCATGTGAAAGGGGAACACAGCTTTTTGTGCCATCTATATGTTATTGGAAAAGTAGAGTTGCTAGGAGCAACGAAATTTAAAGAAAAAGTGTATGAATAAATGTCACAGTTGAAAAAAAAAATTAAGGTTACTGTGTGAATTTTAAAATATATTCACGTCAATTGTAGAATTACTCGATGCACATATCTTTAATTTTAATGTACACCGCGATCTGTTTGCCGACTTGGCGCTTCTTTAAAAAACTTTTATGTTCAGTAGATTCTTTATCTAACTTTTTGGCGGATATTAAATTCTAAATTTAACTTTCAAATCGAATTGGTATAAATTTTTAGTTTAATTAAGATAAAAGTTCTGAAAAATTATCTTAATGTATAATAAAAAGACCTTAAAAAATGGTTTTTGGGTAGCAAAAAAATGTATCGAACACAAAATTTGTTTGGTGTGAAAGCCGCGAAAGACCAATTAACTTTTACATTTAATTAATAAAAGCAATTGTAGTAATTTATTAATAATTAAATTGGTTTTTTTAATTTGTGAACATTACACAATTGGATCGTCAAAAAATTGTGTTGATCGAACAAATTTAACCTTGAATAGAAAATAGGAACGACTCGGATTTATGCAGCCATGAGGTTAACATGCACATTACTAATGTTAAATTTGTTCGATCAACACATTTTTTTGTCGATCCAATAGTGTAATGTTCACAAATTAAAATAGCCAACTTAATTATTAACAGATTGCTTTTATTAATTTTAAAATGTAAAAAATAATTAGTCTTCCCCTTTCACATAACTTCACGAATGTGTATTCTGCCCTATCCGCGTTGAGGCATCTCATTATTTGTAATAACTTGAAGTGGAATCTTTCTATTTGACCAATTACCCCACTTTTAAAGGGGATATATGGTTTTATAGACTGCTATTTTTAAGCTATCCTCTATCATAGAGATAATTGATTGAGTGATTTCTTGTAATCTATTATCTATGACGATAAGGAAAAATAGAATGTCTCGCAGATGTTGTTTGGTATCTTCGACTTGCTTTGGTTTAATTAGCTAACCTAGTCAAGCTTGTTTAGCCAATTTATCGATGGCTGTTAACACCACATTAGTTTATGGTGGGTGTTATATAGATTATGGGGATGCCTATCGTACTTTTTTTCTTGACAGGTAGAACATCTATTAACCAAAAACCTTCTTACGGAAATATTATCTTTCTTTCATCTGTTATCTATTTTCTTCAGCGCAACGGTGATGAATGATTAATATTTTTTGTCTTGTTCATCTTGCACGTAACAGGTATATTTATTGAATTTTACCTATTATTGAGAAATATCTGGAGTCCGTTTATGGTGTTGAGCTTGAGCTATCTTTTGAATGGGTTTATGACTTATCTACTAGAGCAATGTGGTTTTATGAAAAGATAACGCAAGTGATTTGTAAAATATACTTGATTTTAGTAAGATCTCCTGTTTTTTGCATTATAATCTAATTCCTGAAAACATTTACTGGAGTTTCGATTGTTGGAATCAGGTGACTCGCGGAGCTTTCATCGTTATGTTGCTTTGTGGTCGTAGCGTTTGTTTTGGTAGGAATTGCGAATCTTGAGAAGACGTCCGCTACTACATTCATTCTCCCAGGCTAATACTTAAATTCATCATTATACCTGTGATAACTTTCGTTTTTCATGCGTTATTTTTTAAAAATTTACTATTGATATTAAATGTCCTTTGCTGACAGATTCGGTTTGTCCAATGAACATGAAAACGTAATAGATTTTCATACCTTTAGTTCTGATTTGATTATTGAGCTCAGTTATGAAGGTGCATTTTATTTTTCATTGAAGCTCTTGCAAAGTCACAGCAATAAACCTTATTGTCCCGCGATAGTGGTAAGCTAAGGTTAATTAAGCAATTACAATAACATCAAAAACAATCAACCATTAACAATTAATCATGCCCCATCAGTAGTATAACCTTGAGTTGATTAAAACTCAATGTAAAGGACCTTATCATCAATACCAACAGCATCAGAATCGGAAGAGTTACAACACATGTTACGTGAATAGATATAGAAAGACTTAAAGTACTTATTTGTTCTTACTATGCCTATCAATAATATTTGTGTGTTGTGTAAATCTGAAAGTGCTAAGCATAAGAGCATTTGAAACGGATTAATGCTAGGAGACCAGAAACTACTCCAACTCCTTAATAAATCCAGATTTAACGCTAGGGGAACGTTTGATGAAAATGCACTGCGTCGACTGTGGATGAAGCGCTTACCAGCGCAGAGTAAAATGATTCTAACACCACAGAAAAATGATGTGCTCTTGGTAAAATTACCAGTCAGAGCTGACAATATCCCCAAGACAATGACTCAATCAAAAACTAGCGTATAGTAAACGGTGCAGTATCATCGTCAACATCCAACATTATTCACAAAGTCCAAGAACCCACTTAAGTCAAACTTGAGATAGCAGATATTTTAAACAAATGTACTCTTACGGTTTGCTTAACTTTGTGGCATATTCAAGAATTCACGAAGCACGAATTAAGCTAACTATTTGCAGCGAATGGTTCAGTATAAACTTTTGACACCAAAATTTTAAAATTAGATGTTGGGCTACAACGTGGTTTTAGGTGGGAGTGCGTGATTGCAGACGTATTCATACCAAAAGTAGATGTGGATTTCCTAGATCATACAGGTCTGCTGGTTAACATTCAAGGGCCAAGGATTTTAAATCTGTTAACTTTATTAAATGTTAAGAGAATGATTTTGAGCGAACTATATCTAGATTATCATTTGATTTCCCGAAACTATACATAATGGTCTTAGCTCCAAACACATCATGCATACCGTCACATATTGCTTTGAAACGAACTGAATCCTGTATCATGTGAAATACGACGTTTAGCTCCAGATACGTAAAGCTAAAAAAGAGTTGAACACATGTTGATGCAGAGCATATGTCACCCAGTAACAGTGCCTAGTCCAGTCCCCTGCATTTAGTGCTAAATAAAATGGAAGCTGCAGAGACCTTTTGCTTATTATCGGTCGTTAAATAACATCACGCAACTATAAGATTTCTCATTCCAACTCGAAGGCTGTAACATTTTTTCGACTTTAAACCTTTCGGTCCAGGCGTACCATTAATTTCCCTTTAAACCGATAGGCATATCTAAAACAGCAGCTACTACACCTTTCGACTTTTTAAATTTACAAAAATGACGTTTGGACATATGCATTACAAACCTTGCAATGTCTAATGGTTTCAGTACATTTGGAATTAACTTTTTTGTTTTGTTAATTTGAACAACGTTTTGGTTGCTTCGAAATCAACGGACGAACATTTAGAACACCTCAAAATTATTTTTCAACATTTTACAGGACACGGACTTATTATTAACTGAGACAAATGCTTATTCGCAAAAACTGAAATTCTGGATCAGATGATCCACAACAGTTTTCTAAAGGACAATATAGGATAATTTTAAATTCCCAAGTAAGGGGAATAAAACTCACTTTTTTATTTTTTAGCACGTACTTATTTATGTTAACATTTACGTTAACATTTACGTATTAAGAACTGTAAATGTTTATGTTATAAACATTTACAGTTCTTTTTTCCACAATTTATTATCATAATTGTTGCTGTTTTTGTTGATGATGATGATGATGGTGAAGGTGATTGGTGATAACCTATTTCCGTGTTATTGAGATATTTCTCTATCGACGTCCTACTATGGAATGGACAATTGTGCGTATTTTATTTTATTTTTAATCTGACGTATTTTTGTTTGTGATCGCACCATCTATTGATGATCACTGCAACCATCGTTATTCAGCAATGTGCTGAAAAGAATAATTTGTGTTCGAAATCGAAATTGATTGAACGTTAATGTCATGTAAATAAACAACCAACATTGACGTGTCGTGAATTTAACGTGTGTGATGTGATGTAAACATATAATTATGTTAATTATATATTTACATAACTATTTGTATGGCTGAGTATTGTATACTCAACCACAACAGCTACAAAAAACAAACTGTAAGACAAAAATTCAATGATTCCATAAACTTGCTACATTGCTTGTATACCCACCTCCCTCCGAAATCATGGTTCACAACCATGGTTGATGTTTTGGATTCTGGCGTTTGGGTTGTGGCTCAACACATTGTCTCTGACGTTTGGCAACCACTCGGTTTTTTTCGGCGCGTCGTAACTAGACACAGCAACGGTATAGCACTTATGGCAGAGAGTTGTTTACAACGTACTCTGGTATTAAGCACGTTAAATATTTGTTGGAGGGTCGTGAATTCACCATGTTTATTGATCATACACCTAATATCTGCGCCACCAATTTAGACATCTAGACTTCATTCAATTTACCACCTATATCCAACACACGTTCGGCATAAATAATATCGTTGCAGCTACTTCTTACGTATATTAATAATTTCTGTTTACGAAATGATTGGTTATGTTAAAATAACAGATGCTTAAACCAATGATGGTTAAATTCGAGAACTTATAGGTAACAACCTGATTACCAATTTACAATTTTTGCAAATTCCCATTACGTTCAACTCAAGCAAATTTATATTATGACGTATCAACAGGTATACCAAGATTGTTTATTCCTACGTCTTTTCGGTAATCTGTTTTTGAATTTTTTCACAATTTGTCATCCAGGTGTAAAAGCCTAGAAAATTTGTTGACATAGAAGTTAAGTGCAAAACGGTTAAAGTTTCGATTAAAATCATGCCATTCCCAAAGTTTTTCAACATACATTCAAGAACACGAACTCAAAAACGATGCACCAGACAAAAACCAAACAGTCATAACTTAAAAATTCTCTTCTATAAATTCTCCTATATACTGTTAGGACTTCAGCCTTCGACCATTTATGTTTTTTTCATCTAGAAATTTGCTTGGTGATTCTTCTTGGGGCTATATATGTTGCTCGACACCAAGACGACACTCCTCTTCAAACAAATCATTGTCGGGTGAAATTTATACCATATACTTGGAGTCGTTTAGGCATAACTGACAACCGAAGCTTTAAAAACCTCTTATGGAGCTTTCAAATAATCAGAACTGTTGTTGGTTTTTAAAATGCTTCTGCTAACAAGATTTTATTTTCGTGAACGGACCTTACTTATCTTTACGAAAAAATTGATCAAACTTAAAGAAAATTTCTGATGTTCCATCTCACTGATATTCCTCACTGATATGTAGTCACTGACAGTAATTCCACCCGTTTTCAAAGTTCAAAAATCATATTTTGTTTCTAGTCTTGCAAAAATAGAAAAATTTCGTCAAACAATTTATGTTTCCAGCCATTGTTGAAGACCACTACAAGGCACACAAAAGAAAAGAACAAACCATTAAAATGTTAGCTATTATCTATTATACCAGTCTAAAATAATTATATAAATTAGAACAATATTTATAACTTCACTGCCATCTATTATCTAGTAGTTGAAACAACAATGATCAAAGTGAAAACAGTGATGAGAAAAAAATAAAAAGAAAAGGGTTGAAATAGCGAAAATTATCATCCTAAAAAAACTGCGAGCATATATAAAGAGTAATATGATCAAAATGCTCAACTATGTTAAAGCTGTCAACCGGTGACATGCAGTCGATATCAAAGTACGAATCAATAATGTTTAACTTTATCGCAATGAGTTCATTGAGCTAGAAAACAAGATCGTTACTATGGACCAAAATGAAGATATTGATTCAGATTTTGAAGAAAACTACTTCACAGTTAAAGTTGGACGGAATCTGGCATTAAGATCAAAAGGAGAGCGAGCAGGCTCCACAAAACTTAAATTGATGCTTTGATTTTGTATTTTAGCATTACAGATGCAAATTATATTGAAGCGCTGAAAAATTACGCAAAGCACACAACTTACGCCTTTATTCGGAGTTTCATGTCACAGCCATCAGTGACAATATCAAGCAGCACTCATGTTCGTCGTTTGTTGGACACCTCAGACGAATTAATTAGAGGACTAAAAGCATTAAGAGAGGGAACTAAGTCCAGAGATCACTGGAAAATATGCATTTTGATCAACAAATTAGATTATGAAATCGGCTGGTTGTGGGCACTGGCGTCGACTGGACATGATATACCTACTCTCAACCACTTCTTCGATTTCTTAAACAATAGAGTGGATGCTGTTGAATCTTTCAAGGATCTAGTTGTTCGCAAATATGAATATCATAGATTATTATAATATGCCAAATTCGAGGAAATGCCGCTAAATGAACGTAAAAAGGCGTTACAAAAGGAAGGAAGGTGATTTAAGGTTTTCAATGATAATCAGAACGTGTGTACTTGCAAGGCTAAATTTTGATGCAGAGAATTCAACACAAAGCACCATACTCTTCTTCACTATAGTAAAACAAATTCTAACAAAATAGATTGTGATGATCCAGGAAGGCAACCAGGAAAATTTTAACTTGCTGGCCCGGATTTTCATAAAGGCGATGACGCAGATATCTTCATTGGATCAAAGGGTATTTTCGATATTCTGATAGAAGGCAGAGTTTCCAATACTTGAATCATTTTGCAAAAACTCTATTATGTTGGGCGATGAGGTGCAGGTAACACAATCGAGCGCCATTAACTTTAGCGAACAACAGAAAACAACACTTGATACTATCCTTCGTAAGTTCTGGGAAATAAAGACAATTGAAACTGAAAGTTTGCGTTACTGCCAGGCAGAGAAATTCTGGACAAATTATTTCAAGAAACCACCAAAACTGACAACAATCGATTTGTAGTATGGTTACCATTTAAGCTCCTACAACGCATGCATGCAATGGAGAAACGATTTTGAACTATCATTAAGAATTCTAGCAGCACTACTAAATTAAGACCTGCCAAGCTACCTGAGCGTTGAATGAAGCAACTGACAAATTAAAGACGAAGTCTTTAACAGGTGCCGAGACAGTAGACCTATTAGGCAATAAAGTTAAGCCAAGAGATACATTCCTCACCATCAAGTTCTGGATTCATACTCAGGAAATCGCTTTCCAATGAGAAAAAGGTTTTGCCAATCAGCACCGGTTCAAATATGTTAGAAATAGAAGAAAATACTCATGTGGAACTATTGGGATTAATTTGGAACCAAAAACCGACTGTTTTCAATTTAAAGGGAACACAAACGGTCATCCAATCTTAAACAAAAGAAGAATTGTCTTAGAAGAAAGTTGGCTATTTGACTCATTAGAAAGCCTTGCTCCAGTGACAGTTGCATTTAAAATATATTTTTAAGCCCTGTGGTCATATAACTTTGCTTGGCTACAACTTTGGTAGCTGGCAGCAAAATTAATCTATATGACTTCTCCGATGATTCCAAATACGCATATCTAGCGGTGGTGTATGGTCAAATAACTCAGTCAAATGGAGATTCAGTAATCAAATTGTTATCATAAAAAAAAAAGTGGCTTAAGCAAGTTTCCATACCCAGACCTAGAGGTATGTGGAGCAGTTCTTCTGACTATACCACTTACAATGATTAAAAATGCATTAGAAATTAAAATAAATGAGAAAACTGTTGGACAGAATCAACCATTTTTTAGGCTGGATTTCAGCGCATCCATTAAAATGGAATACATTTGTTGGTAAAAGGATCAGTGAAGTTCTCACCAGCTTGAATAGGTCACAGTGGTGACATTTCAACTCCAATGACAATCTGACAGATTAAGCCTCAAGAGATGTTGATCCCGAACTACTAAAAAGCCTTAGTGTATGGTCAAGTTTGTAAATTATCAAGTTTTAGCAAAATAATTTGGGTTCCAAATTTTATATCTAGATTCATAAACCTAAAGTTAAAACGAATAACTAAAGTCTCATCATATGTGCTCTGTTCCGAAGTGCAAAAATCTCAACAGCTTATCTTCAATTACATTCAATCGAAATACTTCTCACTAGACATGAAGCTAATGACAGCCAAGAAAGAATTATTACCATCCAGTCGATTAAAACATCTCAACTCGTTTATAGACCAAGCAGGCCTCCTACGAGTTGGAGGTAGAATACCAAATGCACCAATCACCTATAAAATCAAACATCCATTGATATGGCAATCAAAGGAAACTTTGACTGAATTATTAGTACATGAGCATCATTTGAGACACATTTAAGACGCTGGACCTACACTTATGATGGCAACATTGTGTAGCATATATTAGATCTTAGATAGTAGACATTTAATCCGGCTCGAAGGACCGTTGTTTTAGACCAAACTAGTTTGTTAGTGGAACCGAAGCTTGGTATAAAACAGCCATTAAATTTCCATTATCTTAACATAAGCCAGACGGATTTTTGCCAGCCCTTTGGTTAGTCGCATCATATACTACAAGCAAAAGACACTTTGGTGGTATTCTAAGGATATAATGCTCGTGAAAAATACTTTACCCCCGACCACAGGGACGTTCAAAATTAATCACTTCTAATAAAGCCGAAATTATACAAATTTTATTTCAAAATGCTAAAACTAGGCGTACATTTCAGTGCCACGTTATGTAACCTCATAATTCGGATTAAACAAATAAATCCGGAAACGAATATATTCAAAGCACAACAATGATATGCGTTGACAGTCACTGATAACGAAATTATGTTTTCTAATGTTTATTAATGTAAAGTACGAGTACATCGAACGTTAGATCCGCAGATAATTTAATATTACATTAACGTACCAAATATATCTAAGATGAAAATGAAAACAAAGATGACATGTAAAATAATGATTTTGTTTGGTTGTTTAAATGGAAAATACAAAAATTTTCCACAAAGATACAATTTTTTTATAATAATAATAATAATAATAATGTTATGTATGTAGGTATGTCTATTTATGCATATACGAATTGTATTTATGAATGTTGGCAAGGAAGACATAATCTTATGAGAAAAAAATACAGATGTCAATTCGAATGTCACTTTCGCGTGAGATGATTTTTTAAGTATTTTAAAATAATAATTTGTCATTGTCAAAATGAGATGAAATGAACACAAAACACAAAAAAAAAAAAAAAAATTTGATGTATATTATTATGGAAATAATTTTGACATATCTTTACGAACAACAAAAATGGTACATCACACAGTGGAGTCAGTATGGAATTAAACCGCCCTTCGTCTATGAAGTTAAACCGTCTATTTTTGTTTTGTTACGTTCGTGCAATGTTTTTGAATAGTAATCGAGTTTGCCATATTTTGGGCGGCACACAATTGTGTACGTTTTGTTAAATTAGCCTTTCCCTGATGGTTTGAGATAAGTAAAAATCCACCACCCGGATTAGTTTATCAGATCCTGGGTGAAAGTGATTGACTTTACCAAGTATGCTGTTTACTGTTTTGATCAATCCATTTATTGCTCACAATGATGAAACAATTTGACAATTTAGTAGTCAGAAGGGACTACTAGACGGGAAAGTCACATCTTACGTACAATTATTTTTTGTGAAATTTCCAATTCTATGCTCCATCGATTTGTCGAAAGTAAATATATATCCCCATTGAAAAGAAAAAATTTTCCAAAAAATCCTTTACAAATTAAAATTTATATATCCGTACGAGGATATACGTATTGACCAAGCAATTGAAATTGTTCCATCATTTTCCACACCAATAACCAAACACAATTATAGACCATAGAGTATACGACATATAGATGTCGCACAAAACAACAACAACGAAAAGGATAATTAAACTTATTTTTCTCTCATTACATCTTAAAATTTATTGTCACAATAATAGGTACTATAAATATGGAGTAGGAGTATAGGATAAAGTGAGAAGATTAAAAAGGAAAATTGAAAATTTTTTTTTTATTTACTTTATCCATCGTACAAACGAATGTATGCCATCCTGAGCTTAATTCCCTTTTTAGTTGTGTGCCGTATCTATTTTGTTTGATGATTTTGAAATTAAGTGAAAAATTTGTGGTTATGTCCATGTATGGGTGTGTGTGTGTGTACGTGGGTGAAATTTTATTTTCGAGCTTATAGGATAATTGTAATTTTGGTTGAATTAGAAAAGAAAAATTAGATTTGGTCATTTCATTTTTAATTTTATTTTTTTTTTGTACGACTATACGTATGTGGTTCGATGTAAGTATGTCATAGCTGGACAATTGCGATATCATAAAAATGACAATAACAACAGCCACATTTTAAGAGGATCAAATATGAGCATAGAAATATATATATATATATATATATATATATATATATATATATATTTATTAATATATATATATATATATATATATATATATATATATATATATATATATATATATATATATATATATATATATATATATATATATAACTTTTACTGTGGTGAAGTTATACACCAAAACTTTATGGATATTTGTATGGCTTTAGCTTCGGTCGAATTATGAATTTGTGAAATAAATTTTATTGTGAAATACCTTGTATGTATGTAGCTTAAGATGCCCTAAGCCAATTTTTTATTGAAATCTCTTAAATGAATGAAAGTGATTACTTTTCAGAGGTTGGTTTTGCCTTAATGTGTTTCGCCCTTCAAAACAGTTTCTAAACAAAAACAAAAAGCCATTGTGGAACTAATTTTTTCTACTTCTTCGATAAATACTCTCAAATCAGGTTATGTTTAATGAACTAAAGTGACATTGATTCAAACCAAGATATAGAAATGGCTTGCCTCCAAAACCAGTCGGCTATAGTGGCTATCTAGCTTTCTTTTCAGTTACGTAACTTATAGATGGAAATTAAACAAAGGATGGATCACTAGTCTGCCTACCTGGGTGAAACGGAGATGTGCATAGCGGGCCCATCCTACAACAAATTCACACTGATTATGAAAATATTACAAAGAAATTGTTTGTCTGGAGTTATTGGGTGTAACCGAGCTTTTGATATTTGAAGGGGATACTTTCTCCGAAGGTCTTTTTGATCTTATTCGATTAGTATGGCAAAGTGGAGTTATGCTTATGAATGAAAAGAATCCGCGTTATGTGCTATATCCTTAAGATATTTGTTTATTTATTTATTCAACATAAACGGGATGAAAATCTTTTTTCGATTACAATTATAATTTACAATTTTACAATTTAGCTTTGACAAGCTTTTTAAAAATTCCCATCAAAATTTTCATTAAATTGTCGACAAATAGCCGGGATCGGAGATTTATATGGGTAATTAGATTTAAATATCGGCATATATATAAAATTCCGGGTTTGCAGGGCACATGAATATCAATCTTTGCAAGTAGTTCAGGGAAGTCAATAGAATAATTCAGTAAATCAGCGATGAATGTTGAAGCAGCACATCAACGTCTTACCAGTAATGAATCCAAATCGGCAATTCTACAGCGTTCGCCGTAGGATGGCAAATTCTTTTTATTCAGCCACATTTGAAGGTTCAGATCAAATGGCCAATTCAGTTTATGAAGGTAGTATATAATAAATTTCTTCTGAATCCGTTCAATTCTATCACTATGAATATTGTAAGCAGGATCCCAAAAAATCGACGCATATTCCAAATTAAACCGAACAATAGAACAATACAAAGTTTTGAACGAATGAAGCCATGTAGAGAACTAGAATTAGCCACGATCTAATCAATATGGTCACGGGAATTCAATTTATGATCCAAGACAACATCCAAATCTTTGAATGTTACCACCCTTTCAAGCTGGTGATTACGAATAAGATATTGAAAATGAATAACTGATTTTTTTCTTGGAGAACCTCATAATATTGCATTTTTTCCAAATTTAAATTCAATCTACATTGTTGCTCGCTACGTACAGCTTTTGATATTGTCAAGTCGTCTGCATATAATTCACAGTCCCGGTACTAGAACAGAGAAGCAATTTCATTAATGAATATATTAAACAACACAGGACCTAGGTGAGTTCCTTGAGGAAATCTAGAATGAACTTCAATCATTTTAGATGTAAACCCGTTAATTTTAACTACCTGCTTCCGATCACACATGTACGATCCAATCCAATCCAATCCAAAAATACAATGCACACTCCAAATTTAAGTTTGGCAAGAAGTAGCTCAAACTGAGGTGAGTCAAATGTTTCTCAAAATCAGTAAAAACCACATCTAGCTGACATTTGGAATCGAAGGCGTTGAATGTTAAACTTAACAGATTTGTAGTTGTAGAACGATGGCTGACGAATCCATGTCAATAGAAATAATCAGAAATAATAAGCTCAAATAATTTGGGAATCGATGATAACATTGTTATACCACGATAGTGTTTGATGTTACACCATTTTCCTGATTTAAAAATGGGAATTCTAATTGCCATCTTCCATTTTAACGGAAATACACCACTCTCTAGAGACACATTAAATATCCTAGATAGAGGTAATGATAGCGAGCTATTAAGGGCCTTAAGAAGTATTGCAGGTATATTTTCAAAGCCACATCTCGATTTCATTTTAGATATACTAAGGCTAACATCTTTTTTAGAAATATGAGGTATTCCAATTAAATTTTGATGATGCGTAGTACGATGTTCTAAGGAAACATCATTAACCGTATCATTGTATTTCTTATAGACTGATTGGAAAAATTCAGCAAATAAATTACATATGTCCTTAGCATTACAGGCAGTAACATCATTTAACGACATCGTTTCGGGATAACCGGAACATTTTCTTTTGACATCAACAAAAGGCCAAAATAGTTTTGGGTTTGAAATTAAATTATTTTCCAATCGCGAAATATAGTTTCTATAGGCTCGGCGTTGTTCCTTTTCAAATGCCCAGCGAAGCTGTTGGAAAGAATTAAGACAATCCGCGTTATCACCAAAAACTTTGACAAATGTATGTGCCTTATTCTTTTTGTTTCTCAAATTGGCCAAATTGTTGTCAAATCCATGGTGGATGGTTATTCCTACGCTTATAACATTTAGGTACTTGTTTGTCAAAAGCCTCATGTAAAACCACATAAAATGAGTCAACTAACGCATTAACGTCACTCGAAAAAGAATTAAAAATTTCATCCCAGTCCACCTTATTAAGAAACATCTACAGTCCAGCAAAACCAGCCTTCTTCAAATTATAATTTACCTTTGGTTGAGTATTGTTGATGAATTTACAAAACACCTCTTGGCAGTCAAAGTTGAATTCCAATCCACTGTGGTGCAATCTATCGGGAACAAAAGATTCTAACGACTTAATCACTAATCCACAATTATAGGATCATTTTGTAAATTTAGATCCAGAATTCTACCATTCAGGTTAGCGACTTTGCAAATTCGATGTCAATTACAAGACAACATGGTATCAATAAAAATTTTTTCCACAATACTCGTAACATTAGATGGAAAAACAGAAGTTGTATCTTCATCCTCAGTGCACCAACATAAACTCGGGAGATTGAAATCACCCAAAACAGATATGATGAACAATATAATGATTTTCCGTTTCAAGATAATTTCACTGCAACATATTCCACAGTATTGGGACAACTTATAATTGAATTAAGTACAGCTACAAGAACTCCACCATCATCAGATTTATCACTAGTTTGGCTGGAATGATCACATCTATACGTTACATAATAATCATCAAAAAATTCATAGCTTAAAACTCCTGATTTTAACATAGAAAAATGAGATCACAGCAGACAAATTACTGTCTTACATAATTCTGGAGAGCATCACTCCCATGGTGGAGGAAATTGAAGGTAATTGCTAAAGAGGATTAAATCGGAATCGGTCATTCACTGATCAAGTTTTTTTACTGAGAATTATTCATCTTTCTCAATCCTTCAGAATAGCATATGGTTCACCTATTGATATCTGAAAATACCTCAAAAATATGTGCGTTTATGCAAAACTAGAGTAATGCAGTTTCAATGTTGTATTACAGTTCAAAATAAACTTTCTTGAATTTTTGCAATTAGCTCGGGTGTATGACAAGGAAGTTTCAGGACAACATTTTGTACCATGTCCATAGGTTCGGGCATATGCAGATGATACTGTGAATGTAAGAGTTTGCCTTTCACGGATGAGTATAAAATATGTTTAATGACATTCGAAAGAAGAGTCATGCGCATGATAAATGGCTCTAAACGAAACATAATGACTTTTACTAAATTCAACCTCGAGATTAGGGATTTAATGTAAACTCCAGTACTCCGATTTTGTTCATTTTTTTGTAATTCTCATGCGTACGAATTGTTAAACCGGAACGTATTAATATTGTGTTTGTGTTCATGGTATTGTACATGCGCACTGTATTTGCGCATGTTGTTTACATTTTTTTGTTGATGAATGATGATATTTCGAAACTTGATTTTGTGACTTGATTTTTCATTTTGAAGCTTAAAATTGTGAACACTTACCATTTTGAAACATAAATTTTATTCTCTGTTCGATTTTCGATAAAAATAATATAGTTTCGTCTATAATATTTTTCTTTCAATAAAAATACAAAACGACATTTGATTTTTAATTTTGTATGTATAAGCCATCTATCATCACATCGAAAATTTTGGTTAATAATACTCATGCGATAACCGATTTCAACCGCTTCGACATTTAGGCTTAATTGAAACAACATTTAGGCGTAATTTACACAAGAATTAAACTGACACATTAAAATAAAATTGAATCACACAATAATAAATGTAAATATTATTCACTAAATACGCATACGAAGTTTTCAATTCTCTTGCGTTAAAATAAATGAAAAAACGAACAAAATTGGGGTACTGATGTCGTTCTTGAAATAAAAGAACAGTGAGTATGCTGGCTAATTAACGTTATGCAAGCCGATCCTAAATGGATGGTGTATCAATCTCTGAGAAAAGATTTTTATTTAGACCAACTAGAAATGTATAATGAACAATTGCAAAAAGATAAGGACACTTACTTGATATAACAACTATTGTTTTGGCTGCAAAGAATCGTTTATGCAATGTTTCATGGAGTATTTTTCAGTAACTCGTACCACATAAACTAATAACGAGCTCAATTTTTTCCAATTGAGCATCATTTATACTGTCCAAAATATATTGACATTTGAATGAATTTAAATTTTAATTTCTCTCCTTTTGACACTGACGTTTTTAAACCTTTTCTTAGTTCGCTTTAAATCTTCTTTCGTAGTTTGCTATTTTTTTTTAATTTGACTTTTCAGCTTCTTCTTTTATTTGTATCTTTTTATATTCGTTTAACTGTCAACTTTTTGACGTTACTACAAACGAATTCTGTGAAGGTCTTACGTATTTTTTTGTGTTTTTTTTTGAAGATAATAATCCTGGAGGTTTGAATGGCGGTTCGTTTTATTTTCTAAGTTTAGAAAAATCACTGGTAGAACTTCAATTTAGAAATTTAGACCATTTGTGTAATTTAGTATTGGTTGATTCACTTGCATTGCACAGTTTCTTTTGGGTTGCTCATAAAAAGTTGATGGTTCTTTTATTGAATAAAATTGAAAATCCTCTTTGGCTGCAAAATTGTCACATATTTTTTTAGAAGAAGGAGATAGGCTTCCGAATAATATTCCTTTGAGTTTTTAAATGTTTCCAATTCTTGAAATTTTCTTTTCCGAATTATGCTTCTAAAACATAACGGTTCCTGTGTCTAACGTATTCCAGAATAGTTTTGCTGTGGCTTCAGCATGGCCTAGACGCGTGCCTATACAACAAAGTTATTGCATTATTGGGTCATGTGCTGCCTAAATCACTACACTAAATCATTCAACATCAGTAGCAGCTTTATCTTCATTTCATAATGCATCCAATAAGGTTACTGTCATAATGGATCCAGTATTCGCGGTAAAGCCAAATGTTGCTTTATTTTGGTGGCGTATTGATAGCTGTAAGGGCTAATATTCCCAGTAAATTGATCATTTGCTATCCTAATTTCATTTTAATCACCGTACGCACAAGATAAGCAGCATATCCATGTTTATCATCGCATTATATGTTCCACATGGATCCAATATCGATTACTACCTCATGACCATCGAATTCATCAAACCCGATATCATGACTTAAGTACGTGATATCGAACATTTAATGATCATAGGTGATTTTAATCTTCCCGGGGTATTTTGGTTCGACGTTGATGGATTTGTTTCGCCTTCCACGACTGATGAAAGAGCAATTTGTATCAAGTTTAAGGTAGACGAGGTTCGCAATCGATTACACAATCTTGATATTAATAAAAGTCCCAGTGATGATGGCATTCTGCCTATTTTGTTCAAGAACTGTGAAGAGAGTTTGGCCTCTTACGTTACCTTATTATTCAATGGAAGCTTGCGGATTGGTGTTTTTCAGATCCTTGCGGAAGATTTCAATTGTGTGTCCCATTTTGAAGTCGGAAGAAGATGATTGCATTTTTGTCGGTTTACCAAAACCTTTTGAATCAATTGTTCATAATGTATAGTCTTTTCACATCAGACATATCGTTTATCCAGCTCAGCATGCGTTTTTTTTGCTGCGATCTGTTTAGTAGTGATAACTCCAAAAATCCGGTTGACGTAATCTATACTGATTTTGCTAAAGCCTTCGAAAAAATCGATCACGCCATTCTCATCGCCAAATGATTAACGTTAAATGGTTAACGTCTAATCTTCTAGATCGATGGCAGTTCGTAAAGATTTCCGATTGTTTTTCCCGATATTTTCGTACTACTTCTTTCAGGGCAGTCATATTGGTCCTCTTTTATTAAGTTCGTGAAATATCTTCTTTTTGCAGATGACATAAAAATATTTGCGCCAACTGCAAACTTATCTGACTCCCTGTTGCTACAAAGTGATTTGTTTAGGTTTTGTACATGGTGCACTAGTAGGCAACTCTCCCTGAATATGAATAAATGTAAGATTGTATCACATTATAGCCTCCAGGATGTCATGGTTAATAGAATGAATTGTTGTAGATTCAAAAATAACGTGGACGCGGTTTTAAACTCAGTGGGTGATAGCAGGTCGGATTTTGTTTCATTGTTCTTACACCTTCTTAAATTATCAATAAATTGTAACAACCTGGCAACGATTCGAACTAATTTTGAAAATTGCGAATACTTCTCGACAAGTTCAGTAAAAAAATCGTTTCTAATACCAGCAGTAAATTCATTCAAGGTGATTATTCTCTTCTCAGATTGATCGGGTCTGTGTTGTAGATGTTTCTGATCAGGCCACATTTCTTCAGATTTAACAAGCCAAGAAGGTCTCTTCCACCAAAGTTCGAAATCGACTAAAACTGAAGGCAAAATGCCACGACTGGCGCAATCAGTCGGATTCTCCTTACTTGGTACATAACGCCAATTGGATTTAGTGGTAGTTTCTAATATTTCGGAGGTACGGTTAGCTACATTTGTCTTCCATGATTTAGGATGCAAGGAAAGCCACCATAATACATTGGCGGAATCAGTCCAGAAAAATACACCAGCCGTTGGACATTGAAGTGATTCTACAAACATTTTCATAAGCCTTCCCAGCAGGAGGGCACCACACAATTCCAAGCGCGGAATTGATACCGGTTTAATAGGTGCCAACTTTTTCTTTGCGGTGACAATGTTAGTTACTATGGTCCCATTTCGGTTTCTACATCTGTATGGATATTCTTTCTATCTGCCTGAATTCTGTCTATAAAGCTAGCCATCTTTTTGATATATGGCTGGTAGCGGATCATCCAATTTTAAGTTTAACATAACTGGAAGAGAATTTTGACCATAACGGTGGATGAAACCAACCAGCCAATGGGATTGGATAACTTTGATGCTTCCGGTAGCATTTCTCTATTAGTGGTGGATGGGTTTGGGTCTTCCGTTTTTGAGCTCCATTCGAGTCCGAGTAACTTCATTGATTGCTTTTCCTCGTGAATCTCGACTGATGACAAGTTCTGACTATCCGATGGTATAGAACTCAGCAACTTTGAGGTCCATTTCCGAAGATTTAATCCTGCAGTCGTTAATATCTGAATGATTTGGTCTCTCAGCTGCTGCGCTTCGTGCTCTGTATTTGGGCCGGACATTAAATCGTTGATGTAGAAATCCTCAAGAATAATTTTTGAGGCACCAGGATATTGATTTTTATATTCATTGGCCAGTTTAACGAGCATTTTTGTTGCGAAATAGTAATTGTGATTATCTTGTGCTAATAGTAGTTAAACCTAGGCCATCGGAAAACTGGATTAATTCTGTTATTACTGATTAAATAGTAGTACTTTGCCATTCTGTTTAGAGAAAATTTTAAGGAAGAGAAATTCAAATATTTAGAAAATATCCCCTGTAGTGAAAAAACTTGATCAGTATGATTGAACGACTTAACTTAAGCCTCTTTGGTAGCCACTTACAGTTATTCCCACCAGAGAAATTATTATCTTCAATATTATGTAAATTTGTATGATGTGCAAAAGAAAAGTGACTATTTCCCCTTAGTCTTTGCAAGACCAGTGTGCGTTTCTCGTAGAACAGATTCTCTAAATGCACCTCAACTTCCTGTATTTGAAAATGTTCTTCTTCAGTATTTAGCTTTTGTTGAACTTTTGGTAAATCAGCAAAATACTCCTTCCAAATGTCAAGTGCCGCAGATATGTTTAGACAAAGACTTCCACCTTGGTCCCAAATTGGATTAGGGCTGAAGATATAGTGCTGAGCAATTACTTCGTCAAAATATCAGTGTCCTTTGTACCGATTGAAGATTTCTTAATACTTCAGTCCTATACCATTCATGATTTATCTGTCTACAAATTTGCTTAAAAGTTCTTTTAGCAAGGATAATTTAACTGTTTCGTGTGTATTCACACTTCTCAAAAAGTTTTATTTCGTTGCTTGATGAGTAAGGCAGCATTTTTTTAACATTGCGCTTTAGCACTTGCTGACACATAAAAAAAATACACATGGTTTTTTAGCGACTGAGAATTCCACTTGCCATCCAAAACCACGTATCCATGAACGTGAGTATGGCAGTACATTTCAAATTTGGTGGTATCAGTATTTACGTTTTTGGTTATATTAACAGTCTTTCTTTTAATAATGCGGGTTGTTAGCAATCTTAACCCATTACTTTGGTAGCTACAATTATTTAAAATTAGATTAAATTCGAAAATCTTCAAAGTTTTGTTCGGAATTATAAAAGACTATAGACGGTTCAATTGTGATATTAGAAACGATACATGAATAAAAAGGACCTGCATCATGAATGGAACAATTTTCAAAAGCAAACTACGAGTAATATGAACAAAGAATAAAAATTAAGAGAAACAATCAAACGAAATTGAAACAAATCTCATTTCAACTCTGCAACAAAAATTGTTTTGTTTTTTTGTCGGTACAATCAAAAGTCAATCAAATTTTAATACAAACCGAAAATAAGAACCAAAAACAACAATACGAGGCAATAACACCCAAATTTTTTTCTGATTCTCCCTTATATTGTTGCCGCATCATACACATATATGGTAAATTTTCTTCTTAGATTTATAAAAAAAAAAGAAAATTTTTTTTCGATTTTCCCAATAAAAATTTTTTTAATATTAAAACTGAAGGAACGATTGAACCGAACGAACGAAGAGCATACAAAAAAATATTTTTTTCTATATAATTGAAATTTTTTGATTGGGTTTTCATTCTCTGCATTTTTCCAATATGTAAATATTTTCTTAATACATACAAAACTAAAATCCTTCATATTTATTTAAAAATGAATATATCGGGAAAACCAACAACTAAAATCAACAAAAAACATTTTTCCAAACGCTATCAAATAGACAAGTATAGTGGTACATAAGTGGAAGGGAAACATGATCAAAACTGTGTCTATTCCGATTTTAACCGCATACAGTTTTTGCCGAATTTCTAATAATTCAATTAGTCCTCTTAATTTGTTTAAAATTTTAATTGGTTCAATCATCACGATGTGGAAAACCAAAAAATAAAAATATCAAATTTTTCGAACGTTAAACAATTTTCCAATATACATAATCTAACATCAATTTCTTGTTAATACCAAACAAATTTTGTAAACACAAGGAGATGAGTTTTTAGGTGCCTAGTGCACACCGAAAAATGGAAAACCAAGAAAATTAAATCAAATTAAGTATTCATCACGTACATAAAAAAAAAAAAAATTGGATTTCAATTGAAATCTTATTACATTTTCATTCATTTCCATTCAGTCATAGAAAAATAATCATAACATTTTCTTTCATTCATACATAACGACGAGCAAAAAAGAAAACCATTTTCGAGAGACGGTAACGTTAAAAATTGAATTTCTGTCTGCCGCCGATAAGACTTTTTGTCACATTCCTAAATGACATCGAGATTTTTGTATTTTTATTTTTTTAATGTTGCCTGCTTGCAATGGTTCATTCTTTATCACGTTACTGAATTTTAGAAGCTGGTTGAGTTTTATGTATGTGATTCAATGAAATCGTTTTCGTGTAAATATTTTTTGCTAATTTGGTGGAAAACGATGTACCATGCATTGTACACTATTCAATGTAGCTACACAAATTGGTTTATTATAGAAATTTTTGGTGAGTGAAAATTGCTGTGATTGAGAGACAAATAGTTTAACCATGTACACATAAAATCGGTCAGGTACATTACTTTTAAGAAAAAAATTTCCAAATAGTAATATTGCCCAGCAAATTTCTATAAATTCCAACATGAGAAGATAAAAACCAGCAAAATATAATCAGACTTTAACTCAAGTAAAAAAATTGTTAAGCTCAATTGCACTCTCTTTCTTTTATTTAGTTAACGGATGTCGTCGACGAATTCCTAAATAAAAATTTGATTTTGACAGATAAGAATAATATAAGAATAATTATTTTTATCACTTTATCACTTTATCACTTTATCACTTTATCACTTTATCACTTTATCACTTTATCACTTTATCACTTTATCACTTTATCACTTTATCACTTTATCACTTTATCACTTTATCACTTTATCACTTTATCACTTTATCACTTTATCACTTTATCACTTTATCACTTTATCACTTTATCACTTTATCACTTTATCACTTTATCACTTTATCACTTTATCACTTTATCACTTTATCACTTTATCACTTTATCACTTTATCACTTTATCACTTTATCACTTTATCACTTTATCACTTTATCACTTTATCACTTTATCACTTTATCACTTTATCACTTTATCACTTTATCACTTTATCACTTTATCACTTTATCACTTTATCACTTTATCACTTTATCACTTTATCACTTTATCACTTTATCACTTTATCACTTTACCACTTTATCACTTTATCACTTTATCACTTTATCACTTTATCACTTTATCACTTTATCACTTTATCACTTTATCACTTTATCACTTTATCACTTTATCACTTTATCACTTTATCACTTTATCACTTTATCACTTTATCACTTTATCACTTTATCACTTTATCACTTTATCACTTTATCACTTTATCACTTTATCACTTTATCACTTTATCACTTTATCACTTTATCACTTTATCACTTTATCACTTTATCACTTTATCACTTTATCACTTTATCACTTTATCACTTTATCACTTTATCACTTTATCACTTTATCACTTTATCACTTTATCACTTTATCACTTTATCACTTTATCACTTTATCACTTTATCACTTTATCACTTTATCACTTTATCACTTTATCACTTTATCACTTTATCACTTTATCACTTTATCACTTTATCACTTTATCACTTTATCACTTTATCACTTTATCACTTTATCACTTTATCACTTTATCACTTTATCACTTTATCACTTTATCACTTTATCACTTTATCACTTTATCACTTTATCACTTTATCACTTTATCACTTTATCACTTTATCA
Source organism: Tipula confusa (assembly GCA_963556175.1). Classification (NCBI taxonomy): domain Eukaryota; kingdom Metazoa; phylum Arthropoda; class Insecta; order Diptera; family Tipulidae; genus Tipula; species Tipula confusa. Next base: position 32,103,805 of record OY744477.1, on the reverse strand, counting down.
CTTTATCACTTTATCACTTTATCACTTTATCACTTTATCACTTTATCACTTTATCACTTTATCACTTTATCATTTTATCACTTTATCACTTTATCACTTTATCACTTTATCACTTTATCACTTTATCACTTTATCACTTTATCACTTTATCACTTTATCACTTTATCACTTTATCACTTTATCACTTTATCACTTTATCACTTTATCACTTTATCACTTTATCACTTTATCACTTTATCACTTTATCACTTTATCACTTTATCACTTTATCACTTTATCACTTTATCACTTTATCACTTTATCACTTTTTTATTTTTAGCACTTTGTCATTTTTCACTTTTTTCTAATGAATTTGATCAGTAAACGGTTAATCTGACAGCTGATCGGCTAAGTTGGTTCTAAATCCCAATTTTGCTGATATTGTGATAACTTTTAGCATAACAAATGCGTTAATCGTCACCAAGCTTATCACATCATAGTGCCAATCAAGCTTCAGAATACTCATTGTGGTTACATTTGACGTGGTAAATCCTTTAATTTTCAATTGTCTAGCCTTTAACAAATGCCTATTTGGTATCACATCTTTAGTAATTAACGATATTTGTGACCCTGAATTAAGCGTCAAAATTCTTATTTTAAATCCTCCAGATTGATGTTTTAATTTCACAATTGCTGTTGGCACCACTAATTAACTGTCGTTTATTCCTGAATGCTGCTCATTCGATTTTGATACTATGACGTTATGATTTGCAATTCGTTCAGTATGCAGCATTGCGTGATTTCTTGATCAACATGTACCAAAATTCCAAATGGCTTAAGTAATCACTGCCTGTGTATATCGTCGACAAACAGTTAAAGCATGTCCGTATAACCCAGCAGCTTGATCGCATCTTTTTGTTAGATGTCAGACCTTAAATTTATTACATTAATGCATTTTGTTTTGACCTTTATACAGTACACATTCATAAGCAATCGTCTGTATATAATATTAAGTTGAAATTACCATGTTAATTCCGTTCTTTTTGTTTTGCTGGCTTGCAGGGTTCCAGGGTCGATTTTATACAGCAACCAATTTTTAACGTATAGATTGGGTTGTGTCAATGTTCACCATTTCAAATCTTTCATTGCGCCAAGTTAAGGCTAAGCCTTTTGCTCTTTATAGTACGCCATTTTACCTTACTTAAATTAAATTAAACTGTTATTGCACTGTTATGGCAAGACAATGCTTTGTAAATAAATCTCAACATACACAATTGTGTAGATTCATTTTAAAATTTCGTTAAGTCCATAAAATTTGAAAATATTTGACCCATTTCACTAGAAACAGATAAAATGCAAAAAATGTTTAATTTAAAATGATTTTATTGAAAAACAACCTACACATTTGTGTTATCCGAAATACGAAGAGGCCATACTTAATTTTTTTAATTCCTTACTGCAAGTTTTCGAATAACAAACATTGATGAAATCAAATCAATGAGCATATTAGTACATATTTGTGTGACTTTTAACAGACACAATTGTGTTTTCATTGTTTTTAATTAATGTTTAAATCACTTTTGATCGTTAAATGATTAGATTTCTAAAAAGCATAATATTTAATCATTATTATAAAATAATTAAAAATTTTGAACGTGTGGCTGGTTTGATAAAATATATGTCGTACCTACACATTTGTGTTAGACTAATTGATGAAATAAAACATTTCAATATTGGTATTAAAATAGTTCTACAATTAATTGGGTTTGGCTCGAGATTTAGTTTATTATTTTATACATTTAAACGGCAGGTCTATATGTACACACGTTTGTGCATGTACAACTTACATTAAGGTAAATTAATCAAAAAGAGAAATTTTTTCAGCAAAAGTGCCTTGCAATTATTTCATTAAAATCTTTCATCTTTAAACTTTGTCGTTTAGAAGCAATTTATCTTAGAACCCATTTTCTTGAAGTCATTTTGAGTATTTAGATATTGCCAAACCCTTTGCACCAGAAAGCGATTACTTTAATTGCTTTTAGTACTGAATTGTTGATAATATTGACAGCATCCTGAATGACTTGATATGTATGTTGCAACTTTGCAACTATGTCAATACTTTTCAGGTATGTTGTTACCCTCGAGCTATTACCGTCATTGGTTTAACTTGCTTATCTTCATAACCGTTTAGCTTCATGGTTATGCTGCTTTTCTCCAATAATCGTGTTTTCTTTTTGTCTAATACATTCTGGCAATAATCTTGGTTTCCTATTTTTGTGGGATTGCTTTATTTTCCCAAACAGTTTCTTGGGACAGGTCATCTTTGATAATAGATTCCAGATGGAATTATTTTTCAGGTTCTTCTTGATTTGTTTGGTATTTTTGGTACGAACAATTCCTTATTGTTTTCGAAAGCAGTTCCTTATTTGCATGTTAACTTCGTCATTTTTTCTAGAATCTTTGGTACAAAGCAAATACCTAAAATACAGCGCAAGGAGCTTGTACAACCAACGCGCCGCTTTGTGGGGTATTCTTGTTTTGTACCTTGCTTCACACAGTATTTTTATTATGTTGACAGATTAAGCAGATTTATTTTATAAATAAAATCGACCTAATTACTCAGATTTATTCAGTTCATTTGAATTCAAAAGAAAATTTCATATTACCAGTAACTTAGTAAGGATATAATAACAAACATATACCATTCACCCTTAAATACGAGGGCGGTAGGTTACCAACTCCTATTTAAATATTATAATAAAAAGAAATATTGTGTATTATTTGTATTAAATCTTATAGGTACGAGTCTAAGGACGAAAAGAAATATTTTTTGATATATGATATAGTTGAACATATAATAAAGTGTAAACATACATCCACAGATTGAGATACAGGAAGAACGATGAGATCGTGCACACCACAAGACAAACAATCAATATTTGCACAATGTAATTGTAAAACATGAAGCAAAAAGCACAACAACAAAGAAATACCCAATGAACACACCAAACGAGTGAAAGAGTAAATAAAAAATTTATAGGACAAAAAAAAAAAAAAAAAAAACGGAAAATTAATTTTTTTTTTAATACAAAATATTTTCCGAGCAAAGGAAATAGGAAAAAAAATGTTCGTTACTTCTATTTTCCACACTTGGTGGTGTGTTTATATTCTTTAAGATTTTGTTGTTGACGTTGTTGTTGGTGATGTACTCAGGCAATGTGTATATATATGTGCGATTAAATATCCTATACACGTTTTTAAGAGACTGAATGTGTACATTCATTTATTTGTACAGTGTTCGTGTATCCTTTTTGTACTTCGTCAGTGTTATATAAACATAATACGTACACACACACAGGCACTCGGTATCAGTTTAGAAAATTATATTTTTATGTAGTTTAGGTAAATATTTATTTGAGCTAAGTATTTATTCATGTGTCGTATTTTTTTTCTGTTTCCATCTGCTATCTCGCTGCGGTGTTAGGCCACTCCAAATCGTTTCAAATACATAAACGTATAATAGCAATGTAATCAAGGTTATTAAAATGTAATATTATGTATAACATGTGGTAAATACTTGCTGGTTTTTTCTAGAAGAACATCTAATTCAAATTATGCTACTCTATACCTAGAGCTAGACAATAAAATAAATTTTATTAGATATAAAAATTGGTAAGACATTGAACTCTTATATGTGCTACGATTACAGAATTTTCTAATAGGGGCAGCCGATGAAATTTTGCATAAATAATACTCGCCTAACACAAACATATTGCTCAGTCCATGTTACTGCTTCGATATTTAAATATGTCATTGATGCCGACAACAACTTTTATACTTATTGAAGATATAGCTAACCCATTTCCGAATTTGTTTGCTTAGAAATGATTTGTGAAAATGTTTTAATATTTTTATGCAGCTTTAATAATGATGTTGAAAACCGTTAAAAAGAGAGATTAGTTTTAACATAATTTTTGCGAACTGATTATGAACTCACTCTCGTTTTTATTTAAATATTTAAACATTTTGCATATTTTCTCACTTCACAATTTTGTTGACCTATAAATCATTCACGCAATTTTAAAACTCCAAATTCCAAATTCCAAATTACAAATTACAAATTACAAATTACAAATTACAAATTACAAATTACAAATTACAAATTACAAATTACAAATTACAAATTACAAATTACAAATTACAAATTACAAATTCCGAATTCCAAATTCCAAATTCCAAATTCCAAATTCCAAATTCCATATTCCAAATTCCAAATTCCACATTCCAAATTCCAAATTCCAAAAACTAAATTCTAAATTCAAAATTTTAAATTCCAAATTCTGAATTATGAATTCCGAATTTCAAATTCTAAATTCCAAATTACAAATTACAAATTTCAAATTTCAAATTTCAACATCGAAAATTTCAACATCGTCGAAGAATAAGATAAATACAAAATTTAAATTGCAACCCCCTTTGTAGAAAACCCTTTATATAGAATTCAAATAAAATTGGTTAGATCTTGGATATTAGAGAGATATGCATACACAGATAACAAAAAAAAATTTTAATAATTTTATCGTATTGTGCTGATTACCTTCTAACTACGAGTATATGGCTCGATGGTGAAGTAAATTCTACTATTTTACATTTTTATTGATAAAACGTCTGCTGCCAACTATTTTACATTTTGGAATAGTAAATTGAAAATTAGTCAGTATATATTTTTTACATATAGATAAAATTTCAAAGATATGGCAACAATTATGAAGGCAAGAAGTTTTGATGTTGCTGAATATTGTACGATTCTCAGCTTTTGTTGTTCTCAAATCAATTAGTCGAAAACAAAATGTAACCACACATTTAAAGGAAGATTGTCTTGTTGCTTCAACCGTGCCATGATCGCATGCCGACAAGCTGAAGTTGTACAAGGTGTTGGTCAGACCCGTTGTAATGTAAGGTTGTGAGAGTTGGACCTTGACGGATGAGTATAAAGGATGATCTGAGCGTTTAGTGGTATGTGCCCTTTAATTTTATTTTGTATCATTTGCTGGTAGCTGGAATACGAAGCAATCAATGAAAACACTTTAAACTATTCAGAACCAATTTTATTAAAGCAAATTCAGCACACTAAAAAAACCAAACTCATTATTTAAAAGCACGATAAATCTATTCCTAATTTGTGTACATCGAACCTAACATGCGTACGCTAAAAAAATAGAAAAACTCAAAAAGACTCAAAATGCTGGCACCAATAAACAATCCAAGAATTCCACCAACTGAAACTACGAGTAAAAAATTCAGAAAATTGAAAATATTTTGGTTTACAATGTGTGTACGTACCAACCATGTCCAATTGCCCCCGTACCGCCTGTCGTCGAAAACGTTGCGTCGGTATCGATTGCAAGCTAATAAGATACGAACGATATTCTTGCGATGGATGAACACTGCAAAAAAATGTTTTATGAAATTAAAAACTTCCAATTTTTAAAATTCTAAATCGTTTACATATCTGTACTGCCAACCAATTTAATTTCGTGCTCGGTACACGACGGTAAACAATGACAATACAATCCATTTGTCTTCCACGGTTGCATCATAGCCGTTTTAGGTGAAATCAATAGATTTTGATCTAAACAATACAGCCCGTTATGGTCACAAGCCTTTGTATCATCTTTACCATCGTAAATCATGTTGTAGTGGGTACAGTTGCACGTTTTCAATTGAATACGTTTTAGACACTCGCTAACGCAAACACTGTAACTATAATATCTGTACGTCGAATCGAATTGTTCGTCGGGGAACACACATTTTCGTATTGATGTTTTGATTTCACGAATTCCTGGATCGTTTGCCGTATTCCGAAGACTTATACCAATATGCGATTCATACCCGGCCGGAACTTGACTAAACGTCAACGAATTGAGTAAAATGTGTGGAATATCCTCTTCGTTTAAAATGTGCAACGATGTGGGTTGATTCGTATCGATTCGTAATAAACCATTTCCAAACTCGCCTCCTATCTCCATGTTCAACCAGTTTTTTGATTTTCTAGAACAAAAAAAAATTTAACCTCACTTGACCATCCTCGTTTAAAGTGTTTTCATTTATCGAATTTTCTATTTTCGGACCAAACCGGTTCAAATTAAATCAATAAAATGTCAAATCAAATATTTACTTTTCTGTTGTCTGAATCGAATTAAGTAGAAAACATTTCCCATTTGAAGTATTCAACGGTCGTAGATACGTACAGCAATCAAATTCAACATCCTTCCAAAAACATCGCCTTAATAATTCGGTACAATTTGCACGTACCTGAAATTAATTGTTTGTTTTGTTGTTATAAAACGAGAAGAGTATGGTGAAATGGGAAAATGGAAAAAATCTTCCTCAACATTTTAATTTATTTCTGCATTACGATTGGTGCGGTTTATTTTGACATAGATAAATAATTGATAAAATTAGGTTCAGGTACCGTCGACGGACATACAAATAATTAAAATCAATCTTCACCATTTTCATATCGAATGGGAAATTTTGTTGTTGTTGTTGTTGTTGTACATCAAATATATAATGTCAAGTATTTTATTACACTCATGATAAGTAAATATATGTGCTTGAATTTGATCGAAAATCCACTCGATAACAATCAAATTGTCCTGTCCATATAAATAGACTCGTATACCCAAAACCACTTATGCCCAATCGATTTAATCCAGAAATAAATAAAAAATAAACGTTTTCGAGTTTGTCCAGTGTTTGTGTGTGTGTACATGTTCACCCTTAATCAAAACCAAACAATTATATAGTTTACCATCGATATATAGTCTTTTGTTTTGTACACCAAATGGGGGTTTTGTTTCGGGTTATACCTACCATACTCGCATAATTTTGATAACCATCTTTTGGACACTTGATACACTCGTCACAATTTACATAAGGTTGACAATATGACGATATTGAACCATAATTATAAAGATTATGGAAAATGACACGTAACATAAAATCTTCAACGTCGTAATTATATTCGGTGTCCTCATCAATTTTCATGCTGCAAAATTAACAAAAAAAATTTTTAAATTTATTTATCCACCAACATTTTAATTTAAACTTACTCATTAATAATCTCTTCTAGTTTGGGGTAAACCTCTTTAGAATAGCCCACCTCACATATACCAACCGATGGAAAATGAGTTATCTCTCGAGCTGGTAAAAAATTTTCAATAACCATCGATACCGAGTTTCGTTCAAAATCTTCCAACGTAATTCGTACCAAATAGTATGATCCACCCCAGGAGAGAAGGAGGCAGACAAGCCAAAAAATTCGTTCGGTAAAATGATATCTACATTAAAAATATTATTAATTATTACAATTTGCAAAAGCTTTTAATATTATGATAAGTGATTCTCAAACTATGTTTTGCGGAACACTTGGGTGCTACACTTATTGTGGTACGTGGTAGGAAAAATAGGCAAAATAGGACTTTCTAGCTAGGAATTTTACAGAGACAGTGAGCTTAGTTAATTTAAGAATTAACAAACTATGCTTTAAAATTATTAATTTGAAAATTTCCTAAATATTTTGCATCAATATTTATACTTTTATCGAGAGCTTTTGATTAAAGTATCACTCATCAAAATTGGACCACTATTACGTGATTTATTGCAAAATTTATGCATATTGACAGTTTTATAGGCTAACCTCTTGTCTGATTTGTAAGTTCGAAAATTATTTATTAAAATGTTTGAATATTTTACATCAATATTTATGCGAATATCGAGAGCTTTTGAATATAGTATCACTCATCAAAATTGGACCACTATTACGTGATTTATTGCAAAATTTATGCATGTTGACAGTTTTGTAGGCTAACCCCTTGTCTGATTTTTATGCTCGAAAATTATTTATTAAAATGTTTGAATATTTTGCATCAATATTTATGCTTATATCGAGAGCTTTTTATTAAAGTATCACTCATCAAAATAGGACTACTATTACGTGATTTATTGCAAAATTTATGCATATTGACAGTTTTATAGGCTAATAACACCTTTTCTGATTTTTATGCTCGAAAATTATTTATTAAAATATTTGAATATTTTTCATCAATATTTATGCTTATATCGAGAGCTTTTGATTAAAGTATCACTCATCAAAATTAGACCACTATTACGTGATTTACTGCAAAATTTATGCAAATTGACAATTTTGTGAGCTAACCCCTTGTCTGATTTTTAAGTTCGAAAATTATTTATTAAAATATTTGAATATTTTGAATCAATATTTATGCGAATATCGAGAGCTTTTGATTAAAGTATCACTCATCAAAATTGAACCACTTTTACGTGATTTATTGCAAAATTTATGCATATTGACAATTTTGTGGGCTAACCCCTTGTCTGATTTTTAAGTTCGAAAATTATTTATAAAAATGTTTAAATATTTTGCATCAATATTTATGCGAATATCGAGAGCTTTTGATTATAGTATCACTCATCAAAATTGGACCAATATTACGTGATTTATTGCTTAATTTATGCATATTGACAGTTTTATAGGCTAACCCCTTGTCTGATTTTTAAGTTCAAAAATTATTTATTAAAATATTTGAATATTTTGCATCAATATATATGCGAATATCGAGAGCTTTTGATTAAAGTATCACTCATCAAAATTGGACCACTATTACTTGTTTTATTGCAAAATTTATGCAAATTGACAAGTTTGTGGGCTAACCCCTTATCTCATTTGTATGCTCGAAAATTAAATATTGAAATGTTTGAATATATTGCATCAATATTAATGCTTATATTGAGAGCTTTTGATTAAAGTATCACTTACTGAAATCTGAGTACAAATATTGCCCAACAATTTCTAGCCATCCGAAATTATCTATACTTTGAAGGAAGACGCCAAAACGAAAACGCGTCTGGGTACTGTTAAACCTTTTCAGCTGTCAGACAAACTCAAACGGCGAGCACATCGGCCAATTAAAATCGGCGATTGATATGTAGCTACACCCCTTTTTAGTTTTTACAATGAAAAACATACATCAGTATTTGTTCTCTTGATCATATCACGCAGGTGTATTACTTATTAAGTACATAAGGTTTTAATTTTAATTTTAATCCGAGTTTTCCAAAAAAAAAAAATACTTTATTGAGGACTTTGCCAGCAAACTCCTTCTAAAGAAGTATTTGTGTGATTTTATAGTCAAGTAAAAAATGTGGAAAACCCAATAATATTATTTGAAATTTGTGGTCCATTTATGTCCCATAATTAGCCAAAGGTTAAGAATCACTGTCATCAAATTGTAGATACATACTTGCTATCAGCAATATAACTTAATCCAGCCAATGAACAATTTAAACAATACTCTTTTAATGTTATTTGAAAATTTTTATAAAATAATTTTAATTTAGCTAGAATCATTTTTGTAAATTTTCTAAATTTTTATAACAATTCACAAAAAAAAATTCTATTGGTGAATACCAGCAGACACAAAATTAAAATAAATTTTCAACTTAATTACAATATGAAGTTCTATAATAATATAATATAGTAGTTCTTCATTTGAATACAGTTGCTCACACTATAACTTTTTTGTACAATGCAAAACATTTTTTTTAGAGCTTTAATGTGATAAATTATGTATTTAAAGCGTTTTATGTATGTATGTCGTGATTTATATAAAAATTTCAATTTTTACATAATTTTGTGTTAAATTTTTAATTTATAGTTACTATTCGTGTTAATTTTTTTTAGAGAGGACATTTAATTTAAATTATTTCGAAAAAAAAAATATTATTACATGAGTATGAGGAGGTATGGTGCATGCCCGAGTATTACAATTGTTGTTGGCATGCAGTTGTAAACGGAATTAATATGTAGAAGTGAAATTTATTTTAAGGGGCCAAATACACTGAAACTGAAAAAAATGCTCGAAGTTAGTGTAGCTTTTTGAAAAAATAAGTCAGCCCCAACTACATTTTAAAATACCCTTTAGGATTTAACTTAAATATTTGCGGTTGGGTTTTCATATTTTCTGCTTATGATTCTTGCTATTTGATTGTAATTTTGATACATTTTTAATAAATTATGAAAAGAAAATGTAGTTTTTCAATTATTACCCGAAGAAACTATGACTATAATACATCAAAATGCGTAGGATAAAAATCTGGATTTAATCACGGTGGCTTTTTTGAAATATTTAAGTATTAATCGAAATAATTGTAAAAAGTAATAAAACAATTAAATAATTGATTTGACATATGTGTCTGTGCTAATATTAAGCTAAGATTTTCTTAAATCTTTCATTATTTAGTTCTTACAACCAATTAATAGATGGCAGTTTAAATTATAAACCAAAATCATATCAAATATGCACATATTCGTGTTTATTTCCCGATAAAGATACTATTATTTTACTTTTCTTGTTCATTCAGTTTATAATTGTATTGTTGTAGATAGATATGTAGATATTCAAAATATTTTTCGAGACTTTGGATCTATGAAAATTAATTTGTTTTTGGAAAACTACAACGATTAGAGTGGACAGTAAAAAATACATGTAAAGCAATTTTTTAGTGAAAGTTGTCTTGTGTAGGACTATAATATAAGTATTCGGTTCAGTTTTTATTGTATTCTACTGTTTTTTGTATTTGAGCCATGGCTTTTGGGCCATCGAGTTTCTTGGAGAGCGAAACGAGTTTATAACGCTTAATACGGCAATAAATTAAGGTTATCTTTTGTTATTCACTTCACTAGTAATCCAAGTAAAACTAATTATAAATTTATTATTATTAGGTTTATTATTAATTAGAATTTGATCTTTTTTTATATAATATTAATACAATTTTTATTAGTTATGAATTTATAACAATTTGTTTAAATGAATTTTGAACATCACCACTGTGAACATCACCACTGACTGATTCGTTTTTCATTACTGACTAACATTCTTCTTTGCTTTCCTACCCCACAAGACCGATATTTTTGATTGTCCCGTTTTTTATTGCCATAGCCAACGAGCGCAATAGAAAAACGGGTGATGCATTTTATTCTGATTTTCATATTGACCAAACGCATATCAATATGAATGTGCACCAATTATGAAGAGTCACCCTGTTTGATTTTCATTTGTCCACTGCACAAAATACGGAATTATGTTTTGTTGTTGTAAGATGAGTGGAGACACAAAACATAATTATTCTGAATATAGATGGCAGTGTAATCATTAAGATTAAATGACATTGTTACAACGCACAATTGCAATAATATTAATTGTCGCCTAAGTCAATTAAAGTGAAAGTGTTGTGCGGTGTTGAATTATTTAAATATGAATAATTCTAACCTCTACAAGTTCTAAGCAATACTCTTTCATGGCTGATAAAGTACCATCAAATTCGCCTGGTTTTCTTAGTGATATATATATCCGCATTCCGAGAAAGTGATCTCCGGTTAGATTGATGGGGTTAAAATCCGGTTAGGGAATCTTTTTCAGATGGCAATCGCTCAAATCTTTTTCAGATGGCAATCGCTTACGGTTTTCATTTTCTCGTCCCCGTAACGAAAAGTTGAGAGCACGAAAAGTTTGAATCCCCATTTATGAAGCTTATTCGGTAAATATTGTTTTATTGAGCTTTTGCATTTGGTCAAACACAGCTGTTCACCAACAGAAAGGCATTATTTCAAAGGCAATTTTCTAAAAAAAAATTGTAACGATTCGATTATCGGCTGAATTTTATACAGTCTGTCAAAATCTGGATGATTCGTTTTGATCATTTTTTCATTGTCATTGAAATGCAATGATGACTTGATCTTTCAAAGTTGGGTAATGACATTGTTTCCTGAATTAATTGGTTACCTGCGATGGGAGACCAGTAGCGGCGGTAATTTGGAATGTGCATAACCACAATATATATAATCAATATATAAACTCCTAAAAATTTCCTCAGTTCTAGCTCAGATATGCATTTCGTATTATTTATATTCTTTTGACAAATATACGAATTTGATTCGGTGATTATCAAATTTAATAAATTCTCATCAAGTGATTTGTCACCTTGAAATTGTATTTCTTCTGGATCTTTAATAAAATCTCGGCATCGCTATAATATTTTATTTGTAGAAGCCGTTTCAGATTTTGTTTGGTCTATTGCTTCGACTTGAACGGTAGTATCAACCAAATCAATTGGTATATTTGATATATCAAAAATTTCCTCTTCCGTAGCCTGATTAATAAAATTGTCCTCCTCGTCTATTCTTCGAACTTTATACCTATTAGTCGGAAACTCACCATTGTTGTCTTCGTTATCCCCAAAAAATTCATCTACACTGTCTGTACAATCCTCAATGAAATCTAAAATTTCAGCATCAGTGAGTTTTTTTAAGAGTTCATTCTAGCAGGTTATTCTAAATTAGTTTAAAAACAGTTAGTTACAAAAGCCAAAAATCAGTTTATTGCAAATATGCAACACAAAGTAAAAACGGTCATCAAATAATTCAATCAACATTATCTTAGTATTGCATATATGCAAGTAATACATGTATGCATAAATCTTTCATATCTGAAAATTCACTTCGTATTGCATATCTGCAACATACATATTTAAATGTATTTTTTCTATCAATACATGTAAATAATGACATAATAACATTTTACAAACATAAAGCACATATTTATAAATAAAAATATTTCTTACTTCATAATATTTGATTTGTTTTTCTGGCTAAAACACAAATAATTGACACCCGTGTATCTAGTCGGTTGTTTCACCTCACACTGACATTTATAACTAACGTTTTGGCGCTTAAATTGACAAACAATAAAATAAATATATTCCCTATGAACAAAATCAAAAGAGTTTTATAAAGACACAGAAATCGTAGCAAAATTGCAAGAAAACGCACTATTTTAATATTTTATAGTATACGTTTTCATGCAATATATGCAATATGAAGAGACGGAGAGTTAACTGTCTGATTTATATGGAAGTTAATTTTAGGATGTAAATCATTTGTATTTCATAACTACATAATGAATACCAATATTTTACTATTTTTGCTGAGGGCGGTTTTTAAAGAAAACATTTGAGTTGGAAACGCTAAATATCAGTGAAGCAGACGAAACCAACCCGTAAAAATTAGCAGCCACAATATGGCTTTTGGATGCTCTTTACAAAATTTACTATTAAGTAAACACAGAATTGGACTAAATTCCAATATTTTTTCTAATGTAACATAACATTTTTTTAATGAAAGCAAGCCCAAATTCAATCAACTCCCAAAGCATTTTAGCTGATACTTCAACTGGTGATATTTCATACCATGTTTAGTACCAAACACATCTCATAAATTTCAAAAAGAAGCTCAACGTGACATTCAAAGAGGGTGCAATAAGAAAAGGTATAAAGCTGCAATGGAAGCAAAAAATGTAACTGAAGAGAACAGTGTTGACTTTGACAGTGTTGACCAACTCGAAGTGCACGGCCTTAGTACTTAAGCATATAAATAAACATAAATAAGCTTTGCATGTTTTTTGCCCCGTCCTTTCATTAAGTAAATTGCGATTGGGCCAGCTTAATCTACGCCGCTTTTAAAAAATGATCGAATTAGCTCAACTCGCGATTTTGGAAGGTGACCTATTTGTTGCTGTTGACAGTGCGCCTTTAATTTACTGCATGTTACGCACTTTCGAACAATTTCTTTGGTCTTGGATTTGCCATTGGGAATCCAAATTTCTTGTCGGACAATTGACAATAGTAGTGATGGTCCTGCGTGCTTGTTATCTTGGTTAGCATCCAACAAAATTAAAGTTGTTATTTTGGACTTGGAGTGCAGGATGATAGGATGCTGGGTTAAATAGGAAGCAATACTATTTTGTAATCGGCCTCCAACACACCATCTAAAAAATGGTTGAGAGATTTGAGACAACTGTTTTTGCTGACTTCTTCATTGGTTTGAAGTGCTAAATGTTGTCAGGGAAATATTTACACTGTTCGTTTTGGCAGATTTTACATAATCCATTGAACAATTCTTCTCGACGTAAATATCTTCGATCAGTTCGTGATCGGGAGTTCTGTTGCATTGCTAATAAATCGAAACAGAAAGCATATTACACGTTGAAGTTTGCGAAACAAGGAGTATTAGGAAATTAGCGTGTCAAACTCTTCATCTGGAAATTTATAGTGCTCGTGAGTGCAACAGTCTTTTTTTATCTTTCTTCGAGATTGAAGTGTTTTGTTATTTGAGGAGGCAAAACACTCAACTGACTTGTGCAATCATTTAGGCTCATTCCAGATAAACCACGCGTAGCGCAATCTGCGGGTTTTTTGGCAGAAGGCATATGTCTCCAATGCGTTCCGGGTAGCGAAGATACAATTTAAGCTGTTCTGTTATCGACGAAAGTGGACCAGCGAATTGGAGTATTTTTATTTAACTATACAGCTTATATACAATTGACAGGCAAGTTTGATCATTCTGGAAAAAGTGGTTCTATTACAAATAATTGCTAGAAATAATTTATATTAAAAATTATTACAATAATTGCCTGATTGCTTAGATGAGACATCTATAATAAATTACATTAAAATTTTAAATCGTACAGCCATCTTTTATTGAGTAGTAAAATTAAGATTTTGAATTTATTTGTACATATTTAAATTTGAGCAACTTGTAACGATGGCTTTTCAAGGTAGAGGACAAATTAACAATATGATGTGCAAATTTGGTATAGAAACCGATTTCAAACCCCTTTAATTGATATTATGAATACTCACAGTTAGAGTAGTTTTAATCAGATTTTAGTATGTCGGATTATTTCGGAAAAAGTTAATATACTTTGTGGCCCTTATGATTTAGAAGTTGTAATTTTGTTGTGCATAGTTACAACATCGATCATAAGCAGATATTACCAACTCCTCTTTTATATTTAAACATTATCAAAAATATTGATATGGGCCGGCCTTTTTAACGGTTGGTCGCCTTTGATAAAAAAAACTCGGTAATAATTTTTAATCTCCCAAACAATGTATGCAAATAAGTGTTTGACTTTGGTTCAAAGATGAAACGAGAACTCATACATACATACATACAACAATGACAAACAAAGTTATAAACAAACAAAACCTTTACGTCATATTGAAAATAAAAAAAAAGTTTCCCTCCCGTACACAAGCATTGCTTGTCACACTCTCGCCCTGTTTAGATACACTTTTTGTTTGCTTAAATCGTTTTTTTGTTTTGTTTTTGGTTTAAGTATGTAAATCTCTTAAGTTAAGAATAAAAACAAAAGTGTATATTGCATGCATAAATAAATATTTTACTGGTAAATTTAACCGCAAAATAAAACAAAAAAAAAGTTCCGAACTCGTATGTATACATTTATGTATATATTGTATGTGTATATGTTTTTACATATATATATGTAAAGCTTGTACTTACTTATAGACATAAAAATGGATATAAAGTTGGTTCAGAATGTCGAGATTTTGTTTGTCTTGGGTTATGAATTCATAAGATTTTATTGGATTTTTATTTCAGTTTTGATATTGATCGGCGCTTATATACAAAAGGGGTGCATATGGTTTTAAGGGTATTACCGCATGGCATTTGATTGTGTATTGTAAAAATCAACAGTGATAAAAGCAGATCAAAAAAAATTTAAATCGAAATTATTGTTACGAAATTTAAGATTTACTTCGGATTCATCTAGGATTTTGCCATTAAAACGCTTAAATATTTGTTGATGCCTTACAAATAAAAGATAACAGTATTTTGGAATCTCAAATTTTTTTTCAAATATTTTTAATTTGCTTAATATAAGTACCTAAATTAGAGTTAGATTCCAGGTTGGTTGCAAATCTTGTGCATTACCAATTGAGTACTTGCATCGACTTTAATTCGTAAAGCCTATTGGGAATCGCTTTTTATCACCAATTTCCATATCTGAATATTCTTAGCTGGCTTATCTATTTTTTGGACTATCAATAGTCTTAAAATCACGGTATTGTTTAGGTAAGAATGGTTTTTACTTCTAAAAATAAGATAAGTCGCTACCTCTGTCTAATAGTCGACTATTCATTTTTATCAACAACAAACTCTCTGTAAGAGAGTCCTAAACTTAATTCATGGTTTACTCTTTAGCAATTCTGTTTTAATAGGTCCGTAATTGGTGGTATTAATAAATGCGACTACTATTAGTTCAAAAAAAAAAAAAAAAAAAAAAGAAGTCAGAAGCTCTTATTGCTGTCTTTAATTATGAAGTTGTTAATGAGCAGAGAGACTAAATCAAAGTCGCTGTAGAATTATTATTAGCTCAGATCCAAAAACTTCATTGAAGCTCGTTCAAAATTAAAATTCAAAACTAGAAATTTTAGAATCAAGTTGTGTAAGCAACCTTAACCTTAAAAACATTGTTCTTGAAATTGATAAGCTAAAAAGATCTGTAACAATAAGCGATATCAATGTTCCCCATTTTATTAGAACTAGTTTACTTTGGAAAAGATGGTACTATAAGATGGCCCAGTTATGACGACGTTGAATCACTTTACGATTATATGATTGACAATAAACTCAACATTTTATTGATCAGCTTTAATTTTCTCTTGCCAATTGACTATATTTTGTATATTCAATAGTTTGTCTGATAAATGGCTTCAATAAAAGTTCATAAAAAAGTAACTCCCTTTACCTAACCCCCTTCCCAAACCCTTTTTACCTAACCCCGTTGACTAACCCTCTTTGAATAATCCCATTTACCTCACTCCTTCGCAAAACCCTACTTTGCCTAACCCCTTTATTAAACCATGTTTGCACAACCCCCTTTGCCTAACCCCTTTTACCTAGCTCCCTTTACCTCTCCACTTTGATTAACCCCTTTTTGTTAAACCTTTTGCTCAACCCCTTTCCATTCCTCCCTTTGTTAAACCTGTTTGCTTTTCCATCTTTTCTGAACCTCCTTTTCTAAACACATTTTGCATAACCCTCTATGCCACTCCTCTTAATTTAACCTTCTTTGCTTAACCTCCTTTGCATAACCCTTTTGCATCAACCCCTTTGCTAAACCCTCCTTGCTAATCTCTCTTTGCCCTACCCCATTTGCTAAACCCTCTTTGCTAAACCCTTTTTGCATAAATCCCTTTGCATAAGCTCCTCTGCTAGAATCCCTTTGTCTAACCTCCTTTAAATAACTCCCTTTGATAAACCTTGTTTGCTAAACCCTCCATTGCTAAACTCCCATGGCAAAATCACATTTGATCAACCCGCTTTGCCTAACCCCCTTTATTCCACTCCTTTTGCTAAACCACTTTGCTTATCTTCCTTTACTAAACCTCCCTTTGCATTACTCCATTTGCAAAACCCCTTTTGTCTAACACACTTTGCTAAACCTTCTTTGCTAAACCCCCATTGCTTAACTCATTTTTCTCTACCCCCTTTGCTAAACCTACTCTGCATAGCCCCTTGGCTGAACCCCCTTGGATAAACGCCGTTTGCTCAACCCTCTTTCCGTAAGCCCTTATGCATAACCCCTTTGAATACCCTCTTTACTAAATTCATTTATATAGCACGTTTTACCTAACACCTTTTACTAAACCCCTTTGCAGAACCCCCTTTGCTCTTTTTTAGCAAAGGGAGTTTAGCAAAGCAGGTTTAGCAAAAGAGGTTAGGCAAAGATGGTTTCGCAAAGTGAGTTGGGAAACGAGGGTTATGCAAAACCGTAATGGGGGTTATGCAAAGGGGGTTAAGCAATGAGGGTTATGCAAAGGAAGTTTAGCAAAGAGAGCTTAGCGAAGAGGCTTAAGAAAAGAGGGTTTGACAAAGGAGATTAAGAAAAATGTGTAGAGCAAATGGGATTATACAAAGAGGGTTTAGCAAAGGGGTTTAGCAAATGGGTTTAGCAAAAGGGATTATGCAAATTGAGTTATTCAAAGAAACTTTAGCAAAGAGGGTTACGCAATGAAGGTTCAGTAAAGGGGGTTTAGCATAGAAACACCCTATGCTAGGCCCTATCCTATGCTAACCCCAGCAGGGGGGTTTAGCAAAAGGGGTTATGCAAAGAGGGTAAGACAAAGGGGGTCTAGCCACTAGTATTACTCCCGTAATACAAAGGTAGTTCAGCAAAGAGGGCTAGGCAAAGGAGGTTTACGCATAGTGGGTTTAGCAAGGAGGGTTCATCAAAGGGGTTTAGTCAGGGGTGTTAGGAAAAGGGAGTTAAACAGAGGGGTTTTGGCAAAGGAGGTTAGCAAAGGGGGTTTGGTAAAGAAGGATAAGCAAAGAGGGTTACGCAATGAGGGGTAGCAAGGAGTTTAGCTTATTATTAAAGGGGGTTTAGCAAGGGGGTTTAGCTTATCACTTTACTTATTCAGTAAAAGGGGTTTAGCACAGGGGTTTTAGCAAGGGATCTTAGCAAAGAGAGTTAGACAAAGAGAGTTCTGCAAAGGAGATTAGCAAAGGAGGTTACACAACTAAATAGCTTTCAGATATTAAGAATATGTCGATTTTTTCTGAATTAAAAAATAATTCAATTTCTGGAATTTGTGTGTTTGTTTCCGATTTGTGGCATTTTATTTCCAATTTTGATGGACTAGCTAGCCATCATGTATTTTCTTGGAAGTTTTCAAATTTCTTGATAAATTTATCAGTTTTGATGGGAATCATGTATTTTCTGGGTTTTTCAATTTGTGGCATTAATTGACTTGTGGTATGGACGCGTTGTAGGTGATAGCTTTATTTTAACCTGATGTACTTCAAAAAATGTACAACTTTTGTCTTGTGGATGGTGTATCCCCACAGGCATGGAAAAGCGGCTGGTACTGGTAAATAAAAAAAAAATATGTTGTCGCAGTTGACAAACGATTTCCACGTACCAAACTACCTCTTGCGAAGGCCAATGCAGCAAAGAAATCAAAGAAGATATTACCGACGGGGCACTCCTAGCAGCTGACCTATAGAATGTTTTATAATGGTATATTGCGTATAGAAATGCGTAAGGACACTTTATGGTGGGATATGCAGACAATATTGCAGCAGTAATAATTTCCTGGGATACAAACGATGTTCAACGCAAGTTAAATAAGATTATAAAACGAGCTACTACATGGCTAAGTGATCATTGTTTGAGCCTAGCAACAGAAACCAAATTGAGTTTTCTAACTAGACGACTGACCTGCTGTTCTATGTAGGAAACCAGCAAATACAGTCCAACGCGGTCGTCAAATATTTTAGGGTGCATCTGGACACAATGTTTAATTTTGGAAAACAGACCAAGGTTTTCTTCGGGAAAGGCGACCAAGTGACTATGTCGGTAACAAATTCTATCCTTCTGTATAGCTGTGAAATATGAGCACACATCTTTCAAATGGAAAAATACCGAAACAAAATAGTAGCGGTACAATATCGTGGTGCTCTCAGAATATGTAGCTCATAATGGCCGAGAAAATAACAGAATTCGAAACAATAAAGGGAAAAAATGTAAGGCAAGGTCGGATACGCAACGCCGGTAATATCGTGAACATCATGTTTGTATCGAGCCCAAACTGAACAGAACACAAAAACTGAATACTGAAGAAGAGCTAATACGAGACACAATCCTGAAGTAATACCCAAAGTAGTTTCAGGATCCTAGTCTGACAAAGAGAAGGTTTTAGTGAGTGCTAATCCATCATACGGTGCATAAGGCATTTTCCTCCTCTATTAAAAAAAAAAAAACAACTAAACCAGATTTAGTATTTGAATCAAAACATTTTATTCGAAACATCTATCTACGTCCTATAAATAGTTTTTGATTAAGATGTAGGTCCCCAACATGTACGACAGCAAGTAGTCTCAAATTGCAGATGCATCATAAAATGTTACTACAACTATACAAAACATAATCAAAAGCATAAGGTTTGACACTTTATCACCTCTTATGTATTTATTAAACAGTCAGTCATGCCATAAAAAAAAATATCGTAAATATGTTATATACCCATCTAGGTTTATATAACTATCGATTTTTGTCTATGTTTTGATTAAATTATCAAACCAAGATAGAGACAACTACAATGCAGCCAACCTTAACTATAAAACACACTATAAATTATTCATCGTATTTTATAGCACTTCGATATTTTATGTCTATCATACATGTACATACGAGCGTATACACGTCTGTTCTTCTATATAGTTACATCTAGTTCAAGACTGTTAAAATCTTTATCATCTAGTGATGGATAGAAATAAACTCAGTTTATTACCATAACAGTGGTAGAAGTCAATATAAAATTCTCAGTTTCAATATTTTAAATTAATTTAAGTGACATGTTCCAAGTGACTGATAGACTGGTCGACCAACAATATAATAACCATATGTGCACGTACATCTACGTACTGGATGAATGCACTTTGATATGCATAGACACATTATTTTGAATATTAGAAGTGCAACGATGGTAGCATACCGCTGTACGGTTGTGTATACATAAACAAGTTTACATAAATTGGAAACGAATCCCAAATCGCTTCTTTTGGAATTTCTACATATCTATATTATGTAGGTACCTCGTCTATGTATACCTTAATATTTATGGGATGTATGTTTTAGTTTTGGTTGGAATGCTATATTATCAATGCATCTGTAAAACCGAGAATTTAATTTCGTTTGCAGACGAAAGTGATTTATATAGTTGGGTCTCGAACAACGTTGGAATATATTCGTAATATAAGTAAATTTCACTTGTTTATGCACTTGTTGGAGTTAAAGTTCAAATTTAAGGTTTAATGCGACTGAGAACGTAGTGGATAGGAAGTAATTCAATTTCGTAATTTTAATGGTTTTAGAATTGAAAATTGGAACAAAATGTCTTGAGTACATTCGAAATTTATTATTTAATTATAACTCAAGTGTCAAAACCCTAAGGTTTCCAGTCCTGATTAAATTCCCAATGTAGCATTGACAACTGCCGTCTGTACAAATCCGGAGCGGTATGTTTGCTTGTATAATATTTGCGTACAGAAAGGATTATTCCCTAAGCAGTGGAAAGTACAATGCCTGGTACTTCTGCCTAAAGGAACTAAGACATTAGAAACATCATCATTCTACCGCCCAATCTGCGTGCTGGATATGGCAAGTAAAATATTAGAGAGTATTTGCAGGTATCAGATAGAAGGAAGGTTTCAAAAAATTACGTGCGGTGGTCAAATTGAATGTTAAAAATGTCATTAAATCGGCTTGGTGGGAGGACATATTAGACATGGTACTAGGTTTAGAGATACTCAAATATTTATCAAGACCGATGGCTAATAACTTTAGAAATAGAGTTTAGAGTACGAGAACAAATGGAGGCACTAAATACTATCATACAAACGGGGAGTACCATAATTCATGGTTCTATCAAGTCTATCAAGTTCCCGAGGGCTAGCCGTACTACAGACGAGGGGAGAGTCAGCACGGTTGGAGATATCTGGATGGCCTATAGATATATAGGTTAGCTGCAAATAACCGAAAAGCATTCCCCGACCGAGCTGTAGAAGCGGAGGATGTGCTGAAAATGTTACATTCCTGTGAAGCTTCTATGTCAAGAAATGCGATCGTATGCCGTTTTAATCACACACAAACCAGGAATCATCTGTAACCACTCAAAACTTTGTTACGGTGAAGGGATTCAGAACACCAGTACCGGCGCTTCTAGGAAGTGCAAAAACAGGCTTCCAGCCACCGAAATCAAGCGACTGCAATGCAACAACTATGGAGAACTTGGTTTTAGTTGCATTTAGAGCTACAAGTACCACTACCCCAGTGGCAAACTTTGCTGAGGTATTAGCAAGAGCGACAACCGCAAACAACTCTACTGAATCGGAGAAGAAAATAGAGATTGGAGACCACAAAATAAAGAAGAAGGTCGAACGAACAAAACGCCTATCGAATACGCTTAAAAGAAAGGGAAACAGAAAGCGGTCGAAATTTTAGTTCTAGTAGCTAAAAGTTCCAATGAGAATTCAGCTGAACCTGTCGAACCTGACAACAGAGCGGGCCTCGACTAGCAGTTGGTAAAAAATGGAACATGGCAGAAACGTGCAAGAATCCCACGTCCTCGCCCGGTTGCAATTAAAATAACGAAGAGGGATCCCCCTCTCTTATGCTGATATGCTTACGAAAATAAAAAGGAATCGTAACCTGAAAAACTTCTCTAATAAGGTGACTCATATTTGTAGGACAGCAAAAGGTGACCTCCTACTTGGGTTAGGAGAATATGTACACGAAAAAGTATCTTGTGCGAATAATAAAAAATATGGATAGCTGGTACTGGGCCACCAACTCAACAGGCAAAGACACCATATGGGCTTGTGGTAAACGGATTATATATGAGAGGGCTAATAACCGAGTAAAACTTGACAGCTTACATATCTACAGTTATTATGCACCACCTAGTGCCACAATTTAAGAGTTTGAGTATTTCTTGGACCATCAATTTTACCATTGGTGGTGATTTCAATGCATGGGCAACTGAATGGGGGAAGTAAAGGTACAAATAAGAGAGGGTGGTGCTATTGGAAGCATTCACCACAATAGACGCCGTCTTTTCGTAAAGGTAGGGCCTTCTCTGTGATTGATCTGACGTTTGACAACAGCTGCTTGATGTGAGTGATGGCTGCTTGGAAGCCACCGAACACTACACGCATAGTGAGAACCAAGCATTATTTATTGAAATAAAATTGGCAGGGAAACCTGGTCCATAAACCATGCAAGGAAATCAGTGGTTTGGAAAGCAAGCACGTTTGAGATAGATATATTTACGCTATTTCTGGACAACTATTCCTGGTTAATGAAATAACAAGTCAGATAATGAATGTGATTACTGACGCCAGCAATGCAACTATGGTAAAGAGAATCCTAGATGCTCGTCGTCCTCCAGCTTACTAGTGGAATGAGCAGATCTCACAATTGTCCCGGATGTACCATCATGCAAGGAGAAAATACCAGCGTACTTAGGGAACAGACTTCTATCCTAGCCTGCGTGGAAAATACTGCTATGCAGTTAAGAGGATCGTGACCCATGGGGAAGACCCTACAAAATCATCATGAATAGAATCATAAATTCCAATGTTTCACCTCCCATCTGCCCAGTGATACTCAACAAAATTATATTCCTGTAGCAAACTGATGTGATCCCTGCCGTAGGTGTAGTATTAGACCCGAAATGAGTTCCTTTGGTATCCAGAGAAGAATTCATAAGTGCATGTCAACAATTTGGGAATCTTAAAGCACCTGGACCTAACAATATTCCAAATATTGCATTAAAGACTGCTATGCGAGCTAAACTTGATAAGTTTAGCGAAATTTACAACACATGTCTGAGGGAGATCCGTATTCTCGGAACGATGAAAGAGGCAGCATTTGGTGTTGTGGCCAAAAACAAAAAACCTTCCAAGAGACCCATCATCCTACTGACTACTGTGTATGCTGGATACGGCTGGCAAAGTATTAAAGCGCATACTCCACAATCGATTGGAGATAGCAGTGAAAAGAGCCCGAGACCTCACTGAGCGGCAGTATGGATTTCGAAAGGAAAGATCGACAATTGATGCCATTTGGCATGTGATTAAAATCGACAAGTAAGCCACTTGTGGCAGAAGACTTTTTTAATAGAGTGCTGATATATGGATAAAGATGATGGTGTCATGGAATACAACGTTACGGGTGGTGTATCTCAAGGATCAGTACTGGGGCCCTTACTTCGTTATGTACGATAGCGTCCGGAGGCTCAGCTTACTCAATGATGTTGAAATTTGTGGGTTTCTCGGACGAAGTTGCTGTTATTGTGAGAGCGAAATCGTTAGAGAAACTAATGGAGGTAAGTAGGTTAACCATTATAATTATCAAAAGGTGGTTGATATCATTCGGACTCCAACTGGTTGACCATAAAACTGAATCAGTCTTAATTAATACTATTAATGTTGGCGGAATCTCAATACCTTCGCAGTCTGCATTACGATATCTGAGTATTGAAATTGATGCGTGCTTCTTTAAAAGGCGCCCAATAATAGTGAGTAGAAAAGCTACTAAAGTAACTGCAGCCCTCTCCCGCATTATACCCAACACTGGGGCTAGACCCTGTCGTAGAATGCTGCTGGCTAACGTGGTAACCTCCATTATCCTCGATCACCTGTTTGGAGTGATGCAATGAACGTTGATACTTATAGATGCAAGCTGATATCGGTGTACCGCTTAAGTGCCTTAGGAGCTATATGTGGTGTCCGCATAGTATCTGATGATGAGACGCTCGTTATTGTGACGATGATTCCAATCGATCTACTTGCAAACGAGAGAAAACATGGTACGTACATCGTGAAAATCAGGGAGCAGAGCATTAGAACGCATTACAACTTAGACAGAATGACAAATACGCTGGGATAGTGAAAAAGGCTCATACCATCCATCAAAAAGTAGATTAATAGACAGCATGGCGAACTTAACTACTACCTAACGGTGTTGTAAAGTGGACATGGCTGTTGCTGCATATACCTTTACAGATTTAAGCATTTTGACACACCAGAGTGTCCGGCTTGCAAAAGATCACAGGAAGATGTGGAACACGTTTTCTTCCAATGTCCATTGTTTGAGATTACTCGGAGGGAACTGTCGGACGTCCTTGGACAAAGCACAACACCTGAAAACACATTCGAATTACTGCTCGTTTTAGTAGAAATGTGGAATGCTGTAAGTCACTCGGCGGCGGTGTTATTCAAGGATATAAGACGCTTACTACCAATTTCAATCTCAATATATGGTTGAGACACCGCGGAGAATAGAGTTGATTGACTGGTCACCTCCATGCGAAGTAATGTTTCACACGATAGTTCCGCACGGAGGATGGATAAGTCGATGTGGGTTTTTAGATGGTATAATCCATCACTGTTGCTGAGATGATTGCCAACACCATAGCTTCGTCTTTTGCCGATTTTCCTCACTTTCCTGCATTGACAAAAGTCTATCTAGTCTATCAAGTTTATCAAGTCTATCAAGTCCATCAAGTCTACCAAGTCTTTCAATTCTATCAAATCTATCAAGTCTATCCATTCTATCAATTCTATCAAGTCTATCAAGTCTATCATGTCTATCAAGTCTATCAAGTCTATCAAGTCTATCAAGTCTATCAAGTCTATCAAGTCTATCAAGTCTATCAAGTCTATCAAGTCTATCAAGTCTATCAAGTTTACCAAGTCTATCATGTCTATCAAATCTATCAAGTCTTTGAATTCTATCAAGTCTATCAAGTCTATAAAGTCTATTAAGTCTTCAAGTCTATCAGGTGTATCAAGTCTATCAAGTCTATCAAGTCTATGAAATCTATGAAGTCTATCAAGTCTATCAATTCTATCAAGTCTATGAAGTCTATCAAGTCTATCAAGTCTATCAAGACATTCGATTGTCGATTGTCTAACTCCATATAAAAACATGAATTCCACACAACTTTTAACTATAAATAATCATGAACTAAAATAATGAACTTCATCTATCATAATTACCGCCATTTGAAACACTTGCTACAGTTAGATTAATTTAAATTAAAAAGAATGCAGTGCAAAACATCTTAATCGTATAATTACCGCCTTGATTCGGTTGTTTATCTACAATGATAAGATGCGTTTATTATAACGAGTTAGTAGTCGTTTGTAATTACCGCCTAACAACTGGTGAACAATGCAATGTTATACGTCATAAATATGTGCACAAATTTAGTTAGATTGTTGTGGGTCGTAAAATTAGTATTGAGATCAGTTTGCGCGCGAGTTTAAAAAGTGAAACATTAAAAATAAAAACGTGAAAGTGTTACAAAGTATGTGTTTACAATAAATTTGGTATATTTGTGTATATGTGGTTACATATTGGTATATGTGTGTACACATTTGGTGTACATATTATGTGTATATATTTATTTATTTTTATTTTTATTTAAATTAACAAAGTCTATAAAGTTGACTTAATATCAAAGCCGTCATTAATTTCTTTTAAGAACCCTGCATGTTCCCGTCGTATGCATATACATATTAAAAATGTAACCTATTGACTGTATTAGTGTGGCAAAAATCCATATTTTTTATTTTTTTTTTTTAATGGTTTAAAATAACCCACACTACCATAACGTCATATAAATTTGAACATATTATAACGAAAGCCACTTAAATATACAAGCCTCAATCATTGGACAAATTTTTAACTGACCTTAAAATAAGTGTCATAAATTTTACGGTATTCCATAACAACAAATATGTAAAATAAAGTTTTTTTATTCGCATTTTCGGATTGAAAGTTATTCATAACCTCAATTTTTTTTATACCGACGTTATGGTAGTGTGGGTTATTTTAAACCATTAAAAAAAAAAAAATAAAAAATATGGATTTTTGCCACACTAATACAGTCAATAGGTTACATTTTTAATATGTACCTATATTTAAACCAAATCTACCTATATTTAAACCAAATCTATCATATATAAATCTTAATCAATTTTATTCGGTAATTATATCAATATTTTTTAAATGAAATGACATAGTTTTAATTATTTTAATAATTTTCTACTTATGTATATGTGAAAGTTTGGTAGAATATAGTAATATATGCAATAGAGAACCAAATTATGGAATATCGATGACTTATGATATTTCGATAATACATAAAAACTTTGTTTTTGTATTGTTTGTTTTTTTATATTTTCATGCTTTGTGCGTCACAGACTATAGTTGTGTTTATAAATAGAGGTTTTTTATGACCCTTATATTGAAACATTAATTAAAGATATATAAAAAGAATATTCTTGATTGAATTTTTAATAAATCATAATTTAACTATTACTTTAAATGTCTTAAGTTTTACGGCCATTTTCATTTTTGAAATAAGTTTAAAGACTTTTTTCATACGATTTGTATGAAAATTATAGTCTTTTGCGACTTTGTTATAAAGTGGGCTTTGTTATATTCTCTATATTTTAAAAAGAAACAGTTGAAATAAAACAAAAAAAATTACAAGTTGTTACTTCGTTAATTTTTTTTTTTTTCGCTTTAGTGTTTGGTTTTTTTCTACACTGTGTTCACAATCATATCGCTCATACACAAAAAAAGTGATACATCTCCAAATTTTTTAATTTCTTGGAGACTATTGGACCACTGTGAGAGCCTTGTGGAACCCCAGAAGTCGTTTCAATAGGTTTTGATTTTTTATTTAACATTTCAGTGTATTGGGAACGGTCGTGCTTATTAATGACTGATAGAGTCGAATGCTTTACTGAAATCTGTATATACACTATATCAACTTGCTTATGATTTTCAATTTCTTTGATGGTACTGTCAGTGAACTCCACAAAGTTGGTTGATGTTGATTTCTTGTGACATGTTGACTTATTGATATGTGTCGGGAGATGAGACTTTGCTTCTATCTCCGGCTTTGAAAATCTGCGTTATTTTAGTAGTTTTCCATATCTGCGGAAATTCACTCAAACTTAGAGATTGATTAAATATCAAACAGAGTGGGAAATCTAAAGCTCGATAATCCTTTATTTTATTTTTTTATTTTCGATAGTAGGGATGCTATCAGTGCCGCATCCATCATCGAAATAATTTAAAGCAAAATGTATTTCTTTTGTTGAAATCGTTGGGACTTCTATGGATACATTTATATCAGAGCTTTTGTATAATTTTGTTTGGTTTCGACAATATATCTACATTTTCATTAATGTTTCCATTGTCCAATTTGCTTTTCCAATCGATGTGCTGAAGATAAACATAAAAGTTGACTGTGCCTACTCTTTGAAAATTATAATATAACTGTTGATTAAGGATTTTAACAATCAAGCCTTTGTTCTTCAATATAATTTCAATAGATTTGTGATGAACTTCATTCACAACGAAGAGAGCTGTCGATTTATGTATTGTAGATTCCGGTTCCATGTCATATTTGATTAGTGAGAAGTTCTGCAACCAGTCCTTGGTTGTAATGGTGTAATTGCTATAAAAAGGTGAATTCGATCGAATTCAAACGTTCGATTATTAATTTTATTTCAGTGTCTTTGTGTCGAGTAAAGTGAATATATATAGAATTTTCATGCGAGTTTTTCGTTTTATTGCTCTTAAACGGTGAATTCTATCGAATTTAAACTTTCAATTATTAATTTTGTTTCGGTGTTTTTATGTCGAGTTAAGTGAATATAAATAGAATTTTTATGCGAGGTTTTCGTGTAATTGCTATAAAACGGTGAATTTGATCGAATTCAAACGTTCGATTATTAATTTTATTTCAGTGTCTTTGTGTCGAGTAAAGTGAATATATATAGAATTTTCATGCGAGTTTTTCGTTTTATTGCTCTTAAACGGTGAATTCTATCGAATTTAAACGTTTAATTATTTATTTTATTTCGGTGTTTTTATGTCGAGTTAAGTGAATATAAATAGAATTTTTATGCGAGGTTTTCGTGTAATTGCTATAAAACGGTGAATTCGATCGAATTTAAACGTTTAATTATTTATTTTATTTCGGTGTTTTTATGTCGAGTTAAGTGAATATAAATAGAATTTTTATGCGAGGTTTTCGTGTAATTGCTATAAAACGGTGAATTTGATCGAATTCAAACGTTCAATTATTAATTTTATTTCAGTGTCTTTGTGTCGAGTTAAGTGAATATAAATAGAATTTTCATGCGAGTTTTTCGTTTTATTGCTAAAAAACGGTGAATTCTATCGAATTTAAACTTTCAATTATTAATTTTGTTTCGGTGTTTTTATGTCGAGTTAAGTGAATATAAATAGAATTTTTATGCGAGGTTTTCGTGTAATTGCTATAAAACGGTGAATTCGATCGAATTTAAACGTTTAATTATTAATTTTATTTCGGTGTTTTTATGTCGAGTTAAGTGAATATAAATAGAATTTTAATGCGAGGTTTTCGTGTAATTGCTATAAAACGGTGAATTTGATCGAATTCAAACGTTCAATTATTAATTTTATTTCAGTGTCTTTGTGTCGAGTTAAGTGAATATAAATAGAATTTTCATGCGAGTTTTTCGTTTTATTGCTAAAAAACGGTGAATTCTATCGAATTTAAACTTTCAATTATTAATTTTGTTTCGGTGTTTTTATGTCGAGTTAAGTGAATATAAATAGAATTTTTATGCGAGGTTTTCGTGTAATTGCTATAAAACGGTGAATTCGATCGAATTCAAACGTTCAATTATTAATTTTATTTCAGTGTCTTTGTGTCGAGTAAAGTGAATATAAATAGAATTTTTATGCGAGTTTTTCGTTTTATTGCTAAAAAACGGTGAATTCTATCGAATTTAAACTTTCAATTATTAATTTTGTTTCGGTGTTTTTGTGTCGAATAAAGTGAATAAAAATAGGATTTTCGTTAGAGTTCTTTGTATAATTCCTTTAAAACGGTGAATTAGATCTAATTTAAACGTTTAACTATTAATTTTATTTCGGTGTTTTTGTGTCGAGAAAAGTGAATATAAATAAGATTTTCATGCGAGTTTTTCATGTAATTGCTATAAAATGGTGAATTCGATCGAATTTAAACGTTTGATGATTAATTCTATTTCGGTGATTTTGTGAACGGTGAATTCGATCGAATCTCATGCCGTATTTACATGTTTTCAAGGTCATGACCATGTTGAGCGTAAACAAATTTGTACATTCCCTCCTACAGTATTTCAAAGTGTTAACACTTCTAAAGTTTATTATTTCTTCACGATTTAAGTTGAAATGACATTTTCCACAATATGCAAAATCTCATACAGCTTGAAAGATTAAAGTAATAAAAAATAAATTTTGAAAAACTTTTCACTTTACTCTCATTAACCTAAAAATATTGTCGTAAATCCATAATCCGTAACTGCATGTTATATAACAGGACACACACACAATTAAACAAATTTTCCAGGTATGAGTATATTTAAATCGATGAAACATAAAATTTTATACCAAACTGGCTACAACTGCCCTCGTCTTATTATTCCACTCTAAGACTTAAATATGAAAAGAAAAACTTTGTAATTTTCATTTTTTTTCTTTTGTTTTATTTTCCACAGTTAATAAATTTTTAATTTTAATTGTATGGTTGTATTGTTGGTTTTGTATTATTTTAACTTTTTAAATCCCTTAAATATTCAACCACCCCGAAACAGATTTTAAAATTCCCATCAATTAAATTTTTCATTAAAGACAAAAAAAAGAAAGAAAATTCGTTAAAATAATATTTTCATTTTTAGTTAGTTAAACACTTAAGTTTCATACGATCGGAACTCACATTATTATCGAATCGAATTTAAAATTTTGTTGTTGCTATAATTTCAGTACTATAACACGTTATCTACACCCAGCTGATCTAAAATGATTGAAAATTGTGGTAACGATGAGGTCTATAATGCCATACACACTGTAACCGATATTGAAAATTTTTATCACGATTCAACGATTTTGATTACGGGTGGTACCGGTTTTTTGGGTAAAGTGCTGGTGGAAAAATTACTCAGATGTTTTCAAGTGCGGAAAATTTACTTATTCATTCGAGTTAAAAATAATATGAACGTGCATGATCGATTGAATAAATATTTTGAAGAGACTGTGAGTGTTAAATTGTTATGGGTGTTAATAATTGGTGCGGGCAAAATTCTATTTGTAATTAAATTTTTTTTTTTTTAAGATTTTTGATCGAATTCGTTCCGAGAATAATGAAATATTGTTTGAGAAGGTGTACCCGATCGAGGTGGACTACGAGTCGCATGATTTGGATATGACAGATGAAAATATTAAATTAATTTGCAATGAAGTTGAGGTAAGCTAATTTATTTGTAAATAATAAAGAAAAGGATATTGAAAATATAAAAATATAGCCTTAACGAAGTTTTGAAAAGGTCCACTAAATTTAAAAAAAAAAACTTGCTCCTTTTTGGAACTAATCAATGATATATTAGATCATTATTTGGATACTTACTGGCTTTCGAGTTATTTAGCTGTTTAAACCACAACCTACCAGAGAAATTACTCAAAAACCACTTAATGGGCGCAGTTTTATTTATTTTAAATAGCATAAAGCCATTTTTTTATAAATCTACGAAATATTTGAAAAAATTTTGATAAAAAACATCATTAAGCAGGTTTTTAAAATTGATTGAAAAATTTTAAAATTTTCAAAATAATTAAAAATTTTGACTGGCCTACTATCATGTGGTTTTCAGAATTTTGGAGATTTCTAATTTTAAAAAAATAATAACATCTTGTTGAAAGAAAATTTCGTAAATTTTCGAAATTTTTAAAATTATTGACAATTCTGATAGAATATCAAGAGTTTCAAAAATTTAGGGATGTTTGTCAATTTTCAATTTTTAAAATAATTTAAAATTTTGTAATCCCAAAATTTTGATATCCAAGCAGGATATCAAAATTTTGGGAAACCGCATATTTATCCAATTTTTTTAATTTTCAAAATATTAAAAAATTTAAAAGTGTACTTTATGTGCTTTTGTGAATTTCGGAAATTTAAAATTTTAATATTTCATAATTTTTATTGACTTGCCATTTTTGATAGAGTAACCTGTTTGTGGTTACAAAAATTTTGAGAAAATTTTTCAAATTTTAATATTTTAATAGGGCTTTAACTCTGAAAAGGCCATTAAGGTCAACATAGGCTTTCGGAATTTTGGAAAAATTTGTAGTTTTCCAAAATATTGGACAATTTGGATACGCCAACAGGTTTTAATAATTTTGGAAATTATTATTTGATATTGGAAACTTTATAATTATCAAAATATTTCAAAATTTTATTAATTGTTATCAATTTTTGAGAAGTTTAGATGGGCAGTTTTGAGAATTTTCAAATATTTAAAAATTTTCAAAATATATCACAATTTTGACTTTTTAAATTTTCAACAATTTTTAATTTGTTAAAATATTTACGAAATTTGGAAGACTAGTTATCATGTAGTTTAAATAAGTTTAGAAACCGTTTAGTTTTCTAAAAACTAATACATTTTTGGTAAATAACCAATATGAGTTTTTAAGAATTTTGCAAATGTTTAGATTTTGTAACTTTCCAAAACATATCACAAATTTGAAAAGTTAACTATTACAGAATTTTGAGAATTTTGGTAAATTCCAAAGTTCCAAATAGTAAAAAATTTGGACTGGTTAAAACCATCATGGTAATTTTCCAAAATATTTAAAATAGTTTAAGTTTTCAAAATTTTGTAAGCTTTTTAAATTTCACAAAAATTACTCAGTTTTGATATGTTAACCATTTTGGGTATTTGGGTAATTTTGAAAATTTTTCATTCTTATAGTATATTAAAATTTTGACAGTGTATTGTGAGAAATTTTAAAAATGTTTATGTTCCAAAATTTTGCACAATTTTGATAAACAATGCGTTTTCAGAATTATAAAATTTATAAAATTTTTTAAAAACATTTCAAAGATTTGAATTTTAAGACTTTTGGGAACTTTTTAAAATTTCATGAAACGCCGCAATCATCATGAGTTTATGGGAGTTTTAGGATTATGTATTCGATTAATCTAAATATTTCGTAATTTTGAAATTTTGAAAAGTTCTTTTAAATTTTAAAAATATTTCAAAATTTTGAAAAATTGATTATATTGGTTTCTTAAGAATTTTGGACTTATTTAATTCTCAAACATATATTTCAATTTTGGTAAGCTAACTATAGAGGGTTTTTGATAATATTAGAAAATTTTCAATTTTTCGAAACCTTTTAAAATTTCGATGAACTAAGTATGATGTAATTTTTAGAATTATAGAAATTTTAATCATAAAATTTCAAAATTTTGATTAGCTAATTATCAAGTCATTTGGGAACTTTTTTGGCAATTTAGAATTTGCTGGCTTGCTTAAAAATACATTTGATTTGTAATTGGGTTCTTAAAATAATTCCATTACGAATTTGTTTGCAGTACGTTTGTCTTGCGATCTAAGTAAATAATGGCAAGTAAAAAATGTCTAAGTAAATAATGCCTCTAGCGCTTATTTTCTTCTATATATTGACTGTGCTGGTGTTTTATTTTGATGAACTTGATTACATTTGATTAGATTTGATTAGATTTGATTAGATTTGATTAGATTTGATTAGATTTGATTAGATTTGATTAGATTTGATTAGATTTGATTAGATTTGATTAGATTTGATTAGATTTGATTAGATTTGATTAGATTTGATTAGATTTGATTAGATTTGATTAGATTTGATTAGATTTGATTAGATTTGATTAGATTTGATTAGATTTGATTAGATTTGATTAGATTTGATTAGATTTGATTAGATTTGATTAGATTTGATTAGATTTGTTTGATTTGATTAGATTTGATTAGATTTGATTAGATTTGATTAGATTAGATTAGATTTGATTAGATTTGATTAGATTTGATTAGATTTGATTAGATTTGATTAGATTTGATTAGATTTGATAAGATTTGATTAGATTTGATTAGATTTGATTAGATTTAATTAGATTTGATTAGATTTGATTAGATTTGATTAGATTTGATTAGATTTGATTAGATTTGATTAGATTTGATTAGATTTGATTAGATTTGATTAGATTTGATTAGATTTGATTAGATTTGATTAAATTTGATTAGATTTGATTAGATTTGATTAGATTTGATTAGATTTGATTAGATTTGATTAGATTTGATTAGATTTGATTAGATTTGATTAGATTTGATTAGATTTGATTAGATTTGATTAGATTTGATAAGATTTGATTGGGTTTGAATAGATTTGATTTGATAAGATCCGGTAATCAAAGAAACTTAAATTTATTGAGTGATTAAAACTTGAAAATAGACACTACTAAATGTTTAATTTTATTGTGTTATTATAAGTCACAAGATGATAGGTCCACATTACATTTCCTAAAAAACTTCAGCTTATTGTGTTTGTATCGATTTGCTTTGTACGCGCCAGATGCAATTATACTTTGTAAATATATTATATGTATTTCATTGATTTTTTAATAGACTCTTCCAATTAGAGTGTCCAAATTTGATAGATTGGGTTTTTTAAGATCCCTTGTGAAAAAAATAAAGGAAGATTTTTCAATTTAGTGCGTTTATTATGCGCATTTGCAGAAGCTTTAAGTATGGACAACAATTAACCAAAAATGGTACGGTTAGGCCATATTTAAGCAGAAATGTTTTAAAATTACGAAATTTTAAAACCGATGCTATAGAGACACCGAAAATGGTAAACTCTTTATTTATTTCTAATTAAAGTAGAGTTTCAATACGATGTTGCTATTCCCATAGTTTTCCCATATATTTGCCATCGAACCCTTAGAACTGTTCAAAAATTCATTTTGTATTATTATTGACAAAAAACTTTTTATAAATTTTCATTAAAATAAAAATTTCATAATTAATTAAAATATTTTATTGATTTTTCATTTACCTTCTGCATATAGAAAAGGTAAATAAATTTTTTTTCCCCATCAATTTCAGATCGTATTCAACATCGTTGCATCAGTAAAATTTAATGAAAAGCTAAAAGATGCTTTTAACATAAATGTCTTAGGTACAAAAAAAATTTTACATTTCATATTAAAAATGAATCGACTAAAATCGTTCGTGCACATCTCGACATTATATTCGAATTGTAATTTATCGTATATCGAAGAGAAATGCTACGAGCCCGATATTGCAATGGAAAAATTAATTAAAATTATTTATGTGCTAAGCGATGAGCAGAGTGTGGAGAAATTGAATCATTGCCTAATTGATGGCATGCCAAATACATACACGATGACAAAAAAATATTCGGAAAATTTAATAAATTTGAAAGCATATAATTTACCAGCAGGAATATTTCGACCGCCCATTGGTAAGTATATTACCCACTTTTTTTCATTTTTTTTTTGTCGTACTATTAGATTTAATTAGGTATAATTATGTTGGGATGTGTATGTATGTATGTATGTTGTGTATGTACATGTTCGTACGTACAATAATAATTTATAATTATATCTGGCCTATTACGTCGTATGGGGTATTTCCTGGACCGAGCTTAATTGACATTTTGATTAGGATTTATTGATTTTAATATTGCGGTACCCCCAATAAACTTAATTATTTTGTAACATAGCCCCTTGGACATTTATCTTAAGAAACTGAATAGATAAGAATCAATAGCCGTGTGAGGAAAAGCAGATGCCTGATGCTTCTTAAGAGTGAGTACCTTTCGGTCGAAATTAGAATACTTGTAAATTTATCTAATTTTATTGATTAACTGTCCCAGTATTTCCCTTAATGTTTACCTTCCCTTCCAAACCACAAAGCGAATATTCCAATCCGCCTTATTTGCCTAAAAAATTTGCTTCGAGAATGCTTTAGATATTTAGCAACATTCGCCCCGCATTTTGACTAACGAAGTTTGACTAAAGATTAGAAAGTGATGTAGATTCTTTTAAAGTTCCTGCTTCCCATAATTCTCTTGTGTGAAACTGTCTGTGGTAATTTCAAAATAAGTTAGACCAGTCTTAACTTCTGGATCTGGTAACGTTCCTCTAGTGATTTCATTGATCAATAACGGTATGCTGCGCAAAGTTCAAGTCTTGGAAAAGTTTATTTAAACTAAATAACCGCAGCAAACGTCTTGTCGGAAGCATTACAAAAACTATGTAGCTCAAAATTTACTGCATCGGTACCATGCCATCTTGAAATGTTGATTGTCTCAAGTTGCCACAAGCTTTGGAAAAATAATTGGATGGTTACGATGGCTGGCCCGGACCATCATATTGGATGAAAGATGTTTGCTGATTGTGATAGCATCTCCGGTTTTATAACATTTAATTGGCTATTAATGGAATGTCAAGAAGGTATGAGTCCTTTTCTTGTATATTAAAAGGAACACACTTCTTATTGTCTGGTGCAATTTTTTTTAACAATGGGCACTAGCTTGATCGCTTTTTTCTCAAATTAAATCTATAAGATTTTAGGAGAGTGATAACTAATTTTTGGGTTTGATATACTTCTTCCTTTGTGTAGCATCCCGATTTTTTGTAACGCCTTTGTAGCGAGGTTAGGTGCTGATGCCGTTCAACATGTGATGATTGCGAGACAATACTGAGTTGAGGCTTTTGTGGGATCAGATCGCCACAAAATTCAGTTATAATCTCTTTACTTGGGTGTAATGGTGTTGAAATTGGGTGATTGCTGATTGGTAGAGATGTTAAAGTGGTAAAGATGTTGCAAGTCAGAAGTTATCAGTTTTTAAATTAGGGTAGCTGGCTGATATGAGATAATTTTGGAACATTTTAATTTTATTGGTTCAAATCTGGATGATACGCAAATTGTGTCTTTGCTCTTGAGGTGATTCCTGTAGTTGTTTGGCCAATTCCGCTCATTTGTCTGCGATCAATTTAACACTGTGATTTTACAGCAACCGTCTGTTTCACGAGGAAAAAAGAAGACAGGTTCGCTTAAAATATCTATCTGCACATGACATTGCTTCAGACAGCTTGTACTGACATGGCCCATGGTTCGGTGCACCAATTGCTCGGAAAATGCGATGTGGTTAAGTACACACGAAAAGAGTCTACTATCGTGTTAGCTTGGTTATCAAATGCGTGATAAAGGTGCAAGTTACTAAATTCAAAGAAGAAATGACAGTGAGTAACAATTTCATGCTTCTTGTATCTTTTATTGGGGCACGGAAAATGAGAATAAATGTAAGTGACTTTGAAAATAAGCATCCTGCGTAACGTATTTTAAAATTCTACATGGAAGTCCAACACTTACCAATAATCAACTACACCATAAATATTAGATACTAAATGGGGATCTGCTCTTCAAAGCATTTATTGAAAATAACTATGAAGATCTTAATCCTGCACATTTTTTAATGTGTATTTCAACCGGATCCGTATCTGAACTTCCTGTGGCCAGAATCCTTGTTAACCAAATGGAAGGAAATTTAACACCTTTTACAACTTCAGTTGGTCAGCTTTTTCCAGTATCACTCCAATTTATGGATGATTTTAAGTGTTGTGCACTCCGTTATATTTTTTCTATCAAACCAATCATTGTTCAGTTTCCTAGGATCGTTGACTTAAAGTATAACTGACATTGTTGGTTTGCAGTGATTGAATTTTAATCACTGACTATAGGATTTTGGAATTTGGTCGCAAAGTATGCATCATTCTTTTCTCTTCTATCAGTTATAACCATCACAGCACTAAATTGTAATCTTTTGTTGCATTACATCCCATTAAGAAGTTTAGCAACTCTTCAATAAATACATTTTACCACAGAGATCATGCACATTTTATAAAATGCATTATGCAAAAAAAAAATGGACATGTATTTCAAAACGTAAAATTGTTGTACTTCCCATTTTCCATACTACGTGACTTCCATGCTTAACATGAAGATTTAAATTAATGGCATTAACTTTTAACAATTTTGGTATGCAACATTTCCATTATACCAGCCACACCGAACACATCATCTCGTTGGTTTCGTTATACAAAATTGAAAATAACTTGTTTTTCATTCTTGTTGTGTGGTTCAACAATTTGTTTCGAACTTTAATAAAAACAAAGATTATATTGGCCATTTTGGAAAACAACGTAATGTCGAAACTGGCAAGGTAATGGGTAAAAAAAAACACCGGTCGATTGAAAATAAAAAAAAAATCGTGAAAATATTTTAAGCATAATATTTCCATTATATGGACGTCCCAACCTGACTGCTTCGTATACTATATAAGAGAAACTACTTTAAATTGAATTAAAAATTACAACAACCATAAAATGAGGAAAAACTTATTTTCATGTACAATTTAAAACATTTTTTGTTTTGTGAAAATGAATAATTAATAACACTTAATGGATAGCTTCTCTATATACGAGCATGTATCATATATTATTATGGAACACACAGTGTAATGCTTTTTATGCCACATACATATTAACGTGTTTCATTTAGAGTGGCGAACATATAAAATGAACATTGTGCAAAGTAGAAAGAGAATGGATACATTGGCAGGTAACAGGTGAACGTTACCGATCAGGTTATTTTGGTAAAAGCAGCTGGATTTATCGTCGACCAAGAGGACATTTTTTATTTTGACAACTGGATTTTGCACCGTATTATTGGAAGAAGATCCGGCATTTGGTGGAGAGTTGTTCCACTGAAAATAGCTTTGCTGGTAAAACACTTCTGATAAATTCCTGTGGTACAAAGTTGTTTTCAGTATTCGATACTGATTACCTTCGATATTGATCACTAAACTACCTGATCAAACTAATGTATTCACTAATGTTTCCTTTCTTTAGTACATGCAGGTTGCAACATTGTTTTGTCCAGCTACAATTAATTATCTCCTCTTGAATTTGGTGTGCCTTTTTTTACTTCAGTTTTTCAAGTCATATGGCCTTTTTTAGCAAGAGCCTTAAAATATTCGGAGTTATTGATTGAAGTCTAGGGACTTTTATTCTGGGTAGTCAGTATCTACCTTCAATAATCAAAAGAACATGTCCTTCCAATGATCATAACCCACGACTT
This sequence comes from Tipula confusa, assembly GCA_963556175.1. Classification (NCBI taxonomy): domain Eukaryota; kingdom Metazoa; phylum Arthropoda; class Insecta; order Diptera; family Tipulidae; genus Tipula; species Tipula confusa. The sequence continues at coordinate 32,065,275 of OY744477.1, read as the reverse complement.
AAATGCTTTGTCCAAATTGGGGAATGATAAAGACATAAACGAGAAAAGGATCCTCGTTGAATAGTTTCTAGCAAAAAGGGGCATAATGAGCTACGACATTTTGACCTCTACTTTAATTTGGACATAAAATTGGATTTGATTAGGACTACGCATCAATTTATATTGAACTATTAGCCTTCATAACCAGGCACAATTATTGATCAGATGGTCCTTCGAATCGGAATTTGGCAGTAAATTGTATGGAAATTGTGATAAAATGGAGGAAACAAGGGTTAGTTTCCCGTACCTCGGGTTAGCATTCCTGAATTCAGTGGTAGATATTCAGAGTTCCCAATAATAGTAATATATCAAGAGTGCACCAGTTTCAAGATTTCAAAATAAATATTTTCAATACTTCAATATTTATAAAATAAAAATGCGAGGTGGATGTGTCGTCTGCACGGCCGTAGTGATACGTGATAACGTAAATATGTAGTGTGAGAAATGAAAGATTGTATGGATTTAATAAAATCGATTTATTTATTACTAGCAACCGCGCCATCGGCGGTGTACAAACGATAAGTATTGGTCGATGGTACGAGAAATACGATATGAAGGGCAAGGTCTCTGCGGTGATGTTCCTTGTGGTGAATGTGATATCGAGGCAAGTGCCTCCCAAAGTCGTCGGGTGAGACGCCTCTGATTGAGATTCCTTGTTAAACAATTTGATTCTTACAAATCTATCTTGTTGTTTTTTATTTTTGTTGTAATCCCTTCATGGTTTATGTTACTCCCACTGCAATCCCATTCCATGATGCTATATAATAAATTAATTAATTTTAGCAGACACTATTTGGTATTTAACTTAATTTTTTTAGTGCTAATTTAACTATCTTTACCTTTACTATTTATTATTTTTACTTAATTTTTATTTATTTTATTATTACTTTTAATTTCAAATAAATACAAATGGCATCGAAACGAAAGCAGTTTTTTTTTTTTTTTTTTTTTGAAATTTAGAAATTGGCTACTGTTTTGTCATAGTCATAAAGAGCGGCATAGAGAACGATTCTTGTATTTCAGTGAAACTACACTGAAGATGTAAAGTGACATCTATTACTATTAATATGTACTACTTTATATTGTTTCATTTTTATACAAAATTTTTTATATAATTCGCCTCAATGTATGCATTATTGTAATATCAACTTTCATTTGAAAACAAATAATTGCAATAATTAGGCAATTAGAGAGACATTCAGACTGTATAATTTAATTAATGTGGATATTAATTATTTTAATTTTAATTTAATTAAATCGCACTGTTCTATACGCAAATTTTGACACATAAATTAGTTCGATCAGTTAATGCATTCTCTCGCTAGCATGTGAAATCGCTCTAATCAGAGGTTCGCAGTGCGCTTTTCCCCGCCTCCTGTTGACCACAATATGAAAATTAAAAGAATAATGCATTGAGATTAAAGATGAACCTACACAATGATATATTTAGAATGAAGTAATACCTTATACTTAATGAGTAGTCTCCATGACAAATTTCATTCGATTTTCTGAACATGCTAGCCTTAGTTCTGAGTTTAAAAACGTTATCATGTTAAAACCAGATACGATGGTGGATAATGGCTATCTCATATTCTTCTAAATAAATTTGACACCGAGTTAAAAGAAGCATGGGGTCATGAACCAGCCGAGGTAGATTTTCCGTCGTTTCCAATCGTTTGAACAAAAGAAGTGACGCTTTCTAGTGACTATGCGAAAATCAAAGGCAACATCGAAGAGAGTTAATGTTTTGATATCTCAGATTAATAAACGTGTGTGTCCATTATATTCAGGGAAGCATTATTTGATGCGTGTGATTTTTAAATTTGACAGTTCGGAACATAAACCATTCACAGTGGAGTAGAAACTATTTTTCAATTGTTTATCGCCAACGCATTTTGTGATGACCACCAACCTTACCAAATACGATCATTCAAACTATGTCCATACTAATGCTATAGCTAAACAGAGCTCTCAGTCATTATTACCAATGGTTATCGTTGAAATAGCAGGCAAATTTTGAAATTTGCAAAATGCAGAGACTTCCTTTATAACGGAAGCATGCATTCAACGACAAAACTTATTCCGATCAAAGTAAATATATTCATTACAAGTTTGGCATCTGGCAAAATATCTACCAGAGGTGTGACGTCTATGATTTTGAAATCTGAATTCTTTAAAAGAAGAAATTCAAGTTGTCGTTCTTGCGTTCAGTTAACTTCCAAAAGATAATGGGATAAAAGTAGTTTAAAAAACCTAAAATTAGCTGATCATCAATACACCAAATGAAATGAGTTTTTGAGCGGGAAGAAATTTCCCAAGCCGAAGTTCTAAGTGCGGTTTCTAAGTGAGGAATATTTGGGAGAAGTACGAAGGACAAACAAATGTTGTGCTTTTGTTGCCCAGTATTAACCGCTAGACCTTATTAATTTGTTGTTAAAAATAATTTCTTCACAGGCAAAGTTTTGCAATAAAAGCATCAATTTTGCAATAAAACACGTAATAGTGTTCCGATTTTGATGAGTTATATTTCGAGCAAAAGGTTAGCCCACAAAATTGTCAATATAGCTTATATTCCAAGATTTATAAAAACGCGTGGGTAACCAATACGGTGGGCAATCTAGTGCCCAGCCCTTTTTATCGTAGAGGGACTTCGTACAACGAGAAACTTAATCATCAAGCATGTGCAGAGGAGCGTTTGATGATGAAATCCATTGCCTACAGAAAAGAAAAGAACATCGTGCGGCATTCAGAATGCCACTATAAGCCACTACGGTTTTTATTAGTTATATAATAGGACTATAAAAGTGCAAAACTATTTGAAAAGCTAATGGCTTTTACATAGTTAGAATTAGAAATGTCTATACAGATATTTGGGAATTTTCTTCCAACAATAATTGTAATTTTCTGTTACATATCAACAAATATTTTTGCTGTGATCTTAAATTTGAATTTTTCTTGGTGATGTGAATATTTGCATACTGTGTATAACACATACATGTTTGTACTTTTGCTCCAATTTATTGTTTTAAATGTAAGTACATATATGATCTTTTAACAGGAGAAGCTCTAAAGCAACTACCAAAGAAAGCTATTGTCCAACTCACTCATTTGTTTAATGCTGTTATTAGATTACAGCATGTTAATATTTATTAGATTACGGCGTATCCTTCTGCCTGGAAAGTTGCAGAAGTTATTATGCTATCGAAACCAGGTAAACCGCCAAATGAAGCTCAATCATATTTTCCGATATCCCTGCTTCCTATCATCTCAAAGCTAATGGAGAGACTTCTTATGAGAAGAAAGATACATTCAATAATTGACCAGGTTCACAGAATTACAGACATTATAGAAAAGGCGTTAGAAGATAAACAAATTTGTTCTACCTTATTTCTGGACGTGACAGTAGCTTTTGATAAGGTATGGCATGAGGGATTAATACATAAACTAAAAGTTATGCTTCCGGGACCATATGTTGACCTTCTGGAGTCGTACTTATCTGAAAGACTTTTCAAAATAAGACAAGAAGATGAGTATTCTGAACTGAGAGAGGTAAGGGCAGGAGTCCCACAAGGCAGTGTTCTGGGTCCACTCCTATATATACTTTATACAAGTGATAAACCACAGTCCGATCATGTAAGCATAGCAACGTTTGCTGACGATACCGCTATACTAGCAACAGCGAAAACCGTCGAAAAGGCGGCGAATAAACTTCAATATGCAAGTGAAGAAATTCACCAGTGGACCAAGCGATGGAAAATCAAACTTAATGTATTAAAATCTGCACATGTCAACTTTTCGAACAAACTATTGGTTAATCCGCCGCCAATCAGCATAAACGATGTCATGGTGCCCCATACAAGAACTCTGCCAAATACTTGGGTATGATGGCTGTACTAAAAATGCTAACATCAAACCTATACAAAACTTCCAGAATAAGGTACTTCGGAGTATAGTCAATGCACACTGGTACATTCGTAATAAAGATTTGCATCGAGATTTGGACATACCGGATGTAAAACATGAAATAAAAAGATTTGCAACGAAGCATGAATCGAGGCTATTGCAACATGTTAATGCGGAAGCCTCTCGGCTACTGGATAATGAACACTTGGTTAGAAGACTAAAGCGAACCAAACCCTTTGAGCTCGTCAGTATGTGAGCAGCTACCTATTAACGAACAGGCATTGGAGCATCGCTGGATCGACAGTGCCTCATTATAGTTTAGTTTTTAAGAATTCAGATGTAAATTGATGGTTAGTCTGACAAGAGCAGTTTCAATAAAAAAAAAAAAAAAAAAGTTCGTACACAATTATTTTTCGCAGCTATTAGTGAGTCTCTTATGTCTTCTCGAAGGGTCTGAGCAGTGTATTTGTCAGTACCAATCTCTATTTTAAATATACCTCGATGTCGCCACTCCTTGGGATTACTTTGTTTAAAACTGATCGGAAAGTCTCCCATAACAATTTCTGTGGGGCTAGGTATATCAATCTGTGAAAACGTCAGAAAGCCACTCTTATTAATTTCATCTCTTCCGGTTTGTTGGTGGATGACTGCTGACGAATAAATAGTGTTGTGATCCAAAATATCAGTTTCGTCATCTGTTTTAGATGAAGTATTTCGAATTTCTGTTATTGCAACCGGGGCATAACTTTGTTCTGTTCGACAATTGTACTTTAACTTTCGTTTCCATATGTTGTGAATTATTCTTCGATTTTTGCTCGAATTTTCGATTTTTAAAATAGAACAGACTTTTCTTGTTTTATCGAAGTTTCGTCGAAGGTCCTTAATTAATTTCAAATCACTATACACACAACACAATGCCTTTAACAAACTATCGGAATTAAGTTTTTTTTAATTTTGGTTTGTTCGAAATCGAACTAATTTCGCTTGATGGATACGCATTGTTTGAATTTATTTTAACACTTAATAAATTTCACAATATTGAATATACTTTCTTAAGATAATCCTTGTCTAATATTTTACACCTAAAACCACTAAATTATTATTACACTATTTTTCTATAAAGACTTTCTTTATTATATCCTATTTTCTACTATGCCTAAATTTATTTTTGAATCCGTAATTATATATAACGGGAATTTTGAAAAATAGTATAATACTAGTTTTTTTTTTATACCGAGAAAATACAGTAAATTTTTCGTAAATATTCTAAGTATGTAAAAGCCATTAGCTTTTAAAAATTGTTTTGCATGTTTGTAGTCCTATTATAGACCTATCAAAAAACCATAGTGGGATTCTTGCTCAATATCGAATATTTTATTATAATTTTTAACAATCTTGTGATACTTTAATTTAATTTGCCACCATATTAAACGTTATATTTTGTTTTGCTTAAAAATTAATAATGAAAAACTAAAAATATGTATTGGTTCAAGTTTGGCTAATTTTGTTTAAAAAAATTTGATTAACCTACATATTTAGTTCTATATAATTCAGAAGATCAATACTACGTTCTAAATTAATTAAAGAAAGTTACTTAATTCTTATTTTTTAATTCTGAATATTATTATGTGTGCCTAAATGTTGACTGACTTACTATTTTACATTAAGTTTACACTTAGTATAAACATCGTTTAGTATAAACATCATAAAACCAAAAATTTAGTTCTAACTTCACACGCATTAATAATTCAACCACATTTATAACCACAAAATACAAAAAAAAAAACTTCATCACAATTAAAATGACCAATAAAATGTTCTCAGATAACGGTAATTTTTCAAAATATTGTTTTGTTTTGTTTTCTTCTTGTTTACTTTGTTTCTTTTTTCAAACTTGAATGCAGCTGAATGCTTGAATGCAGCTGAATGCTATTAGTCATTGTCAGTCGTTTGTTTAATTTGTTATTAAATGGGGTATAACACATCAATCGTGATGCGAATTTTAATTATTAACCATTACAAAAACGGAGAAAGTCAGAGGGATATTGCAAAAATTGTTTGTAAACCCTGTACAACATTAAAAATACCATTAAAAGGTACAATATTGAGAAGAAAATTACTAATAAAATTAAAATAAGCCCGAAAAAATTGTTTACTTAACGTGATGAACGTTGGATTGTCAATAAAGCAAAGAGCAATCCAAAACTGACTGAGCCGAAACTTCACAATATGGTGGAACAACATTTAAAAATAAATTACAGTGATGAGGACTATTCGAAGGGCACTACGCAGAGTAGGTTTAAATGGTAGAATTGCACGAAAAAAGCCATTTGTTAGTAAAAAAAAACAGCAAAAATATCAGATTGAGTTTCGTCCATTTTGATCCAAAACACACGGCTCGAAATGTGAAAGATTGGCTATTACATAACTGTCCAAGAGTGATCAAAACACCACCACAATCACCGAATTTAAATATTATTGAAAAATGTATGGCAAAAACTGGAAATTGAAATTCGGAAACATCGATGATTTAGAAATTTTTAAATTTAAAATTGATTAGATGTCAATAATTAAAAAAACAGAGGGGGAGGGGGGGTGTGTACTATTTTCAAAATCTCTTCTCGTAAAGACCTTTACTCATTTAGGAATATTACATTTGCTTAGACGATTTTTACGTTCGGTGATGATAAGCCTAAAAACGTTTATACTAATCGAAAAATCGTAACAATAATTTTTTTTTGTCTATATGTGTAACACATTGTATAACGAGCTCCATTAATATTCCGCTTTGAGATGATTAGTTTTCCTCCATCCATTATAGACATAAAAACTAATCACAAAATTGATTTATTTTTTTTATTTTTTTGCAAAAGAAGTCACGCAACAAGTAAATTGCTTTTTAACAATATGAGTATACAAAAGACGTTATCCATAAAATATCTAAATAGCAGACCATTAATAAGGTTATCAGGAAAGACTGACTTTTATCAATTTACAAAATATCAGATAATTTTTCATCTTGGAAATATATGTTTCAGTTTTTTTTTTTTTTTTTTTTTTTTGCTTTTTGTAACATTTTGTTCTGTGCCATTAGATAAATTACACAATTTTTGTTTATTATATACGAGAACTCTGCGTGTTTGTTGGTTTGTTAATATTACGTAAGGCAATGGTGCTTAATGTAGGTTATGCGAAACAGTTTTAAGTCACAAGACGACAGGAGGTAGAAATCTCTATTGTTGTTACAGTACTGTATCCTGCGATTTTTTAATTACCTCTCCACATAGAAATTTTGAGATCTGAAGTTGACTTAGTAATTTCAAGACCTTATGTCACTCACCCCACAGATGTGTTACCATCGTAAAAGATTGTTTGTATTTTAATTTTCTGATGATAGGCGATCGCAATGCTGGGGTCATTGTTTTCGGTTCGTATGTCGTGTAAGCAGGTTTAAGTCGGTTGATTTGACGATTGTTACACTGTTTTCTTTTTAATCAATTACAAAATATTTTGTGAACCTTTGATGTACTAATAATACTTCCTCGCATGGTGGTGTTAAGCCCGTTTTAATTTTATCCACACCCTAACTCCCTTGAGACCTACGGCAAGCATACTAGGAGTGCATTCGAGCTCTTATTCTAAGGAAAAAACAAAAGAGAACATTCGGCCTTGAAAGAACGAGGCTTTTAAATGGCGCTGCAATAATCCGTTTCAACGTTCATTTTAGGCAGAAATATTTTAATGCAATGAGCTTGCAATGATCTGTAAAGTATCCTTTAAGGATACTTATTGTTTGTTGGTGTTTTCTTCATTTGGTAGGAATTTGCTGCAAAATTCGAAACCAGATCCAATTTGCGTTTTGATGTTGTAGCTTTTGGACAATCTCTGATCGGTGTTTTTATCTCGTCATCTGGCGGAACAATTAACTAGTATTTGTCCCAGTCCTATATGATAAATACTACATTAGAATTTTTCAGACCAGAATAATGTGTCCGCTACTACGCTGCTTTCTCCTGTGGCATACTTAATATCGGTTATAAAATATAATCGAATTGACGTTCCAAAACACTGAAAATTATTGATAAAAGAGTAAATGGCCATCGGAAGCAGAATATTTCTGTTCAGCAGAGGAACTTTTCATGGAAAAAAAAGATAAAAGAGTCCAGTTTTAACCATTTAATCGTTCCAATCAGCTCCAACAGCAACACCAGAAGCATCAGTGCTTATGCAAAGGGTGCCATGTTCTACAGGATCAGAAAATTTGGTCGTATTTTGGGCATATTTAGTTGAGATACACGCAGCATCACAAACGGATGGCTAAAAAAACTATTTTTCCAAGTATGTTTAAGTATCTGTGTAGTGGAGGAAGATATTCGGCTAAATAAGAAATGAAGTAATGGTAATAGTTAACCTTGCCCATCAAACGCGGCTCTTGTCTGATAGAATTGAGTTGGAGAAAGAATTTCAACGATTCAATCCTTCATACCATATTATGTGGTCTCGTGGCTCAAAATAAAATTGAGGGAACTGCACCACATTTGCATACATCTAAGCTTTTTGTGACCTCATCCATCTCAACGATGGAATGCCTTTGCTACTCATATGGGTTTAATACGTTTTTGTGTACGTCCTTTGATGAGATTTATTTTCCAATATGGTGCAATATGATGCAGTTTCAAGACTGTTGGTTTAGAGAAAAGTTAAGGATGTGAGAAAGAGGATATCTGTTTGGTACCGTGATGGTATTAATTCGGGGAAGTCCCCGCAACGTTCTTGCTGTTACATTGTGGCACTAAATACAAAGGTGAAACAGCGCTGGATAAACTTTTACTGCATAACCCGAGTTGCATGTGTTCAAACACGTGACATGCGATTTTATGACTGAGTTTTACTGAAAAGTCATATAAAGGCTCTGTCTTTATATATACGATGGTATTAGAATTCGCGGTCTAATCTAGTACATTATGTTGGTTTATAGTACTTTGAAGACCTTCTAAAGTTATATCGGGTTGTGTTGACTTAGGTTATTGGTTGCATAATGATTTTGGTTCAACAGCAGTACAATGCAATTCAGTGAAACTTATTAAATAGTTAACGTCTTTCTGCTCTTTTATTGCAACAATCGACTTAATCTATTCCAATTGTCTACCCAACCAAACAATTTTAACAATTAAAGGTTCAAAGTAGTTGATGACTCAGCTTTTTCTTCTAGGCGTCGGTTAAAATCAAAAAGTTTGAAATCGTGCATGTTGGTTGATTTTATGAGATTCTCGATTCTACCTGGTTCAGATATATGTCGACTCTTGTTGATCTTATCTCTAAAAGTGTCATATTTGTATAATTCTGCTGGTTTCTGGACTATATTGGCTATTGGTAATAAAATACATATTTGAATGTAGCTGTCATGCTAACCTAGAGTTTCGGTAATTCAATCCAGAATTGTGTAATTTGCATAAAAGTACACCATTGATTCTTTTATTTTCAAAATTTGTAAGACTATACTACTCATAGAAAGTCCATCTGTATTATTTCTTTCAAATCGCGCCGCTATAGTCAATACCAAACATTTCTGAAATCTAAACGACCCTCGTGAATCTTCTGCAACATTTCTTTACGAATACTTTTTAGAAAACGCTTAAAAACGCTTTAAAACGCTTATTTTATACTTTGACTTTTGTATCCGTCAAATTCTTTTTGCTATATTTTATAAGCGCAGTTACAATGAAAAGACCTTTGCTGCGTTGCCTCCTTTATCTGAATCATTTGATATTCAGTATAATACTAATTCGCAAATCGTCATCTAACTCATCTTTCTCAGTATTTAGAAGTGGTAGTCTCGACAACGTATCACTATAAAAGTCCTTTCGTATCCTGCCTACACAAATGTGTAGGTAAATTTTGATTAATCTAATGAGCCGAACGTTATTTACAGAAAAAATTAAAAATAATTTACACATTTGTGTTTGTATTTACAACCAATTTACTCGAAACAATAGTAATCATATTTAAAAGCCAATTGACACATTTGTGTAGGTAGTTACTTTGTTAGGTTACACATTATACTGACATTCTAGATTAAACCAACTACTTTTCTAATAAATGGAACCACTATTTATAAAATATGTATTATATGAATTGAAAACCATCCGATTTAAAATGAGATTTCATGCCTACACATTTGTGTCACTCGGTTGTTTTGAATCAATAAAATATTAAATGATACTTCCCTTTGGAGTTAAACAATTGCGTAAGTTGGATTTTTATTACGATGATATTTTATATAGTAAACCAAATTTTTGACATTTTTATTTACCAACACATTTGTGTGAGGCTTACGATAAAGTAAGTTTATCTTTTGACTGGATACGAAAGGGATATAGATATTGATGAAACTTTTCACAACTGAAAACTATTGCTAATATTTTGAGCAAATCACAAATTTGTGACATTGTTTTAGGTTTTATTTCCTAAATACACATTTTACTTTACATAATTTTACGATTTCTTTAGAGTTAAACCTAGAGACATCTATGAAGTAGCATTAGTATTAACAAAATTGAGCAAATATTATAATTTACAGAAAAACGTAATGACATCTTAAAAAACTTGAATGAAAATAATAGAAAAATAGAATAGTCGAAGTACACGTAATTTTGGTATATAAGCGACGTACTATCGTGAGTTTGGATGAGCCCCCACCAGTGGCTAATCTATTGAAATTAAAAGTGTTATATGAAATGAATTATTGTTGTTATAATACAGGATACTTGTGTTATTTATTGCGGTAATTAAGGAGGATAAAAATTATTTTAGTGCCATCGGTTGTCAATACGTGTCCAAATTTCAAATTAATCAGACGTCTGGAAATAGGTTAATATTAATTTGAATAATTCCGTTACAAAGATACGTAAACAAAGCCGAACTAATAAAAGCGTGTTAAAAAAGAGTGGAGGACACCTCAGCCAAACGGCATTATGGATTGTCAAAAATTATCAACGTGACAAAAGAGTGTCAATCGAAGTAAGACCAAGTGGAAATTACTACTTTTAGAAAATTTTCCATCGTGTTGCAATACATTTTAAAAGAAACGTATAATACAAGTGCAATTTCATTATTTTAAGAAGTTCGCGTTACGTAACGTGATTGTTGAAAAATTAGGATATCTTTGATTCGTTTGTCTTGTTCGTGGATTCCACGGGCCTTAAAATAAACAATATCGACATTTTTAAATAAGTAGGTATCCTTTTTCGGACGAGATTTAAATTGGCGTCGAATAAAATGGTAATTCCACGCAGAAGCATTTGCTATATATAAATTATTAGAATACAGTTTATTAACCCAAAGAGACTTCCATTTATTATCTCTTTTTTATCCAAATTGGACTAAATTCCGTAACCTATCCTGGGCTTATCGCCTGGTATCTTAAAAGCATAAAACTCAGCACCAGTTTTTTCAAAAAAAAAGTGTATAAATTAGATTTTCGTTGATTATTTGACGCTTTTGTCATAAAACGGTTAATTCTATTTGTTTGTAATGATAAATCAATTTTTTTCCAATCTAATTTAAATTAATTTTAAAGTTATGTGTCAAATAAAGTGTGTATAAATTAGATTTTCGGCGATTAAGTGACGTATTTAATAAAACGGTTAAGTTAATTGATTTGTAATGTTAATCAAATCTTTGTAAATCTAATTTATGGAATACATTATTTATATTTATATTTAAAGAATTTATCTAATCTGGTTGATCTCAATAATCTAACTAATATCCTACCTTATCCTTCCAAGTATATGTGAAGTAGGTGTATGCTGGGCCTGGCGCTTTCCGGAATTTCCTGCTTAATGCTTGGCCGTACATTCTAAACCAATCAATCAATCAAAATTTGATCTTGTAATACCAAATCAACAATTTCCAGGGTGATACGTGATGCTATTGGTGCTTCATCACAAATAAGACAATCGATTTTTGAGAAAATATGCCTCTCAGTCTAAGTGAGCTGTGGAAATTTAACAGTGTCCATATGAAAAGGTAGAGAATACGCTAATTGCACGATATTCCATTTGAAAGTAGGTTTGCAGTACTTCCAGTCCAAGCTATACACAAAACTTTTTTATAATTGAGCATAACTTTTCAATTAATACCCAATACTAATGGGTTTTTCCACTTCTCCGGAGCCATCAAGATTTCAATATTTTGATAAGTTTGTATCCTGTACTGATTAAAACATATTTGCAGCCACTATATGTTGATTTTCATCCAAAATTATAGCGACACATTAATAATTGATAAAATGTATTATCAGACTGTTGTGATCATCATAATGTGTCATAATGTCATAATAGGACCACGAGTAACTGATGTTTTGAAAAGTCTTCGTAAACTGAGTGTTATGTAAGAGATTGTTTTCACTTTTGAATCTCGAGTTCCCTGAACTGGTTTGTTAGTAACTGCCCATTCTACTTTTACTCTGAACCACAACTGCACAAACTGTAGGAAATCCTGATATTTATGAACAAAACCAAAAAAAAAAAAAAAAGTTCATCATCTATTTATAGAGAGACGTAATATTTTTGCAATGTAACAAAATTTATGTACAGTTTGATTGCCTTGTGTAAACTACACATCCTCGTTTATATTGTACATATACACACACACATATGCACACACCATATTTAATTTCCCATAGAGAAAATCCCTTAGGAGGAATGAATATTTCAATAATCGCATACATATTTAGTTGTTAGATGCTGTGCTACTGAACTATACATCGAATTTAGATGAATTTTTTTTTTACATAAAATTTGTCTGTTCGTATTAGATGAATTGGATGAGGGATGATTGTGAATATTTTCGTTCATATATACTATATACGGGGTCTTATGCCTTTTGACAGACTGATCTAAATTATAATGAAATATTATTATTCATGAGTTTATTGAAGGAAGATTTTCATCTTGTGTATATCGCGTCTAACATATGTACACCATCTATATACAATATGGATTGTTCAAGTCATTTATGCTCGAACGTATTTAGTATATTATGTTGTATATAAGGCAAGCATAAAAAAAATTACATAAATTGAAAGGTTGATTTAACTATTTAAGAGTGTATACATCGAATTCCCACAGTAATATCCTTAAATGGAATTTTTTTATTACGATATTTGATAAATGATCCTTGCGCTGTGCTTAAGACAAGCGAATCCATTTTATATTATTACTAACCTAACATTTTTTTTTGTTCTTTTGTTATTAGTGTTATCGACATACAAGGAACCAATGCCGGGCTGGACGGATAATTTAAATGGACCATCGGGACTTTGTATGTGGTCGGCACGTGGATTCGTACATTGTATATATGGTGATGCGTATAAAAAAGCAAATCTTGTACCCGCCGACTACTGTATAAATGCAATAATTGCATCGGGATGGGATGTTAATCGACGATTTGCCGATCGGATGGAATTTTATAAACCGATTCCCGTTTATAATTATATGTACGACAAAAATAATTTGACATGGGGACAGTATATGCGATTGTCGCAAAAAGGACATCATATTCCGTTGGACAATTCATGCTGGCATTTTTCGTATCATATTTATCCGCAAAAATATTTGTTTTATATAGCTGAATTTTGTCTGCACACCCTGCCGGGTTATGTTCTTGATGTGCTGGCCAAAGTTATGGGACAAAAACAAATGCAAGTTGAACGGATGTATAAACAAACTAAATCCATATTAAAATTCATTTATTTTTAGTTATCGACACGGATACCGTAAACTTGAACGTGCTATTCGCCTCCTATCATATTTTGGTCTGCGCGAATGGAAATTTCAAAACGATAATATTCGTAAACTTTCGAACATCGTGACGAATGTTGACGCGACCAATAATCGTGTGAATTTAGATTTTAATATCGAAAACATAAATTGGCATCAATATTTTCGGTACTATATGTTCGGGATAAAAAAATATTTTCTAAAGGAACGCCTTGATGATATTGGAAAAATTAAACGGATCCAACAGAGGTTAATAGGAACCATTAAAATATAGCGGCAACATTTGTTATATTTTTTGTTTTTCTATTTTCAGACTATACTATCTGCATAGATTTGTGAAATGGATGTTTTGGATTATTATCTCGACGATATCGATCAAATTTGTGCGGAAAGTGGTTTGTGACAAAATCATTCGAATCGTTGCGCTGTCATAATATTATATTGTTACATATTTGGAAATTTTATTAAAGTTGTCTTTGAATTTGGTAAATTATTTTCGTTGTACATGATTTCAAAGCACATGATATACTTGGAGATTCACATATGTATCATCCCTCATCAAAATCGGACCACCATCACGTGTCTGATTGCAAAATTTATACACATTGGCAATTTTGTGGGCTAAGCCCTTGCCCTACTTTTACGCTCGAAAAATTATTTATGAAAATGTTTGAATATTTTGCATTAGTATTTATGCAAACATCGGGAGTTGATTGCTTTCGACCTTTGACAGATTTAGACACAATAAAAATTGAAATGCTAAATCTTATCACTGTTTCCAACTGTATTCCATGTGGGTGGAAGACCAAACTAGTGAACCAGTGGATAAAGGCAACTCTGCTATTTACTGAGTAGCTTCAGTTTTCATTCGGTTTGAAACTATAAATAGCCCCCTTTCTGTAATTTCAAACATTTTAGAGGCAGCCATTTTTGGGGTATTTTTTAATACACGCAGTCGACCTCCATTCAGGTCGTCCCATTGTAAGTGATCTCTAGTTTCTGTATCCTATGAGACGCTGATCTTGTTCAACATTTCCTTACCTCTTCAGTCTTCAAACGTTCTCCAGCTGGATTTTGTTGGGATTCTTTTCTAATTCTTTGCAATCTTCGATGAGTTGTCTGGTTGACGTATTTGGAACGTTTTAGTCCAATACTGGTTCGTTGATGTTATATTAAAGGGATCAGATACTGTTCCTTTAGCTGGTGAACATTTCGAGCCTTTAGGCATATTTGTAAATAAATTTGTCTATATAGAAGATGCTTGGAGGCGTTTAAATTAACAAAAAGCTAGTAAATTGTTTATTCAAGATTCTTTCGATTCCACACGTCAGCATTAAGTAGACCACAAGCTTGGACAAACACAAATAACTTTCCATATTACGTTTCGCACGTTTCTATTGACAGAAAATACAGTATTTGTGGTTATCAACAGAGAACCGAATCATCTTCCTAATGTTTCCAATCATCGAAAAACTAAAGTTTATTGTGAAGGATGTGGTCAACCGAATGGAACTAGACCAAACTGTACAAATTGTTAAAATAATGTTTCGGAAAACCAGATGCAAGAAATAAAACATCCTAGAGGCGTTGATTTCCATCCTAGTGTTTCCAGAAAATCACTCGAAGAAGCGGCAAGCAACACTTGCCACGAACTTGTCAGGAGAAAACAAGTTTCAATAATTTCATAAATCCTTAGGTTTGTGGTTCTCTACTTGGGCATTGACTTTGAGAGCTTTTCGGCTTAAAATCTGTTGTGGTAGAAGAAATTCAAGGGATATGTAGTAGTCCGCTTTCCACAAATCGTCTTAAATTGTCAGGTTATGAGGAATCCTAGCTTGCACACTTAATTCTATGTTCTGTTGCAGAAGGTTTAGGTCGTAATAATCCTTTTGGCAAATCCCGTTAGAGAGCAATTCTCGAGATAAAATTGAATTCACGGTTCGCGGACGGCCGTTTGTCAGTAGTGATGCCTTTTGGCCTGTGTAATGCTCCTCAATCGCTTTGTCGGTTGATGTATCGCGTGTTTCCTCACCACTTGCAGGACCGAGTCTTCGTTTGCCTGGACGATCTTCTTGTCATTTCTGCCACATTGGAAGAATACTTTATTCTTTTGTTTCAAGTTGCTTAACACTTGTGGCGTGCAAATTTAATAATCAATATGGAGAAAAGTCAGTTCGTCATGACAGAAACGGAGTACCTTGGGCATGTTATTGGAAATGGAACAACTCGCATGGATCTAGACAAAAAAGAGGCTTTCTCGAATTATCTTCAACTAATAACCGTGAAAGAACTTCGATGATTTTCGGGATTGATCCTTCTCAAGAAGAATCAGATAATGCTTTGGTCTGATCAGGTAGTTTATGCATTTAACCAAAGTCGTGAAGACGGATGATGATGGTGAGTATTGCTTTTTTCTCCCATAAATTGAACTCTGCTATAGCATGACTGAGTTAAGAAAATCTTGCTGCGGTCATGAGCGTAAAGTGGTTAATGGAGCAGAGAGACTTATCAAGACGTCTAGCGAGATAGACCCTAAATTTGCAAGGATTTAAATTTAACATTGAATATCGCAAAGACTCTCTCGATATAGTGAGAGATTTTTTCATTTTTAAATCCGGACAATGACTTGCAAATTCCAACTCTTCATATCCACTTAGATTCAGCCGCCATTCTTCCTAATTTTTGGACATCACATAGTGAGACATGGATCTTCGTATTGACTTTTGCGTAAACTAGGTTCATTAAATGATAATTATGTCTTTATCAAAAACTCTTCGGATTGATTGTATCAGCAAATCGTTTCCAGACATCATAAGGATGCTTATTCCCGTAATGCTAGCAAGTATATAATCTACGAAGCAGAACTAGTGAATTCATAACATGAAGTCTCTAGATTTTTTTTTTAGCGTGCATATGAAAGATATATTCTAATCTTGATCTCAGCTCTGCTTGTATCCAGATTTTGAGAACTCTAATGCTTTTCCAGATCGGTTTACCCTCTACCTTAAAGGTATTAAATATAACCTCCATCTGAATGTTCAAATATATCGACATTTCAGCATACGGTGATCCTTGTTTGTCTTTAAAATATTGTCCCAAAGGCAAGCTGATTAGGCTAATTAAGGAAACCTAGGCCAAATGCTCTGCCATTATCATGGGTCATTTTCGGATGTTTAATTACAAAAAGTTCTATTGAATAATGGAACCTTTCGCTGCCTGAAATTACTTTTTTTGTCAATGAATGGATGCAATTTTCAAGAATATATTTTGCTTCAGTGGCAGCTCGCTCGTTTTAAGGGACTTTGCTTACAGTATCACCATTCACCTCATTCCATCGCACGTTGCTTCTTGTTTTGACATTCTTAGCCACGCAGATCTTGATCATCTAGCGTGATTTTTGCACAGTTTGGGTCTTTCAGATTCTTTTCCTAGATTATGAGGCATTTTTAACGTGACTAAGGAAGAGATTAGAAATTTATTATAATCTGTTACTGGTGCTTATCGACTTTCAGGAAACCATAGATCAATTGTATGATCTTCCTCAATACGCATTGGAGATGCCCCTAAATTTCGTCAAAAACTTAGCTGATTTTTAAACAAAGTCGTCTGGCCTTTTGATCCAGCAATATGAGGCTCCAATTTGCCCTTGGAGTGAGCAGAATTTTAACATTTGATTGTACCTCAAAGAGGTCGGATACTGGCCCTTCGAGTACTATTCTCCAATTTGATCCAGTTAATTTAAATATAGAGATAAGTATCTTTGGGATGCCAAGACATTTGAGCGTTAAGCTAACCAAAGATTCCCGTAGTTAATTTTACTTGTTTAAGCTTGAAATTAAAGAGCATCCTGATCGTAAAGATTATACCAATGGTTGTGCTGTTTGGTCAAAATTCACACTGAGAGTCTTCAATGATCGCTTCAATAAAAGGAATAATTCTGGGGAGTACAATGTCAGCAAATATCTTTGTATGAAGTATTCAAAAGGACTATACAGCGCTTATCAGTGTGCTATTTTCTAATCTTGAGCTAGCTCTTCTAGAATAATAGACCATTACTTCTGAGTTTCTTATTTCCCGTCTCTAATAATGAGATGGAGCTTGCTATTTTCCATTCCTACGTTTAGGTATTCCATTCGGCTATTACGGGTGTTTCACGTTACTTACTTTCAAGCAGTTTCTGCTTAATTCCAACGGTGGTGGCCATCAAGTGGTGGTTTGTGATGCAACATTAAATGGCTCTTTAGGGTGGGCTTTCCATTTTAGGTAGTAACAGCTGTCTAGTAGCAGTTCTATGAATCAGAATGTTTTAATTCATCGACATTCAAGCACGCAGTCTAAGTTGTTTGCTTGTCTATTAAAGTTTCGCCCAAGGGCTTGATGTTTGGCACTCCTATTGATTTGCGCATTAATTTTAATGTCATGGGGTGATATTTTATTATAAACGGTTTCTAGCTCGATGATTCTAGCTCGGTTTCTAGCTAAATCTTTGGCTTCATCTTCGGTGGGTGCTTGAATGTTGACGATCGTTTTGTGAAATGAAATCACAAAAATTCAGGAGTAAACAGTAGCAGAGATTGCACCTACTGGTGATGTCAATAAAATAACTTCCCGACCATCTCAGTTCTTGCAGTGTCAACACTTTGGGAGAGTAATTTCCCGCTTGACTGAATAGATTTAAGATTGCCTTAGTTCTTAGCAAGCTTAACTCGCTTTTACATGTGTTGGTTACGTACTAGTCATGATGATATACCTTCAGGATTGCAGTCATGCCTTTACATATTTTATAACAAACTACTTGACCTAAGACCGATGCCCGTTTCTGCTGTCCTTTTAATGGAGAACATATTAATTTGCTGCTGATCCTAATTCGGACTCAGACTATGACATGTCATTGTTTCGGATTTTTTACAGTCCCAACAGATAGGTTGTCTTCTAACTTTACGTGAGACAAGACATTTTTATGGTTGCGTTCGTTCATTTGTTCGTTCGTTCTGTAAATTGATGATTTTATGGTTAAATCACTAAACGATTTAAACCAGTTGACATTTGTTGTGATTATATTGTCTCTGTTATTATATATTGCCTCTTTATTGCTTATCCCATGTTCGTAGTTTGGTCAAAAAAATGAAGTTGAACCAACTCTTGTGAAAAAATACTGAATAAAACGTCATTTTTGGATAATATGATTGGTTAAAAAAAAAATTCAGAACGAACGCAACGATAAAACCGCCTTTACAAAATGTTGGTAACTCTAACGACTGCTTTTTGCTGTTCATTAACTTTGACAATCGAGTTACTGCAGTTTTTCATGTTGTATGACAGATAACTATAGTATAACTATAATTTATACATCTAAATTCATTCTACGCAAATTAGTGAAACTGAAATCTAAGCAAACGAAAAAAAGATGGCGATATCAAAACGTATATTTTCATGTTTATTTTTGCACACGACTACTTCGTTTTATAAAAAATAAAACAAAAATTTTCATAGTTTTCATATATTTTGGTTTGATTTTTTTTTTTTTTTTTTTTGCAATCAAATAGTCGTGCAAAACAAAAGGAACAGCATGAAAATATGCGTGTTTATATGGCCATCTTTTTTTCGTTTCGTTAAGTTTTCGGTCGCATTTATTTACGTAGGAGAAATCTCTTTGTATAAATTTGAGCCATACAAGTTGTTCATCTCGTATAATTATCTGTGCTTATGCAGTAAATTTCACAGTTTTAGTTTTAAATAATTCATTTGTGAAAGGCAATTATCGCTTAAAGATTTGACTTTTGACTTTGCGATATGTACTTATAGTTAATTTTGGGTTTGTAAATGGCTTCACTGTCTAGTTCAGCTGAAATCTAATTTCAGAAAAAACTTAGGTTGTCCATCTCACTTCTAAAATATGTTAACAATTTAAATTTTGATGTGCTATAGGTAGTAATTCAAATATATCAATTTCAAATATAAATATCGATCATTGCAAATATTTGTCTAAATATATAATAAAAATATTAAAATTAGTCCAAAATCCTAAAAATAGTAAATCTATCAAGCCATATGGGAATAACAAAAATTCTTTTAATTAATTTGTTGTTACTTCAAAGTATTTTTATTGCATTAATTTTTTTTTTTTTTTTTTTTTTTTTTTTTTTTTTTTTGATTTATGTTTAGCTATAATATAAATTACAAAATTAAAACAATTTAACTTAGTAATAAGACGTGTACGTAAAATGATGTACGACCGTCTTAACCTTGAACAATTTTTTTAGTGCATTTTATATCGAAATATATACATTTGAACTGTATAACTGCCTAAAAGTATTATATATATATAATGTATAAATAATTTTTCTTAATGCTACTAAATTATTTTTAACATTTTATTTATAAATTACATAATGTTACATAACAAATGTTAATTGATATTTAATTAAACTTTTCAATGGCATAAAGGTCGTAACCAGTTGTTACCGTGTTATAGTGTGAAGTTTCAACCTGGAAGCAAACATCTAATTTCCTGTGATAATTGATTACTGACGGACAAAATTTGGTGAACCTTCTGATTATTTCGGAGGTGTATCATAAAAGAATAACTTTAAATTTTAACTCTGAAATAAGTACCGCCGAATTCTCTCACCGTTACTAAATAGTAACGTTGTGTGGTGTTGAGTTTTTCGACCTTGTATATGGTAGTCTAACAAAATTTCAGAGGCAACTCTTGGAAGTTAACCTTTATGGAAGTTAATAAATTGTTAAACCATTAAGCTCACTTCGGATAAGCCTGGAAGATTGTAAATATCTGGATATAATAGTCAAAGTTTCCAGAAGTTACCAGAAAATCGTTATGAGATGACCAATAATAGATCCGAATTGGAATGTTCTTCTATTCTCTTAGTCGTATCGTTTCACATGAAATAACAAGTGCCTCAATATTTCAAGTGAAAATCGGTATTCCTTTAGTCGATCCACTGTATTATATCAAACGATAAACTTTTCATGAATCCCACTTAAGTCACTTTAAATGACGATTGTATCTTAATCGACTAAAATAATACCACAATTGTCTTATGATGCTCGATTGTCCGACTATGCGTTACGTGTTGAACAAAATTTGGTACTTTCTAAAATGAAACTGTCTACCGACAAATTCAAAGTGAAAAGATCGTAGCCGACATATATGTCCGGCTAATTTTTCGCACAAGCCTGGCTGAAACTAAATTTAACATTTCGTTAATAATAGAATTTTTTGGTGAAAGGCGAGAAACGATTAGTTTGATTAGACTTCATTTTACTGCAAACATCAAAACTATTCTATATAGAATTTCAAAATCTATCAGAACTAATCAGTGTAAATAGCAAAACCTTCTATATTACAGTCGACTTCAAATTTGAATTCTAATATTTTTGAATATTTGCCTAAGTCACCGGTCGAAAAGTGATGTTTAAAGCTTTGACCCACCGAAGTCTTATTTGGATCTGTTGCGTTGCCAATATGAAAGACGATTGAAATTTAAATGCAAACGGGTAACGCATGGATCTCCTATCAAAAAATGTCCCGGAGTCCAATCAGTTAGATACGAGGGATCTGTGGACATTGGTGTCAGTGGACGGGAGTTAAAACAACCTTCAATTTGCACTACCAGAGTGGTGAAAAATTCTAGAGTATAGATACTGTCGCCTCAAATACTTTTGAGGTGAAATTGCACTTTAAATAGCGGCCTTCCACAAACCACCAAAATGTGGGGACCGAGGAGGATTACTATTCCAATTTATTCCGCTGACCAACCAATATCTGTATCTTGAAGTCCACAATGAAGATTATCAGAACATGTTCGGATGTTGCAAACAGTTCAGCAAATCTGGAATGATTTGGAACCACAATCGGTTATTTTTGATACCCATTTCGTGCCCATACACGAAGGTTTCTCTTGGAATGATTTATTGCTTGGAGAACTTCATCATCCCATTCCAAAACGTTAAGATGACTGGAAATCATACACCGAGTGGATCGAAAAGTTGACTTAATTTCTGAAATAATCAATCCTTTTGTTTGAATTCCACATCCTTTTATATAATAACGAGTCGTATGCAAGAAAAAGGATGAAAATATACATTTTTATATGTACATCGATTTTTTGTTTGGTTAGTTTTCGGTTGCGTTGGTTTGTGTAGTATGAATTTTCTTGTGTAAATTTTACCCATACAAAATGTTCATCTAGTATACTTATCTGTGGCATGGAAGCTGTAATGCTGACGTGTGATTTAATGCTCCTACACTAAGCTATTAAAAATATTTAAGCCCAGTGGATCATATTTTGTTTTATATTGGGCAACAACATAAATCGAACGGCATACTAACGGCTGATTACGACATTTATGACAAAGATCATAAATCTATATTTGAATGTGGGTGGGGATATCAATTTTCTCTACCTTTGCGCTTATCAAACTATAATACTTATTATATTGTGGTCGACTAAACATCAATATCCTCATAAGACGTTCGATTACCTTCATCTTCGTCGAAATACTTAATTTTATCATCGTCCGACAACTGTTGATTTTCGTTCAGACTGTAAAATTCCGTTTCAGTTTTACCAAATTTAACATTATGCCGTTGCTCACCGAGTTTAAGATTGTTACCCGACTTTGAATAGCAACTCGAACAGTGATATGGTTCAACAAATTTACTATTTTTATCGTTTATAATCGGATTAGTTTCACTATCATCATCCACTAACAAAGGCTTCGTTTGACATTTACACAAATCGTTTAATTTCGATGTTTGCTTATCAATTTTCGTGGTGGTATACGTTGGTGTCGATTTATTTTTATTGTTATTCAATTTGGTAATTGCAACATAACTACTTATCGATTTGTTACTATTATTATTATTATTATTGTTGTTGTTCAATTGATTTTTAGTAAAAATATTTGATTTTTTATAACTGGAATGATGATTAACGGTGTACGACGAGCGTAACGAACTGACACGCGTGTGCATCGACATTTTATCGCCAAAATCGCTGTTCGTTCGATCCAAATTGTGACGAAATCGCCATAAACCGAAACGTTTACGAAATTCACGTTTGAATTTTTCATTGTAAATACCGTAGATGAATGGATTATAGCAGCTATTGCTCATCGCCAACCAATCACTGCAGAAAAATACGATGTTGATGTATCGGTATCTAAAAATAAAAACAAAATTATTAGTAGAGATGCTTATATAAGATAAGGTCGAATTGAAGGTCAATCTAAGGTTAAATTTCTGTGTTTAAGCATTAACCAACATTTTTTGCAGGTTTTAATTCTACGGTAAACAGTATAAAGGACAGTACGACAATTTCTACACCTTACCTGTTTTTAACGCAAAAACTAGAAATTCTAAAAAAAATATCAGAGTCAGAATTCCTAAACATAATATAGAAAATTTGTGGGTTAAGCCATTGCCGCAAAATGATTTATCAAAATGTATGAATATTATACAGCATTATTGCACCTATAGAAGCCTTTTTCTTGTCATCTGGCAAAACTTTGCATTGCCAGTGTGCACTTTTCATAGGATGAGCTGGATGCACGTCTCCGCAATCTGTATTTGACAATTTTTATCTACAGTAATTGAGACAATCACTGTGAACATTGAGTAAATCAGAGAAATACTCCTCTCAAGTATTGAGGACTGCATCGTTGGTAAGATTTAGGTTTCCATCCTGGTCTTAAATGGAAAAATATCTTGGTCTGAATAATATAAATACACATAGTACTACCATGATATGTTAGCCCATTGACGTTATAGATGCCGCTACTGGTATCGTTTTAAAATAATCAAAATATTTTTATATGTATAATCGCCTAAATGTCATATATGTGTACTAAAAGTTGACGATATCTTATCACCCCGACATCTGGAACATCAATGGGAAAACTGTTTTTTTCTTATGATGGTGGTACTATGTATATTTATATTATGTCTGAAGTTATGGTGCTCGTTCTATTTTTGCAAAAAGTATTTCGTTCTATTTTAGTAAAAAAGAAATATTCAGTATTTGACTGGAACCTCCTTGCCATTTTTTATCCATTAAGCATTTTTTTTAAAAATCGAGACAATCTTTTCATTTGGATTCGATTAATCAATTTAGCACGGAACATAGAGTAGTTCCAGATGGGTCATCTTCAGAGTTTATTCTTCATCTAGGTAATTAGTTCAAAACTTGCAATTTGCAAATTACTTCAAAACGCTGTGAAATAAGTTCATTGAAGAGGGTGACGACAGTGCCAAACATACCAAATGGCACTCAAAATTAATATTTAAAAAAAAACTTTGAGAATATATGCAAGATGGACACTTTCCTTGATTTCTTGATTTAAACGACATCGGTGCTACAAAGGACATCGCTAATATTTACGTAATAGCTAAAACGTGCTGTAATCAATGTTCCGCTCACTCTCCGGCTTTGATAACACCGAGCACATCAGTTCTAAAACTACAATGGCCCAGATTTTTGACGTACTTAATTATTGGACATAATTCAGGACCTTAATATTCCAGAGACTGTTCTTTATATGTTTCGCTAAACACAAACAACGAAATTAAAGATGCAGTGCAGGACCAAACAAATCTCCCAAAACAAGCTAAAAACATGCTATACCGAGCAGTTTTCTTCATGAAAGGACGTGCAAACCATCTGAGAAAATTTAGCAGCTCTTAATAGCAAAACGTGCAATGTAACCAAATTTTCAGAAACCATCTAGCTAGGTATCAACAGGTACAACAAATAACTTGGAACCCAAAAACTATAAGTGATGGAGCAGATATTTCAAAAATCCAGCCAACCAAATTTAAATAGCAAAAAATTTAAAAAAAACTATTTAAAAAAAGCATTGACCCAAAAAAGAGCCTAACCATGATGACGGGAAAATATTTAAACAACTTCCTAAAAAATTTCACAAATCGTTATGATTTCTAAACCTAATCCGACCCTCTCCAAACTCATTAAAAAAATGTTATTTAAAAAAACTTAAACCAATTCTGAATCACAGAAAAGTAAAATCGGATCATCAGTTTGGGTTTAGAGAAGGACACGGAAATATTTAGCATATTCACAGAGTCGCATCTAAAATCAGGAACTGCCGGGAATAAAACAAGTATAGTTTTGCAGTATTTCTGGACATCTTTTAAGGTTTCGATAAAGTTTGACATAAACTGCTTGGAAGGTAAAAATTCCAAGTATGTCTATTGGATATACTTTACTATTATCCTGTGTCGACCGATTCATTCAATGCCCAGTACCCCGATTTTATTCATTTTTCCATTCATTCTAACGCAAGATAATTGAAAATTCAGTATACTTATACAGTGCATAATATACACATTTATTATTGTGTGATTCAATTTTATTTTGTGTGTCAGTTTATTCTCATGTGAATTACGCCCAAATGTTGTTTCAATAAAGCCTAAATGTCGAAGCGGTTGAAATCGGTTATCGATTAAATATTATTTTTAACCCTATCGATGTGACGATATAGATGACTTATACATACAAAATGAAAATCAAATGTCGTTTTGTGTTTTCATTCAAAGAAAAATATTATAGACGGAACTATATCGAAAATCATTTCAAAATGTTAAGTGTCACAATTTTAAGTTTCAAAATCAAAAATCAAGTCACAAAAGCAAGTTTCGAAATGTCATCATTCATCAAAAAATAAAAAGTAACTACATAAATATCCATAATCCTACTAGGAATCTGAGCCACAGTGAATGAAGTTTACTATCGATGTTATAGATAAAATTCAAAGAGGCCTACAACCACCATATGACGTTTCATATAACGTAATCCGTAAGTAATGAAAAGCATTTGTAGTCGAAAAAAGCAAATAGCCAAAAATCTTCGTAGCCAAGCTAGAGATAGCAAACAAATATTATGTTCTGCAAAACGACAACCGAATAAAAGTTTATTCAAGGAACTGTTTATTCCGGTTTCTGGCGAGTTTAAATCAGCAGAAATATAGCTTTCACTAGAGCGGAGGTAGCTTAGTAACTAAAAATTTTATAACCCATATTATTGGTCACTTATAAAAGAACAAAGTAGCCACGCAAAGTTGCAGCGTCATCTACAAAATGGTGAGTGGTGAGGTCTAATCGCTCTATTGAGCGGTTTGTGGTTGGTGCAGATTATTAAATCTTAACCTCCGACGTAAGACCAAGATTGTTTAATCACTTCGTTGTAGCTAGTATTCCTCTATCAAAAGCGAAACATTTTGTTCAGCACCCGATAGTTTCTTCGAAAAGAAGCCAAGTGGCTCACAATTCCGTTCACAACGCGGCACCTATAGATGTACTTTATGCATTGGTTGTATGGCAGTAAATAAAAGCATATTGAATTTGACAACAGCATAACGTTTGCTAATATGATAAATTTTTGCTAAAGATACATCTGGTCAGAATAAGTTCTTCTGCGTTTTGGTTTTTTTAGTAAAGAAGCAAAATAGGGCTTCGCCAAACGGATATGTGCTAAAATTTTCGCTAAACCTGTGGTAATATAGTTTATCATACCGATAAACTGCTGTATATGCCAAATTCAATGCTGAATACCATTTGGGGTACTTTTGTGACTAAGAAAGTCTACCGAACAAAGATGTCGTCAATTTAGACAAACTCAAAGTCCAGTATTAATTGCCGTCTTATGAACACCGTCAGGTGCAACTGGGATTTAATTATAAGCTTTGATCAAGCTTATCTTAGAGAATATCTTGCATCCTTGTAGGTACCTGAAGAAGTTTTGAATGAGGGAAATCGGGTAACTGTCTGGTATTGCTACCATGGTTAGCCTAAGGTAATCCTCACATGATCTTTAGTATTGGTTTTTCTTTTTAATCAAGTGTAATGGACATGATACTGGTGATGCCCATAGATGACAAATACCATAATATAAATACACATAGTACTCTACCATGGTATGTTAGCCCATTTACGTGCTAGATGGCACCACTGGCATCGTTTTAAAATAATCAAAATATTTTTATATGTATAATCGCCTAAATGTCATATATTTAGTACTATATGAATTTATACAGGGTGTCCGCCGGGAAGGTATACTACTTTGTTTATAATTTTTGATTAGATGAAAGAGAATGGATTGATAAATGTTTTAATTAATGTTGGCAATTATGTATGAAATACAATATCAGACAAATGTCCGCCTCTGTTAGCCTCACAAATGCGAGCCCTTTTGAGCACATTTTTCATTACATTCTCACACATTTCACGCGGTATTTCATTAATTTCATCACGAATGTTTTGTTTGAATTGCTCAAGCGTTTCTGGTTTGTTTGCATAAGCCTTGATTTTTAGATATCTTCACAAAAAAAAGGCCGAAGCACTCAAATCAGGCGACCGTGGAGGCCAATCACCATCACCATTTTTTGAAATAACTTGTTGTGGGAAGAGGTCTCGCAGTAATTCCATTGTAATCCTGCCTGTATGTGTTGTGGTACCGTCTTGTTGATACCACATGTTAATCAAGCCCAAAGCATGCAGTTGTGGCGTTAAAAAGTTTTCAATCATACCACGATATCGCTCCCCATTCACAGTTACCGTTACGCCGTTTTGATTTTCAAAGAAGTATGGTTCAATGATTCCTCCTGACCAAATTGCACACCAAACGGTCACTTTTAATGGATGTTAAGGTGACTGATGAATAATTTGAGGGTTTTCTATTGCCCAGAACCGACTATTCGGTTTATTCACATATCCATAAATGAAAATGTGCCTCGTCACTCATTAAGATTTTTTCATGAAACATCCTATTGGCATATGGCGTAGAATTGAGGTTGATGGATTGTTTTGAACACTTTCTTGAGCAGCAGTAATGTTTTCAGCCGATCTTGCAGTACGTTGTGGTCCATGCTTGGGCCTATCACTTACAGACAATTTTTCTTCAAAATCATTCACTACATGATAAATAGTGCGTTTTGTTGGCACGTTATTTTTCCCAAACATTTCACGTAACTTTCTCATCGTCACAGTAATCGATAAATGATTTTGATAAAATGTTTTAACGATTAAAACACGTTGGTTTATCGAATATTTTTCCATTATAAATTTGCCACGTGTCTACTTCAAGACTGCCAAATATGAACTGTCAATACTAACGTTTACCAAAATGGTAACAAAACCAAGTAGTATACCTTCCCGGCGGACACCCTGTATTATGCAAATACCCAGTATTTGTTGGAATTAATCGTATGAAGAGTAAAAAAACAGCGCAGAAGTGATAAAATAGAGCAGATGCTATTAAAACTTTGAAGGTACTAATTCATGATCATGACCGATAAATTTGGCAATCGATTGATATAAGATCTTGGATGTCCTGCGATCTTCCTTTAGAAGCTAACAATAACTTTGTGATGCCTTACGCAGTTCTGTCCATGTTTCCAAGTATAGACAATCGTTTGTGCGATCACAAATCTGTGTTGTGATTATGATGTTTATCAGCTCTAGTATTAAAGTTACCAACAACAATTCGGTCGTCTTAATCCGGTATGGGTTCCATCAGATCATTTATATTAATATTTATTTTTGGTTTGGATAACATCAGTGGCCGCGTGTATAGAAATAATAGCTACTTGTATGTGTAAACCATACGATTATTTACTACTTGGAAATCAAGCAGAGCCTTTATCACTAACGGCATAAAAAAAATCAACCACAAAGATCGCCGAGGTCATCCACTGTAAAGCAAAGTATAGCTTTATATCGGCTTATATAAACCCACCACAAAATCTACTTTCACAGACACTCATAAATATTCCCCGATCAAAAGAATATGGGTCAAAAGAACATCTTCGTTTACTCCTATATGAAGTATGACAAGGGTGAACGAACGGACATTTCGCACTTAATTTACATTTAAACTATCCCAAAACCGTAATCGTACATAAACATAAACATAAATGTTACATAATAATGATTTATACATACTTATTTATATCAGGCCATGTGACATGTAAAAAATTATAGCATTGCAATGGTAGCCAACATAATCCAAATATAACCACAACAATCACCAACATCTTTATAACCTAAAGAAGAAAAAGAAAAAATATGTTAGCAAAGCATAATGTAACGAGAAAAGATACAAAATCATATAATCTTATCAAATCTTCATTCTACAGCAGCATAATATGTATATTTTTTTATAAACACATATCTGTATAATATGCATGTATGCTATCTGCACATATACATGTGTACACATATAATACAAATTTGTCTGTCTGTCTAACCTTCTTTTTATTTTTCAATAAATTTATATCTCTTGCATCTTGAGCATTCCCAGGAGTTTTTGATCCCCATAACCTTATCGCCATTTGTATATAGACAAAACTTATAACAGTCAATGGTATCACGTACTGAAAATAGATAAAAAAAAGTAAAGCATTGAATTTATTACTATAATGTTATCGATTTCTAATTTTTTTTTTGGCAATTTTGCAAAATTATAATTGAAATAAAAAAATTTAAAAAAAATACAAAACCTGCATAAAAACTAATGCGTAACGGTAAATACGCATTTCGTTCATTTCCAAATTTTCATTGTCACAAAACATTTTCACCATGTATTCGGTGTCTGTGAAATAGAATAGAAAATAAATTGGTGGCATATTTAAATAACGGAACTGTTTTAGTATACGGTGTGGTTAATGTTGTCTAACCTCACCTGATACGGCAATATGGAGTTCGACCACCCGCAATGCTATTGCTATCGGACACGCGAATATAATTGATACGGCCCATATCAGACCGATTATTGCTTTTGATATGTGTTTTGATGTTCGCGCCCTGTTGATAGAAAGTTTTAAAATTATCAGATTAACGAAATTGATTCAAGTTTTTAAAGTTAAATTATAGCTATAAATCAAGGTCATTATGGGGAGAAACTGTTACTGATTAAGTAAATCCTCTGAACACTTTTTTTGAGTTTCTTGCAAAACGGAAAGATACATTGAAAATAACCAGCAAATTAGTTACGCATCAACCTGTCAAACCCAATGTGAAAAGCCATGTTGCCCTTTAACACTCGGACCACCAATGTGCTGTATGTAACCCGGTTACTGACTGTCGACCCGGTTACTGACACTTAAGCGATCGATAATAGTATTTTTTGAAGGTGTAGAGAAAAGTTAAGGTTATAATGACTGAATTGGTTTTCCGGAACTGCTCTGTATTCTGACGTCTCTTATCAGCAACCCCACTGTGGCACCAATCAACTGTAATCTATAAATTTTCCCAAATAACAAAATGTATTAAGAAACTAATTTCTCGAAGCCGAAGGCTGTAAGAGATGGCATTAGTTTTTACCTGGAAATTACAAATTTATTATTTCACCTTCATGCTGCAAAAAATTATTAAGTGTAATATCGATTTGAAACAAAACTTTAAAATTAATAGAAATTAGATTTTAAAAAAATTGATTAAACTTTACAAATCAATTGAATTAACTGTTTTATGACTAAAACATCACGTACTTGACGAAAATCTAATTTATATACACTTTATTTGACACAAAACTTTAAACTTAAAACAAATTAGATTTTAAAAAAATTGGATTTGAATTGAAATTTGGATTTTAAAAGTTAAAAATGCAGATTCAATGGATTTTGATTGATTGATTGATTGATTTTGAATGTACTGCCAAGCATTAAGCAGGATATCCCGGAAAGCGCCAGGCCCATAGCACACCCGTTTTTACATATACGTGGAAGGATATGGAAGGATATTAGTTAAATTGTTGATATCGACCCGGTTACAGACACCTTGGCGGCCAATAGTTAGTAAATTTTTGTGGGTTAGGGAAAGGACACAACATCCACACCAGCCACCATTACGTAAGTCGATCCCAAATAATACTTTCCTATACGAGATCACTCTCATCTGCTACACTTAGTGTGACACGTTTGCCGATTGCGTCCCCATGTCCACCAAAATTCCGTGCTAAAGCCCCTCCGAGATTTATTCATGCTAGCGTCGCCTGAAATTTACTTTGCTACCAAATTCAAGTTTATTGTAGATAAATTGATCATACGATCGATAGGTTAGCAAAGCAGACCGATGCTCTGACTTAGGTGGTAAACGCAGTTTTACGTTGACTTGTAGCCTACAATAGACACAGCTATCGGTTCTTAGTTCTTATTCGTTAAAGCTAAACCATACCCACCGAAAATAAAGCGCTTACGATCGTAAACTATTAGCAGCTAACAGTTTAATCAAACACTTCTGTCATATCCTGGAACGCCGCCCGTTGGGAGCCTTTTAATATTTTAGAGGGCGGATAGGAACAATATTGCTACCGATGCATTCTCCAAATTCGAGGACATATCCATGGCTAGCGCATTCGATTTTAGAAACATAGCAAAAGAGCAAGCAACAGATCCCGAATTAATCCTATGAATTAATGAAAGCAAATAAATCCCTCAAGTTGCTAAAACCCTGTTTTTGGATTAGGCATAAAAATATTTTGCAATGACTCGAAGATTATACATTATCCAGGATGTTCTCGCTAGCAAATGTTTAACGACGTGGATAATTTGTTACATGCGGATAGCCGCAATTCCAAAATGGTAGCAAAAAATACGTTTGACCTGAAATGACAATTCAAATCGTGTCATTAAAAGTCCAATTGATCTAAATATTTGCCAATAGTATTACTATATGGCCTCCCGGTCAATGTTTTGAGAATGCCAAAATAGGTTTCATAAAATTTTAACAAAGGCCTCGAACAATAGCGTTGGTGACATATTTCATGGGGATCCGAGTGTTACGGATTCTTCATTTGGTTCTGTCACAGACACTAACACGTTATCAGCCACGCAGTTGCGTGGCGTTATTGATTCAGGTGTTCGATAGCAGTTCAAGCTCGTTTGAGATACTTCAGCAACAGTTGAATGTATCAGTCATCGTATAAAGGAAACAACGAAATATTCACTTGCCGTCAGCGTACATAAGACAAGGGAGATAAACCTTACACCATTTTTAGACAGGAGATCATTAAATGGCACCAGTTAGAACACGAATGATATTGGGCTCAGAAGGGATTTTGTTTGATGCTTCATTATCGCCAAGGTATCCATGCTCATTTTAGGGACAGTATTCATGCCCATTTTTCCATGCCCCAAATTAGTTGCTAAGCCGGGTGTAGTGTTTTACGATGGTAGATTCGGTTCGAAAATTCTACGAAATTCCCATCGAGTAAATTCTTAACGACTTAATGTAGCACAGATATAATGTAACGACTCTTACAGAGAGCTCTTGGCAGCTTATTTGGGTATCAAACACTTTCGATATCGTTTCGGAGGTCGAAACTTTACGTTATGCCGACTATAAACCCTTTGTGAATGATTTAAGGCAGAATAGGGAGAAAACATACACAAGGCCTTGAGTTTGTGGGGCAGTTCATAACTGATTTACAACACATGTCAGGTATGGAGAATGTTATAGTGGCAGACACTTTTTGAAGCATCGAGCAAATACCACCCATTGCAGAGACCATTGAAATGTCAAAATTCCTTGAGGTCAATACTACATCAATCCTGAAGTTGGAATCATTTTCCGTACAATTCAACTCGATTAAGACACTGTATTGCGATACATCTACGGGATGGTCCCTTATTCCCATATTAGGATTATCCGAAGGTAAGAGCTTCGGTACGGTTGCTTGCGGAGCAGGTCCTTTGCGTTCCATGCCGGGAGGCTAAAGCTGGTAGATACAGAAAGCTCCCGAAAGGTACATACAAGGCAACAACTGATTACTTTACTAAAGTTCATTTGGATATTACTGGTCTAATAATCGATACTTCCTTACTATGATTGACAGGTGGTAAACGCGTATGGCTGAAGTAATACCGATGAATCATATAACTGTCGCTTTTGTTATTCATAGGATGGATCGTACGTTTCGTTGTCCAAACAATTATCGTTATCGATCAGGGGACGCAGTTTGAGTCCCAGTTGCTTGCCTAGCTGTCAAGGTTATTGGATTTTGAACGTAGTCAGACAAATAGCAATTACCCGCAATGTAATAACTCACTGTTTTGTGAGATCCTTCGATCCCAATGAGGTGGGAGTAAATAATAAATTGTTAACTGGGCAACGCTAAGAACTAATGGCCAGAACTTACTAGTTCACAAACATCATAAGTAGTACCGACGGAACCATTAAGAACCAGAATCAATGCCATTCGGCATAACCTTGTGATATAAATCAACACAAACAGAATATAAATAAAAATAGTGAAATGTTTACACCTGCCATTTAGCAAATCTATTTCTAACAATCCTCATCTGAATTTCTATCATCTCATCAAAAAAAAATAAAAAAAATCTAATTGTTATGACGTAATTTTCTATCTAACAAATTTTATTTAATTCCACACGCTTATTACACACGTAGCCAACATGTTAATAAACAAAAAATGAACGCATGCGCATTATATACAATTTAGTTACATATATTGTTATCTTTGTCTCTCTCTCTCAATAAAATATACTAATTTGATAAGCGCGTAAGCGATCGCAATTCGAATATTAATTTAGAAAAGGACACACATACATTTATTATACATAGAATTATATAGGTATGAATGCAACAAAGCAAACGACAAATGCGAAACGAAAAAGTAATTATAATGTTATCCTTACACACATCGATATTTACGCCAGTTGACTTATTATTTCATTTATAATAAATGCGTCAAAGTCACGTATTCTCCTGATGAGCCCCTTTTTTATATGTGAAATAACCTACAAATTTTTGTAATTCTTTGGATAATATTTGTATGTATCGTACAATTTATTACAAGATGTTTTTGATTAATACTAGCACTTACCTAAACTATATCTTATATATTCACGTATCACCAGACAAACTGATTGTTTTATCACCAAATTATTATTTTTTTGTTTCTATACGATAACACTTCACTATATTTATTCATTTTTGAATGTTGGTGTAGATTTCGCAAGACCTACGTATAATAGGTATTGCTATAAAGAGTCCGAGGTTCACTTGAAAAGAGTCGGTGAACATTTATGCTTTTCTAGATGTACTAAAACGTTTTATAGCAAAAAAACGAGCGTCCCGAGATATTTATAGTGACAATGGGAGCAATTTTATTGGCACCAACCACGCGTTACAAGAAACTTTCAATAATCAAAAATTTCAAAACTTTATATGACTATTCTGCCAAAAAATTTATTTTATATTTTAATCCTCCTGTCCGCTTCATTTTGGTGGAATTTGAGAATCTGGGGTAAAATCAGTCAAATATTATCTAAAAAAGGCCATTAATAATATTGCATTCTAACATTTGAAACATGAGACCAATCTGTGCTGTACATTCTACGGATAATGAAATATTCTAACGCCATCTCACCTCCTCATCGGTCATACAAGGTAACAGATGGTTTCACATTATAGATGATTTTGTTCTTTCTGACTAAAGCGCTTTATCTACGAAGGAAAACGAAAATCGTAAAAAACTAAAAAAATTATAGTTTTTACTTATTTTGCGTGACTCATTAAACCTTTGGATTATTCAAAGAAAAAACTACTGCTCGACTACTGCAATTTGAGGGACGACTTCTAAATATATATTCCCTCAATAGAGAAGGCAACCATACTCCATAAATCCACTTTGAAAAATCAAAATGATGATTCATCATTCATCTATGCTAAGAGCGTCAGCCAAGATGGCAAAAAATTTTACTTTTAGGAAGAGCCCAAGGAAGTCCGTGATGAAATATGCAGAATAATTTCATGTCAAAAAAAGAAATAAGTTGCATACGCAAATACGGATCAGGATCAGCAAACAGTAATATCCTGTTACTTAATCCTTTCGTTGACATCAGGTAACTTTTTGATTGGAGACTCGCTAGTTGCTCACGCAGAGTCAAACATTTTTAAGAGCGGTAGTCAACAGAATACTAAAATTCCTTCCAAATACAAGGTAAGTGGAACTTCTGACAACCAGAGGTGAACATAGATGACGTTGTCTTGATCAAAGAAGATAATATTCCGCCTACACGGTGGTCTATTGACCTTTTTATCGTTTCAACAAGATGGCACCACATCCTATACAAGCCGACAAATATACCATCCCTTGCTTACCAAATTTAACTACCTAATAATCAACCGTTTTAAAGATATCAATCGGCCTGCCAAAAAATGCGATTTAACGCCGCATGATTTTTCTATGGAGTTTTGTTAAGGTCAGATGTAATGCGGAAAATCCTGAGACAATTGCAGCTTTCTATTATTCAAGAGATAGGTGCCAAACTTTTTGAAATGGCCCACTCTTTAAAATTATACTTTAAAATAAGAGAAATCTTTAAAGTTTTGCAATTCCAACGCAAGCCAACTATTTATATTACCAAAAAAATGCAATCCTCAACACAAATTTATTCATAAACCAGGGTACAAATGTTACACCATTTGATTTTAAAAATTTATTAGACCAACCAGTATATAAAACCAGTAAGTTCCAAACATAAAATAAAAATCTAGACCAAAACGATCCGGTCATATTTAGTAGAAAAATAAAAAAATAAAAAATGAAAATACCTCATCTGGCCAATAAAACCAGTAAGCATTTTTATTTTTGTAAACATTTTTTTTGCCAACACCAACCCATAAAAGATAGTCCATTTATGTATGTATATGATACACAAAAAAGTTTTTTTTTTTTATGAGTAGATAGCAAAATCTACACCCCGTTTTATAGATACGATATAGCTACATGAAAAGTAAAATTGGGTTTTCCTTTTTTTTTTTTTTGGTTTATAAATTCAAACACGGAAAATTTTCCAAAAAAATTATATAATAAAATTATGAATTTAAGGTTTTGAAAAAACAAAAAAAATGTTGCTTCATAAAAATAAAGTAACTAATAAACTGCACTATCCATCTGCCATACATACGTACATATAACTACTACACCATATGGTAAATTTATTATTACGATTATAATAATAACTACCGTGTACCACAAAATTTTGAGGTTATACATGGTTTGAGGGAAACTAATTAAAAATTATGAATTTTCCATTTTTTTGTTTTTTTTTTTACCTCAATGGATTTAATATTGCACGATGACGATCTACTGCAATCGCTGTCAACGTAAAAACGGATACATTAACTGTCAATATTTGGATAAATGGACAAAATGGACACATAAATTCTGGTAAATTCCATCGTTGCAGTAATGCCGCCTGAAACTATAAAACAAAAAAAAAAAAACGGTAAAAAATTTATAAATTCTTGTACATCACACATTTGACGTAATATTTTACCTGAAACGGTATCGCAAACATACCAATTGTAACATCGGCTAATGCTAAATTTGCTATAAATAAATTTGTTACCGTTTGCATTTGTTTCGTTGTCGCAACTATCCATATCACCAACGAATTTCCTATTACAGCTAAGACACTTATACAACCGTAAAATAATGATAATAATACTACAATGCCAACAGGTACATCATACAGGAATTCACTGTATTCTGTGGAAAATAATTTTTGGTATGGTTAAGAAAAAAAAAATGACAAAAAAATTTACTGCACGAGTATAACGTTACCAATTTGTGTACTGCCATTTGTGTGACTGATTTCGCTGTACAGCGGTGATGTTGATTCATTTAAGGAATCATCATATGAACTGGTAAAATCTTCCGTCAGACTGAAATGATACATAAAAAAAACGGTTATATAGTTTTGGTTTGTAACAAAATGATATAGTTATAAGGTATAGGGTGGTTCCGTTCTGTTTGTTATAAACAAAGAAGACCAACCAAGAACCTTTTGTCTCAATGGTAAATTAGATATTGATGTCATAATTGTGAGTGATGGATTGTTGAAAAAATTTACTAATTGGGAATAAAACAAGGAAAATTGAACCATCGGGTTTTGTATATAAATGCAGCGAAGAAAGGCTTAAAACTCCAGAAGTTTTAAGCACCCTAACAATTAGAAATTGCCTGACAACCACATCTTGGAACGATACAAAAAATGTTTGTTGAGTGCACTGCTTCCTGGTAACACAGTGAAAAATGACTCAGAAGAGCATCAAGAACTTGCAGCATCAAAAACTTGCAACGTGACAGAATTCAGCAATGAAGAAACCACGGATGCAATAATGTCATTAAAAACTGGCAAAGTACCCTGCCTTGATAAAATCAAGATCAAAGTAATACAAACAGCAATGCCTCTAATGGGCCTAAAGGGGAGTTTTTCTGAAAACTTGGGAAAACTGCAAAGTATTTATCATTAGCAAGAGAGGAGAACTGAGGGATCTCCGACCTGAAATCGTACAGCCAATCATTCTAATAACACCGTCAGGTTAATGTACGTGTTTGAGAGAAGTGGGAGGTATAGTGACCAACAGGTCGGATTCAGAGATAAAAAAAGTCAAACAGTCAAAAATATATTTTTGGAATATTCCATGACGTATCTGGAGATTTCTACAATCTGTGGTGACCTTGTAACTGTCACCACTGAAGAAAATTAAATTAATAAAATTAATACAAAAAGGAGGCTTTTTGGTATTACAAAAGCTTTCAGAACTGTATCAACAGATGCCAGAGCGATTTACTAGCTACAGAAACCTGGTATTGCAAGCTGGAAAAATAAAAGCAAATCTTATTGATGCGGAAACCATCCATTGCAATATCGCAAAAAAGATGGAACAATTCGATGGATAAAAGGACCACTTTTGATTGCCTTCCAAACATTGGATAACTGCAATCTTGTCAAAGACAAAAGAAACCTACTAATGATGAAGTTGAATTCAGAGTGGTCGGCCAGCAGACTAACCTTAATGAAAAGGACAATAACCGACAAAGAGGCTTTATTGTAGAAAGTATACTCATTCACGTGGCAGGAGTGGTAACAAAACCGTCAAATGATACCAGCAGCAGATTAATTCATAAAAGACGTCATGAATTATCATCAAATTCCCAGTCTCCTGGTTGAAGTGCACTCGGTAATTGCTGTCATCGTCGAAAATCCAAAATAAGAATCGTGAAACAGCATTAATGTAAAAAATAGCACTGAGAGCTTTTTGTAGGAATGTAAAAAGTGAGTGCAGCAAATGGCCTTTAAATTATATTATTATGTGCTGGTCCAGAAATTGATGCAAGGACATCATTTTGCTTTTCTCCCATTTTTTTAATTATCTTAAATCACAAATTTTACAATACTTTTGTCTCTCTTCTAATTACATATTCCTTTAAAACTATCTTTATGGTGGCAGGTTCATAAAGGCGCCTACTGTTCTACTGTTTCTTTTACAATTGCATCGAATGTTGGGTCAGCACTATTTATGTGCATTTCGCTTGATTTTCCATCAAGCTAACATGACAATTACACGGTGCTTCTGTTGAAATTTTTCTCATCACATAATTTTAGCCATGGCAGGCCTTTTGGTAAATTGGTGCCACTTAGTTTTTTTCCCATATTAAAGTAACAGTATCTTTCCTGCTCTTATAACATTGCAGTATAAACGACAGCTGCGTATGCTTAAAGAAACGCATCGTAAAATCTATACAGATCAAAATCCTAACAGTTCTGTTTTCAGGTTGTTCTTTAGTTCATGAATATAACGAAATATTTCGTTGGTGTTTTCGTATCAGAATCCATTTTGATTTGAAGATCGAATTCGTCGTTTAACGGATTCTATATATAAAGCCTAAAGTGTTTTAAAAAGTCATTTCCCTTACTTATGAACGTAGGTTTCTCAGAAATACCATATGTTATTATTTGATGGCCCATTTCAACATTTAAAACCTCTAGAACCTTGCTTTGTTTCTGCTATCTTCTTCGGTGCCTTAATTTGGTTTACACTTAATTCTTCCATTTTCCAGAATATATACCAAAACACCTAAATCTCTATTTTTTGATCTATTACATAATATGGGAAAGTTTTAAATACTCGGTGCATTAAAATAAAAATGTTCAGCGAACATCTTATTTCCAGCCATAAATCAGGTTTCAGCTTAGGCAAATGTAGGTAAAAGACTTTTCTTTTGATTATCTTGAACCAAATATTTTTAATCTGAAAGCTCTTTGGATCTATGGCAGAAAAAAATTCTTCAATTTGTAAATATTTGGACTTTACCAGTATTCGGTATTTCAAAATGAGACTAATACCAATTGTCTAAGCCGTAGAAATCCATCTCTATAGTTTACCTCGGACATCTAAGTATAAAGGCGGCTGCACGTATACGGCTCAAGCGCGGTGCATATAAGCAGCATACAAACATTCAAATCAACACATCTAAACCATGTGACAAGATTTACCAATCAAATCACTCAAAAAAATAATAATAAAATAAAAATGTTATTGTTTTTTATTTTATTTTTTTTTTGTTCCCCAAACGAGTGATTTGATTGGTAAATCTTGTCACATGGTTTAGATGTGTTGATTTAATTGGTTGGTATGCGGCTGATATGCGCCGCTACTTGCAACCGCCTTTATGCACCATTTATTTTTATTTTACTGATCTTGTATTTCAGAAAAAAGATATTATTTGTGGTGAATAAAGGATCAAGCCCTATAAAGCAAAACCACACGCTGTGACATTATAACGACACTTTTGTGTGCTTCTAGTTTGTGACTATATAGGCTTCATTCTAAATATAAAATAAGTACAACATTTTTGCAAATTTTAATTGCCAAAGATAACCATGAAGAAAAGAGTCTCTATGCATGAGTAAATGTAACAAGGATCCAAACTTGCTTGATAAATATTTACACTCTTCAAGGACTAGTACAAACTTTTTATCTCGTGATTCTCGCTACTTAAAAGCTAATGGAGTACTAGTAAAGAAACACTATTGAAAGATAATCCTACCTGGCACAGTAAACTTAATCAATCGAAGTTCTATATGGTAGAATAGACTATAAAGCGCTAGGATTAAATAATGTAAGTAGCACAAAATTGTCAAAGAAAATTTTCATGTAAATAAATGTGCATATGGTTTATATGGATTAGCTAGGTTCCAGTAGTTAATCGAAAAAATATTACGCAAATATCGAAAAAGAAGAGATCTTCAGCAATTTTTAGTTAATTTAGGAACGAGATTCAATCTGATTCCAAAGGATGCTTTTTAAAAGGCTCAATTTTTCTAATTAAAAACAGCAGAAAAATCTGAAATTTCTCTTTATATCTCAAAGAAATATTTAGAGCTCTCAAATGAGAGCCTTAAGGCAAAATACAGTAATGTAGGATGTGCATTTGGAAACAAAAGATTAATTTACATTAGTTTGATGAAAATAAACCTCGTGGGCTATTCAGTGACTTTCTTTCTGCAGTAGAAAAAATCGATGAAGACATCCGCAACTCAAAACCAACTAAAGTGAAATTTTCGAGCAAAAAGAGGGAATAGTCCCAAATTTCCAGTTTCAACAAATTTTAAACCGCGTGGT
Source organism: Tipula confusa (assembly GCA_963556175.1). Taxonomy (NCBI): domain Eukaryota; kingdom Metazoa; phylum Arthropoda; class Insecta; order Diptera; family Tipulidae; genus Tipula; species Tipula confusa. The sequence continues at coordinate 32,025,072 of OY744477.1, read as the reverse complement.
ATTTTACAAAACCAAAGAAATGCCGTGTCGTGAACAGGATACCTTGGTAGTATTATATTATCCATGAGGATTTAAGAATTTAGATTTCATTTGTTGTGAATAGAGGTTTAAGTCATATAAAGCACTTACCACACGATGTGACATTAAATTAACACTTTTATGTGCTTTAACTTTGAGACTATAAATTACTACATTTGAAATATAAAATTAATACTTCAATAATGAAAATTTGAAGAGGAATATAAATGGACTGCTTTACTAACAAAAACAAAGTAATTGTCAATGAAAATCATGAGTAAAAGATCAACCATTGTGCCGAGTGTAAATGAAACAAGAACGCATAGACTAGATTTCCTTGATGTTGTAAACCTTTGTAAAACTATATATCCGATTAACCACAACTTTGGAGTCTTCAAAGGGTGGTACAACAAACTTTTCATCTCAAATTTTTCGTAATTTGGAAGCTAAAGAAGTATCAGTAAAAGCGATTTTGTTCCTAGATAATATTACCTGACCAAACTTTTTTTTTGACATTGACAACTTTTAAAACTTGCAGCAAGGCATCATTAAATCCCTTAAAAAGCTTCCAAAATTTCAGTCCATTTAAACATTATCGATTGACAAAATTGAATTCAATAAACTGGCCTATTATACAACGGAAGGGAATTACATCCTCGTGGTTAGACTATATACAACTCAAACTAAACGAAAATAATTTAACGGAAAACAAAATAATGGCTGGGCAAGTAGTTGCATCTTTAAAGAAACATGGATTTGTCCTAGAAGAAAATAATCATTTAAATAATGTGTAGAGGATCAAAAATGACTAGAGGCTTACCTAGAGGCTCCAACGAATGATGATAGCACAAACTCGACCATCAATAATGAAATTGTTTTTTTTAAGTCGCGGTAGAATGGGCTGAAGAAAATAATACTCTGAGTATAATAGTCAACAATTGATAAGCGGCAACCAATGGGTTGATAAACATGGAATGATCTTAAAAAAATATCTAGCTGGACATCCTCAACCTCAAAGCAAAATATGGTGACATTTTTAAGCAAAAAGTGGGGGAAATTTCCAATTTCTAGTGTTCACTAAAACACGTGGTATTCTGCATAGGAAAAGAAGTACTATCTTTACTTAGAGAACACAAATTGGGCAATCTTGAACAGAAGGACATAATTACACAAATATAAACCGACAGTTGGGCTCACCTTTAGTTTGTAATTCAAAACCGGTTAAATTAAACAAACTCGCGACATTAAGACAGCTCCAAGTGCATTTAATCGAGTATTTGGTCGGAGACTTTAAGGTTTAGAAGGTACTGCAATTTTTTTCGATGACATTGTAATTCAAGGCTTAGTAGTTCCAGTGATTGAATGCTTGTTATGATCGGTTTAAAAAATATCGTTTCTATGTTAATTTCAAGAAGTACAAATATTTCCAGACAAGGATTAGTTATCTTGGATATCAGATTGAGCAAAACAAAATGTCAAAAGCCCCTGAAAGTTAAAAGCACCTGTAATACCATTACGACCAGTTCCGTTAACTAATTTTTCATAAAACTTCGGTAATTGCCTTCGACGATACCCAGTCACTTATTGAGTTTTAAATCGTTATAAAAAATTCCAGTGCACTTACATATTACAAAGCTGATCAAAAACAACGAATCGATTATTAAAGACGACGACCACGAGGCATTAGATGATACAAGATACCATAAACATACAGATAATAAGGTAATAAGTTCGTTAGTATACTGCCCAGTGAAAACATCGTGCGAGAAACCACCGCTTCTGAATTGTTAAATAAATATGACGATAAGTATAATATTCATTGCGGCACAATTATTCTGGCGTGAAGAGTTTTAATTTCAAAAAATCTTCAAAGTTAAATTCTAAACGAACTATACCATACAAATTTGGGCATATGCAAAATCTGGCACGATGATAAGTCTATTAGAACATTGATATGAACGTCATTCGCCTTTATCAATAAATACAGTTCAAAATCAAAAAAAGCCTAGATAGGAAAAGAACATATTCATCTTGACTGTCCTTGGAAAGGGACAATATTTTCTAATTGTGGTTGATGCTCTGTTAAAATGACAAGAAGTTGCAATTATAAACTCTAGCAAAACAGAAGTGACAACGGACAAATTAATATCTTGTTTTGCATACCATGGATACCCCATACTGACTGGATCGGGTAATGATTACTTATTCAAAAGTCAAGAATTCATAAAATATTGTACTGAACGAGAATCTTTTATTGAGAATCTTTTCAAAAATTCATTGCATTTTGCAATCCAGCAACAAATAGACTGACGAAATGGTATATTCATTTTTAAACATAAGTTAAAAGCTTTAAAATGTGTTCTTACCTAGTACATTTAGAGTTAAGTGGTTACAACTGTGATGTTTGGATATGGTGATACTATTACTCCTGCTCCAAACATGTGGTATACAATAAATATACTGCGATGTTCATATTTTAAGTCGAAAGTACAGTTGAAAAAATCATATAGATACCACCTCAAGAAGATAAACAACATTTCTTTTGCCAAAGTTTTTTTTGCCAAAACTAAGTCTTTACTTGATCTCGTTTTACTCGACAAATACTAGTTACGATGGTAAAATCTAAAGATGTAAGATTTGTTTTATTTCACGAGGTTTTTGTTTCAATAAATGAGATCACACAATATCCCACAATTTGATTTTTTCGGTTCCTATTTCCGATTTACAGATCAGTAACGGATGTATTATCAAAAGGCAAAAAAAATCATTTCCTGGATCAAATCAACCATAATATACATTACACATATACCGGAAACCTAAAACGTTTAAATCGTTTGTTAACACATGTCGAATTGAATGTAGTATTTATTGAACGAACGATAAAATTCAAGACAATAGCCGATATTCATATTTCGATTCAACCCCAGTAAAATAATTAAACCAAATTAAATAAATAATCAAGTCGAATCTAAACAAATAGTTACATGTAACAATAGAATAATAAATAGCTCGTGTGGTCGAGGGAGTTCTTTCATTGCACATATTTCATGTCACTTCTGAAAAATATTTTCTAATCGAAACGCTTGGTCACAATGTCAAATTGATAGGCTCCTAAATTCAATTATTTACAGTCTTCCATCTTTACGTCTCGGTGCAGGTCTTCATTTCGAATATACCACGGAGCATTTACAATGTTCCGAAGTACTTTATTTTGGAAAATCTGAATTATCTTAAAGTTCGTTTTCTTAGTACATCCCAAAGCAGATGTTTAGGAGCAATTTATTATGTATAGATAGTTCAGAGTCTCTACTTATGACTATAGATTAAGATATAAGAAAGATGGCACAAGAATCAAACATTTATATAAATAAATAATAATAGAAAAAGTAACAATAAAAAAAAAACATTTTTCTTGGTTACTGTATAATAAAGATTAAAAAATAAAACCAAGTAGCCTTTTTAAACAATGAAATTTTTCTTTGTAGTTGGAAAGATATATTTTTGAACTTTGTACAGTAAACCGAAAAATGCTTTTACATTTTTATTCAAACAAGTGATTCCCGTCAGGATATTAGTGGTTCCCATCACTTATTTTTTTTTTCGTTCTGATTGGACCTTCTTTTTATATCTTAATCTATGCTATGAGCCAATATTATCCTGTCATTTTTTTTACGTACTCTTTCCATTTAAGTTTGACAGATAGCGTCATCTCTAGATATTTTGTTGTATTTGCATAAGGGACGTGTTTAGAGTTGATTACGATTGGTATTCTGACATAGTTTGTACAAGATGGGAGCCAAAATGCTACCTTGCTGCACTCCTGCTGAATTCTGGTTATATACATTTGCATTTTCATTCGCAGATTGTCTGAGTTGTTGATACGTTTCTTCGAGGTATCTCGCAAACAGATCCACTTTTTGCTTACTGCTACGAGCCCATGTGCCGTTATCGTTATGTGTCGTTTTTTAATAGGTGCTTTCGAATTTTTTAGGGTTTTGATTGATTTTGTTGCTTTCTATTAGGAGTATTCAGTATCTTTTTGACCATTAAGGGAAGAAAAATATGAATCTATTGTTTCATTTTTAACATTCCTGATGACAGATTTAAGATTTTTACTTTGGTTACTAAGCTCGCTTTTGTTTGCTGCAGTTCGATTCATTTGACAAAACTTGCGTGTTTTACGTTTCTTAGCCAGCAGTTCTCTTACTTTAAGTAGATAGTTTTAGTCTTTCAACCTTCTCTTCAACGTGCATCTTCTTATTGACAATTAAAGATTGATCACAAAAATAGTTCCGATTAGTATTCTTGTTGAATCTGGATGATATTTCTTTTTTAATAATAGTTTCGCTGAATGTCATGATGACAGGAGATTGATGTGATGTAAGGTCTTCATTATTTTCAATTCGTATGTTGTCAAATATTCCTTTTATTACATAGAAATCTATAAGATCAGGGGTTTTGTTTAAATCTGTTGGCTTCTTTAAAAAGTTATTTTTCTTTTGGTGTTGTGATTCCGGAGTATCCATAGTATCCATTGTCTCAAAGTGCGGAAAAGTTATTCGTATTCTTCTTTTTTTAAGATGTAATGTGGTGGACAGTATATAGTTGAGATACTTACATATTTGTTATAAGTTTGAAATGTGATTGCTGTCGCTTGCATGGACTCAATTTCAACTTCAGTTCTTCATGGTGTTTTATATTATAACTTTAATGAAAATAGAAGATCCCGCTCTTGCACAATCTGCTGGATGAGTAGTATCCTAAGAACTGTAACCACGTATTTTGAAATATGAAGATCTCGTAAAATGGCTCTCAGAGTTTAAACATATGGTAATTTTTTGGGTGTTTAGGAATATTTCTAACTCAGAAATATGAGTCAAATTTCGTTCTTCAAATTTTTTATCTAAAGCTTCTACGGTTTAGATTAAAACTATATTTGACTTAGCCAGTATTATTTACTTTTGTGGTTGGATCTTGATTTTCAGCTACTCCCGTTACCTCGTGATTGTATAGTCCCTTACTATACTGCTGGTTTGTTGTACCAGGGTTTCTTTGATTTTGCTCAGAATTACTTGGAAGGTTTCTAATTTTTTCCTTTAAGGCATATTTCGCAGTTTACTTTCTTTTTTGCAATTATTTTTACAAATTGCGATCGCACTGCCGTCCTTTTGATGAGAGAGTCCTTTGATGAGTTTTGATGAGGTGCGCTTACATACTTACACATTCTGATGCGATGTACGCTCTTTGTGGTTCTATTAACTTATATTATTTACCACAAATGTTTCCAACGGTAATCTGCATTTTGTTATCTCCAGTACGAATTTCTCAATTTTCACCATCGAAGCTGACTCTGTTTCCTTTTTCTGTCGGTTTTTTCACTGAAATTAAATTTCCATCGATTCCAGGCATAAACAGCACATTTCCTAACCTCACAGGTGTTTTTGTACCAGCCGCATTCAGAAAAACTATTCAAACAGAACCTTTTCTTTCAGAAAAAATTTCGATTAATAATTCCCTTTTGCCAGCGATATGACATGTTACTCCGGAATCCAGTATCCAACCATCGCATTTTCCTGTAGCAAACAGAAATTCGTCGTCCGATTTTTTATTCACCATATGTTCGCTTTCTGACTTTTGTATTCCTTTTTGGCAAAATATGCATCAAGAAATTTGACAAGAAATTCCGGAACTTATTGAATCATTTTGGCGTGATAAGGCCAACAAGTTTAACTAGAGGATCGTCGCATTTTAATTACAAAAAAACATTTTCAATAATTTTTATGGCTGGTGTAGATGCTACCTATATGTTTACATTTATTGATGTCGGGTTTCGAGGCAGGCTCAGCGATGGGAACATTTTTGTCAATAGTTATCGTAGTAGTAATCCTCTGAGATTTCACTGATGTTGCTCTCTGAATCTCTCTTCAACATACATTTTTCCAAAAAAGCCATTGAATCATGGATTTCCATTTTTTAGCACCTGCGATGGAGCTTGTCCACTGTTTGTTTTCTTTATTTTAATAGACTCTGTGAGAATCTTTTAGGTTTTCCCACTGTTTTTTTGCGGAGGAGGATGAAAAATATTTAAATTACTAATACATATGCGTATTGCCATTTTTCAATTACCATTTTCAAACAGACAGGCTAAAGCAATTTCTACCGAAATTTCATCTTTGAATTTAGTTGATTTTTACTTCGTATTGTTAGTGTCATATAACTCAGGCTGATTTTGCACGCATCCAATTAGCTTTTCCATTTGTTCTGTTGACAAAATTTTATTTTCTATACGGTTATTTTCTATAATGTCGATTTCGATTGAAGAATAAAACTTGCACTGAGTGCAAAAAGGGTACTCGATTTACCCTGATTATGTTCGATTGATGAAAAAAAAACTGCTCTGACATCTAATTTGACAGCTCTAGTGCAAGTTTTGCTACTCGAGGTTTTTTGGTCGAGTAACCCCTACTTTACACACACCAACAAATATATTCTGTTTATTTGTCAATAAATAATTTGTCAGTGACGGTTATTTTGTTTAGCGGAAAATTTGAAATGAAATTTTGCATTATATTTTGTGTGTAATTTTTATTCAATTGTGTTTAAAGTTTTTGTTAATTTTTCTGTTAATTTTCTGTTAATTATTGTAAATTTTTTTATCCGAATTTCTGGTAGTCAATAGATTTTGGCAAAATACATATTTTGACAGTTTACATAAACACATGCATAAAGCTGTCAGAGTAATTTTCATGTTCGATTGATTGAAAAAATCAGTGTACTCGACCAGAGTGGGGTAAAAAATCAATCGAAATCGACATTAATGAATAGATTTGTGTATTGTCTATAATCTACATGATGTACAATTTAGATACAACTTAATAACAATTTAATAATCTTATACAAGGTACTATATATCAATTATGCATAACTCACTAGTTTTGCAATGCAATTTGCAATATTCATTCACATTTTATTTAATTCACAACGAAAAATTAAATGAACGAATTTTTTCCGACCATATTTGAAATAAATGACTATTTTGACAGAATGCGTATATGTAGCAACCTTAACTATGCGTCAAGGATAAATTATAAAAATACATCAATGTATGTGTGAGCGATGTAATTAGTTCAAATGTGAACAAGACGAAGTATACTTACTGTTGAATGTGCAATGGGCCTAAAATGGTTCAAGAGAACCGTTTGGCAAATTAATACACAGGAAAATTCGAACCCGGAACTTCCAAATACAACCACTGCCGCTTTAATCGCAGTACGATTTGCTAGAAAAAAATACCGAGATTTTTAACATCGAAACCCAATGAGATTATGGGTACGGTATGGACTAGCAGTGGCCCGTTAAACCATTTTTATTGTTTATCTGGTTAATCAATAACAAAATGTATCAATAAAAAATCTACAGTTAGATAACTACTATATTCTATATAAGAGATATAAGTATATAGGTACACAATAAAGATGCAAATTCCAAAGAAGAAAAATTCATTAAATGGCGTTAGTTTCAACACGGTGCACCTGTTACGGTACAGTACGGTGTTTACATAATAAAGCACAGTATATTTTTGTGTGATTTTTAATTAATTTCGTAAATATTTACATTAGAAATTTTATTACATTATGTATGAACTTATCTACTTATCTTATTTAATTACGGTTTTTAGTAATGAAAAAACCACGATTTAAATTTATTGTTAATTTTCACAGTTTTATCCGGTGTGCGGAAAACCATATCGTATACCTCCGACCGACCATCATCGTTTATATACTCTACTCATACGTCGCGTATATAATAATTATTTAATGGTATGTTTACTATCCATATAACGATATATAAAATAAATATTTAGAATTATTAATATTTAAAAAAAAAAAAATAGTTTGCAAAATGTTTTAATTAAATAACAGCATTGTGTATTTTTTTTTTTTTTTTGTAATATTTGCAATGACTCGATTTATTTATTTTATGCGGTTGGTTCTTTAAGTGTTTAAGCGAAAGGTTGGGTTAGGTTTTTGGTGTATATATGTAATATATCGTATATCACCGGAAGTTTATATATAATTTGAATATTTTTGTAAACCACGATAACAATATATTCCACCCGTAATACATAATTTGTAATTTAGAATAATTTAAAATTCATAAAACAGGTAGCACGCGTTAGTCACGGTTTTAATTGTTCAGTCAATGATGAAGATTTTTCGTTGAGGATGATTCTTTGTAAATATTAAAAAACATCTCTGTAAAATGATAGTAATGTAGTAACAATGTTGTGTCAAAGATGAAAAGCTTTGTGTCAAAAATGAAAAGCTGGCCGTTTTGAGTACTGTGTTTTTTAGAGAAAAGTGCATAAAACTTCCGTGACTGGACACTAATTATAGAAGGTTTATGCCAACACATTTCATTATGTGCCATTTGGCCTTATTTTGTCATTGAAAACGCTCATTTGACCGCCAACTCTGTCAGGTATTTTAATAAGATCATTTTCCATACTCACAGAGTTTTTAAATTCAAGATCAAGCAACCATTTTCTAAATTTTGTTTACTTAATTTGGAAACAACGAAATCACTTTGTCCATCAATTTAACATTATGGAATTTTTTGCACTGATCACTAAATTTTATTGATATTTCCACAACACCCGCTCTTTGAGCATGAAACACCATAGGAAGTAAATAAGTTTCTTTAAAGTTCCCGCTGAGAACCAAAACCTTTCCTTCAAATGGTGTTCCATTCCTTGAAGTGTTGGTTACTTGATCAAAATAGTTCTGCACGTCACGAAGAGCTAAATTTTCCATTAAATTACTCGTGAGTTAAATCTTCATAAAGATACTTCAAATATGTTTCCCAAAGCTTACCTGGTGTCAATGGCAAGAGCTCTTAGATGAGCTCAATAATGGCTCAACTGTGATTTTAACATTAATTTGACAATTGAATTGTTGGCCTGCGTTATTTCGACTTCATGATCTTTTGGAAAACTTTTAAAACAATTTTGTTTATCCATACATGTAGACAAGATGTTAGGTGTCTCAGTTTTATCAGTTGCCTTAATGTCATTCTATTTTGAATTTTGATGAAGGATTAGTAAAATATGCGCAGATGGTAATCATCTCCATTTTGGACGTATTTGGAATAAATCTACTTCTATATTTTCTTTCATTAGAGAACATTAAATTGACATAATAACACTACATAATTTAATTTTATTGGCAATAATTACCTAATGGGCCGTTGTTGTCTTAGTTCTATATAACTGCAATATGGAAGAAACACTCACTAGTAAAAATTTCAATCATTACAAAACTATTAAACACTGGAAAATGTCAATTCGAGTTCGATTCAAAACAACTGCGTATTTTCTTTTATTTTTTATTTTTGTTTGTCATTTTTTTTGTTCTAATGCGTGCCTACTCGATCAAAAAAATATTAAATATTCTACGAGCATGTATTTTCTAACAAAAAAAAAACTTGTACCTCAGGAGCCTCGCAACTAATTGTATATATATATATATATATATATATATATATATATATATATATATATATATATATATATATATATATATATATATATATATATATATATATATATATATATATGTATATATATATATATATATATATATATATATATATATATATATATATATATATATATATATATATATATATATATATATATATATATATATAAAATAAAGGAATTTCCGTGCAATAAAATATATGTTGGCATTTGTTTTTATTTTGGTACTTTAAAAGGTTGCCTTACGAATAAAAAATTAGTAATTGTTAATATTTCGTGGTGAAACGTTACTGATGTTTTTCATTTAATTTCTAACGTGACTAGTGTTTTGAGAATTTATTTCGTCTAACTTGGTTAATTCTTATTTAAATAAATTAAAGTTTGGCTCCATGGAGAGAAAAAAAGCATCAGAGAAAATCCATTTCGTTGGAAACCAAAATTGTAATTTTAGATCGCTTAGCTAATGGAGAAGGACCTACAGCGATTGGTTAACATTTTAGATTTGGCGAATCTACCATAAGAGCCATATAAAAAAACGAAACTACAATAAGAAATTCTGTCATTTCTGGCACAAAATTAAGCGCAAAATTATCGTCGTACGCAAAGGATGTTTGGTTAGAAAAAATGGAGAAAGCTCTTGTTATTTGGATGGAAGATTTGATTAAAAAAAATCCATTAAGTAGCCTTTTAATCAAATAAAAAGTCCTTCGTTTTTATGATAAAATAAAACGGTCAGAGCGATCGTCCAGACAACAAACTAAAAAACAATTTTCAGCAAGCCAATGATGGTTAACTGGCTTTATTAAAAAGAACGCATTTCACAATGTAAAGATTACAGGCGAGACCGCATCAGCAGAACAAGTAGCAGCAAATATTTTTCCGGATACGTAATCCAAAATTATTGAAGATGGTGGATATCACCCCGATCAAGTCTTCAACGCGGACGAAACGGTGTTATTTTGGAAGAAAATGCCTAATAGATCGTACATCGCAAAGGCGGAAAAAACAGCAAGTGGTTTTAAAGCAAGCAAAGATCGGGTGGAATTGACGTGTGGAAGAAATTTACAATTTTGGATTGTGTAAATCACGTTGCATCTGCTGTTGCTGAAGTAAAACCACATAATTTAAATGCTGACTGGAAAGCAGCTTGGCCTGGACGTGTTAGAAACAATGCCACTATTGAGACTTCGACATTATTAAGTGAAATCATTACATTGGCACATGGAATTGGTGGAGAAGGTTTCAGTACTTTCAACGAGAATAATGTCAACGAATTGCTTGTCGAGAATGTTCTGAATTATGATGATGTTATTGCTATATCTGTAGATATCGTAGATACTGGTGAGATTTTGGAGGTTGACAGTGAAGTGGAAGATGAACTTGTCAGCATCACGACGAGCAAAATTAAAGTTTTTGAATTTTGCGATAAATTGGAAAGACATTTTCTCACGAACGACATTGATAGTGTATAATTGGATACCACGAACTCCATAAACAATTAACATTTAAAACATCGCAAAGTTTAATGACGGACTTCATTACCATACGAAAAAACTCAGCAATGAAGGAAATTGTTGGTGAAAACGCATCAAATATTTTGGCTATAAGTTCTAGGAAAGTGATATAGCTCCAGTTTACAAACGCTGCCGAGTATGGTCGGAGATTGAAGACAAACCTGATCACAAAACAAACTAATTTTTATTTAAAATGATTTGTTAGAAAATGAAATGAAAGAAAGTAAATTCAATGAATATCTATTACTTGACAGCGGGGTCATTAAAATGATTGCTGAACAGGGAACTAATAATATCAAATTAGGCTTTCGAAAATGTTTAAAGGTCCTTATTGATAGTTCGCGCTTGATTTTAACCAAACAAAGACAAACAAAGAGGTACATCTTATACAACTTAGAAAAAAAAATCAGACGGACAGTTCTGAGTAATTGGAGAAGAGTAATGGCAAATGAGTCTCTACAGAAAAATAAGCCCAAAAGGTTGGTTAATTTGAAACATTTTTATTTTAATAACAATAATACTGGAAGTCTCGTTTCCTAACAAGAATTTGTGTAAATCGTTGATTTGAAGAAAACGCCGACATATTCGTTTTAGATCATACTATTTTTGGAAGGATTGACTTGACCAACACCATTATTTTAAAATAATTCTTGATTTTTTAATCATCTGGTGATTTAAAAGATTTAATTAAACAAATTAACCGCACAATATTTTATTCAGTAAATTGAACCTATCTTATCCAGCGTATACACAATTGATCGAGAAATCAACGATCATTGTCAAGATCGAAAAACCGAAGCAACCCACGCTCAAAAAAACACCACCAAAACCATTACTATATAGATGGGACTGGTGCTATCCACATAACAAACTCGGATTAACGGCCTATGGCTGCCGAAACCCTTGCAGTATTTATCGGGATAAAAATCCCTAGAAAACTAGGCCGTTGAATATACAAATGTTCTGGATTCAAAAAACTTGTAAACCTGCGCGTTAAGACATTCAAGAGGCCACGATACCGGTTAATGTTTTCGCTAAATATTCCTTTTTAATTCGAATTCAACCGTTTTAGTTTTTGCGACTGCCAATGGTACAATAATAAACAACTTTGGAACCAAATTACTCCAGGTATAGTTATCGGATTGAAATGTACGTTCACACATGCTTTTGTATTAGCATCAGAGAATTGTCCAATTATTGGCATTGACTTCATTAGTATAAACTTGGACTCCTAATCGACCTCAAATGGAAACGCATGGTGGATTCCGCTACTAAGCTGTCAATAAATGACACTTATACGGTGAACGTCGATACACCGATGCTCAAATTATACTCAGTCCACAATAACTATGAAATTCTGTTTAAGAAGTATTTTTCCTTATCATATGTAGTCCATCATATTGTCACTATAGGCCATTTGCCAGTGCCAAGACCACATAAATTAGATCCAAAGTGATATAAAGCTGCCTCTCCAATACCGGCCCCATTACATATGGTTAGAAAGAACGAACACGATTGAAGACCATGCAGGGGCTATCGCAGACTTAACAAAGCCACAACACCGGATAGATATTTAGTTCCCTAGACCTCCAAAAATACCCTGATCAGAAACCACAAACATGCGCAATTTAGTCTGAAACTGAACGACATCCAACACAAACGAGACAATTGGACTATTTAAGTCAATTTACCATGGATATCCACCATGTCTAGGGAACAGATAACGTGGTCGCAGACACACTATCGTAAACACAGAAAACGATAATAGAACAATCAAACACGAAAAACAAGTAGAGCGAGAAGAATCAGCTGGCATAGAAGAAATATAAGAAAAAACGGCCGAAGTCAAAATACAAAAGATCGCAAAAGCACAAAAGTGGATTTAGAACTTTTGAATTTACTTTCTGGTTTTGGGCGTCCAGATCATTCCAACATGACAATAGAATATTTAGAAAAACCGGTTTAACCAGTACAGTGATTCGGTACCAACCGTACATCGCAGAAGAGTTTTGTCGAACAATATTCGACACAATTCATAGCGTTACATATAGAGTTCAAAGGCACACGAAATCATCATTAAAGCGGATAACCCTAAAGGAAAAAGCATGGGCAAATACTTACACCGACAGCTAAAAGCTGCACTTTATGATCCAAGATGACAGTGATAGAAGGAGTGAAGTGCTCTCAAGCGGAAATGGTCTACGGACAAACAATTAAACTTTTCGGTAAATTCATCGTTAAACATACTCTTTCACAAGGAACCAATAGTGACACAGTATAGTTGACCAACTTCGAAACAATATATATCTAACAATTTCTATAAGGCTTCTTCTAACTGGTTCATTGCGGTTTATACAAAACATTGATCAAATGTAATTTTGTATTTGTGAGAACAGGGAAAGTTCCAATCGGATTATCACCTTCCTATATAGAGGATAGAGTATTAACTTTTAGAACACGCAATATTATCTACTTGAATGAAACACGTGAAATATCCTAGGCACAAATTGCCACCAACATGGCTGATTGATCCAGGCAATATATATTAAGTTAAATAAACAAGGACTCCACCACTTATATAAATCTAATTTAAAAAAAAATTAAAACGAGTATGACCGGCTTTGGTGGGGTCTTCCTTTTATGAAATAAGTTAAGTCATCACCAAAATTAGCTACGGTAAAAGGTTGGTGCCTCATTACGAAGAACAGAGATTAAACAAGTCTAGATTTTTCTTGAAAGAACAGGTAAAAGATATTTGCTCAAATGGTGTCAAACTTTTTGGCTGAAATCCTGAGGGAATGCGTGCAATTTAATATACCAGCATTTAAAGCATGATAAGCTGCCCAAAATGAAGTTGCTTCTTACAGGTGTATTGCCGATGGATTATCGAACGGGACTTGCAGTCATTTAAAACTTGTTGAGAAATACTAAAGATGCACTTCCGAAAATAATACATACAGTAGAGATGTAAAACGATTTGGGTTAACTACTAGCAAATAGTAGTCTAAAAATTGGTAAAAAAAATGGAAAAAATGTTAATCACCAGCGACTGGAAGATCATTTTCCTTGTACTCCTATTAGTATGCTGTTAAGCTGTTAAAACAGCTTGGCATGCTGGTCGTTTTGATAGACTAATGGAACCAATAACAACCGAACATGATGATATTTTGGCTATAATAACTTAAATGCATAAAATGCACTTAAGAGGTTAAAAAAACGATTTCGAGATCACGAAAGACTCAAGCTTTAAAAAATGATCATTGCTTCCCAACTGATGCATGTTCGTATTCATTTAAAACGTGTTTATCTGTCTCCTACATATAAAGATTAAAGGCCATGTTTGATAAATGAAACTAAGTTAACTAAGTCAAATGAAGCCTCCAAACTGGTCAAAGTCAGTAAGAATCCAATAATCCCAGCATGGACATCATTTGTAGCTACTCAAGTTATAGCTTAAAGTTGCAATCAAGGTATCCTTAATCGCCTACCACGATATCTAAAATGTTATGGAGAATTGGGATTTTAATCCAAACCTTAATACCTTTACCAACCACCAATTCCGATTATGGAAGTTTGCAAAAAGGTCTGTAGTATACTCCACTGCAAGTGACAGCCCAATAATTCCACTCTAAATCCAGTCTCTAACTTTATGTGGAAATTTAAATGTATGCAAGACCTCGCATTTTAGTCAATCGATCCTACAAAATTACTATCCAAAACAAGCTATGCTAATACATCCCAATCTGAAAATTTGCGGTTACTTATAATAGTAGGTAAATATTTGAGCATCGCCTTGATTCTCATAGTGGTATTTTTTATAATTGATCCTCATCAAGTATCAAGGTTGATATTTTATTTATTTTATTTGAAATGGTTGGACCTTATGATCGAATTGTACACTGTACTAAAAGTTGTAGCCTTGCAATGGTACTGGAAATTCAGGAAAGCCTGAAAGCCGCACGTGCGTTATGATTTTTTAAGTTGCTCATTACTAACATATACAATATGTAGTATTTACATACTATATCAGCGTCGCAAACCCCGATCGGGCCATTACTGCGAATAGAACTTTTTTATTGAACCCGTAGATTTTCCGGACATCGGTCATACTTTTTTTAATTGCCAAATTCTCCCGAAAGGAGTATTTTACTACCGATTTTAACTCTTTTAGCCTTTGGAGGTTTGAAATTCTACACAACCTAAACATATTCCCGACTGAAAATTGTACATTCTCACAAAAAGTACTATTATTAATCTACGAACAGTTTTAAATGGATTTTCTGAGCCAGTTTAGTTCAGAAAATACATGTTGGTTACTCCAGAAAAATGAGAAATGTATACAAAATTTAGAAAACCCCCATTTTCGGCCTAGTTTTATTAAATTATAATAACAATTGAACCCAAAGTTAATATATGCCATGATTAGAACTCAATTTAACCTCAAAATAGTAGTCAAAATAATTATTTAACAGCCAAAAAACTTTAAAAACATTTTGATTGGCTTCCGTCAAGTCACGCGAAACAAACAGCTAATAAAATTTGCAAATTTTTTAAATTTTATTGCAATCTTATTTTATTTAAATAATTTACAATTTTTAATTGCATCAAAACAAAATTGTTACCATTTTAATTACTTTGAATTTTTAATTACTTTAAATCTAAATTATCGATGAAATAATTTTTTTTCGTTCTAAACATTTTCGAATATCAATTAAAATGAAAAATTCACAAACGATAGAATCGTCCGAAGGCACAACATTGCAATAAACGAATTTAATAACTTCATTTCTAGGACAATGTTTATGAAACTGTAAGAATTGCCACGTTTTGCTAGACCAAGGTCAATTAAACCGTTTAGCACTCCGCAAGCAACATGATGTCTGTAAAACCAAATCATATTAATAATATTATATGCCGCGAATGTATTATTCTGTCAAAAGGTATACAAAATAAAATTTGGAAAATCAAAAAAAAAAAACAAAATTAAAAGAATTTCCGAAGAAAAACTTATACGTAAACATATCGATCTAAAATCTACTCTTATTACTGTTGTGTAAATGTGTGTCGGTGCTAAAATTCTTTACAATTTCGTAAATAAATTTTCACATTTCCTTGGGATCGAGTTTCTTTCGGAGTTAATAAATTATCTGTTTCAACATAAACAGGCTAACCGAACATTTTCATCGTTAGGATAGATTGGTCAACCGTATATGTTGGTATATTTAATAAAATAATTTGGTTTATTTAAAGTATTGATCAGTGATCATAAATCATAAATTTATGTTGGCACTTATACATTTATGTAAAGTAGCGTAGTTTTGACACTCTGTTGACCACAATAAAATATTATACTCGACCGTTTATGGTTTGAAAAGTGCGGACGATACGACCTGATTTTTTGTGCAGCCTGTTGCACAAAAAACCAGTTTGGGTTGGAAAAGTTTAACTGCAGGTGTTGATCTAAAGAACGATGTGATTAATTTTAACGTCACAACGGTGGTGGACATCACACTTCGGGAGTTTTGGGATGTACGTGATGATTTGATGTCAGGAGCAAATGATGAGGAGGCAAGGGATGATATTTTTTGAGGTACGCATGGCTATGGTAAGTGTTTTAGTTATGTTGTACCATCATCTTAAATATATTCCAATACCTTATAGGTTTTGGAAAATAAAACACGTTCAGCATTCAAAATAGTTGAGTTGTATTATAGAAAGTAGTGAAAAAATTGAACTTACTAATTTAGTGTCTCCCGCTGGATAGAAGTTCTACAGGTCGATCGATGATCGTTGAAGAGATCGGACGTGTTTTTTCCGATCTCCTCAATTTTAAAATTAGTTTTTTTTATTTATATTTCTTTTGTTTTGTTGTGTTGTTTGTTTTTTGTGTTTTTTTTTGTGTTTTGGTTTGAGTAGCTTTGTGCGTGTGTGGTTTTGAAGTGCTAAATTGGAACTTGTACTCTGTCGTTTCCCCAGAGATCAGGTATCAGTGCATCATTTTTAATGTGCATTTTTTATTTTTATTTCTAAGTAAATTGGTGTAGGTACATAAGTACCGTTGGTGATTTTTTTTTTATATTAAATAAATAGTTATAATAGAAATTTCTCTGAAAAAACGGAAAACGATAGAGAACGAAGGACAAAAAAATAAATAGAAATTAAAAATATCTATATACATATCTCCCGTTTTTGTTTTACTGAATAAATTGTATTAGTATATGATGATATTATTTGTATTGTTGAAAATTGTACATACATCTATCTCATCAGAAGAGAAAATTTTATTTAATTCTCTGACCTTGCATGTAATTTATATTTCGTTATTATATTTGTTGAGGTTTTTGTTTTTGTTATTTTGATTTTATTTTGTTGATGCGCTTCAATTAACGGGTGATTACCAAGTTGCGTCGTCGATGCATTGATAAAATTGCAAAATAAAATGTTTAATAATATTTTATTAATTTTTTTTTAATTTGTAGAAAAACGTTAATTTTATTGTTAAAAAAAAAAAAAAAACAAAAAAAAATCATATATGGTAACACAAATACAGTCGTGGTTGGGATTATTTGTATCGAGCAGAGATGGTGTGGTTTGTTCTGTGGAAGTTGTCATTAGGAATATGAGCTTGATGGAACAACTACAGGGACAATTTTTTTTTTTTGTATATTCATGGTTAGTTGTTGATTTTTCATTTGGTGAGACGGAGGATTGGGAGTCTTTGTAGTTCGTGATTCTTTGTACCTCATGATAAAGTTGACTAAAAATTACAAAACCAATCCAAATTTATTCACTTTTCTCCGTAAACTCAGTAGGAGGTACTGCCACCGTTGTTATTAGCAACTTGAAGGTAATGCTGCATGGATTGGATCAGGTTTTCTATAATTTGGTTAAGGATTTCATCCCAAATGAGTTTTATTTCGTTAAACATTTACATTGTGCGTTTTTTCAATAGTTGTTGTTATTTTTGTTTAATGTAATGCCATAGATTCTCTATAGGATTAAGTTCAGCGATTTGTGGTGGCCAGTCTAAAGATTTTTGTTCCACATCTTTAGGAAATTTAGTTATAAATTTACTTTTGTGGATTGGAGTTCTTATCATTTTACATCCGAAAACTACTGCATATTCATTAAGGGCCTCCAGATATGTGCTTGAAGTAACTTTTTCGTTCAGCATTGTGAGATCTCCTATGCAATTATAGCTAAAACACCCTCAAGCCGTTACTTTGCCTCTTCTACTGTGCCGAATTAGCATTGTTATATTACAAATCTTTCTTTATTGAGGTGTCGAATAAAAATAATATTTTCCGTTGCTTCCTTCTAAAGAGATGCACGATTTCTAAGTCACAAAATATAAAAATTGGAATATAGGTGACAGGGTAGTCAATAAGATTGAATGATTTTGTTGCGTAGCATCTTTGCAATATTGTTGAAGTTGTTGTTAGTTTTTATGCAATGCCATAGATTCTCTATAGGATAAAGATCGGATATTTATGGTGACCAGTATATCGTTACTTGACCCAAATATTTAATAAATTATTTATAAATTTACTTTTGTAGATTGGAGGATTATTTTGCTGTAATAAGTGTGTTCTTATCAGTTTGCGATTTAATGTTAGTACATTGAACGTGTTGTTCCGGCTAATGGTTTATGGACAGTATATTTTGGTTACGAATCATAATCAAGGTTTTGTTTTGTAATTCTATCGATGTTTCGGGCTAGCTGCCCATCTTCAGGATTTTTTGCTGGTTATAGGGAGGAGGGAGAGTAGGGGTTGTACAGACTAGAATGGAAGACTTAGCTTGATGTATGGAACATTGGATGGATAAAACTTACATGGAGGGTTGTATGTGAGTGTGGATGGCACAAGGTGTGGTTATGCAGACGACGTATTAGGAAATAGTTGATTTGTTTTATACATCACAGGGGTGGATAGGGGTAGTTGGCATCGGTTGCATTGAGTTGTCTGCATATGAATGGAAAGATTGTTTACTTCGGGAAAACAAGTTAAGAATTCGCGCCGTAATTTTGAGTGTGTAGCGGGGTGAAGGATTGATGCAGGATCATATGAGCGTAGATATGTGGTGTACATCGGCATTGCTAGCGGGTGGATCGTGAAGGATGGATGACGGTATCTTGTCTTCATAAATACGCCGGTGCGGGGCCATAGTGACGTTATCATAAGTTTTGTGACCTATATAGTATTGTTTCAGTTATCTAAAATATTGTACATGTGTGGTTTAGGCGGGAACACGTGGGCAGTGCTGTTGTGCTGGGAGGGTTCTGACTATTATTGATAAGCTATTAGTGGTATATATCAATAACGGTCGGAACTTTTTTAGTGCAGCTGCATTGTTCATTTGTTTTCGTTTGTATAGGGTATGTGCAGTGTTTTGGATGATTGAGGTATAGTGTTGTATGGGTCATGAAGTGTATGATCGCGTCATTGTGGTTTTGCATTGGTGTGTGTGTGTGTGTGTGTGTGTGTGTGTTTGTGTATGTGTATGTGTATGTGTATGTGTATGTGTATGTGTATGTGTATGTGTATGTGTATGTGTATGTGTGTGTTGTGTGTGTGTGTGTGTGTGTGTGTGTGTGTGTGTGTGTGTGTGTGTGTGTGTGTGTGTGTGTGTGTGTGTGTGTGTGTGTGTGTGTGTGTGTGTGTGTGTGTGTGTGTAGGTGTGTGTATGTATGTGTGTGTGTGTGTGTGTGTGTGTTTGTGTGTCTGTGTGTGAGTACGGGGCATTGTTGTTTATTTTTTGTGATCCATTTGTTGGCAGTGTTGGTGTGCAGTGTCTATTTGTGTTCGTGTGATTTTGTATGGGTTTTTTGTTTCATTGTATACTTGGGATTGTGTGGTTTTTGGCTTGTTTTTTGGGAGAGTGGTCTTTTATTCATGTGCGGACGTCTCGGTACAACTGATATTGATTGTATTTGTTTGTTTTTGTAATGTATGGGAAAAATTTGTTTGTTTTTTAGTGTGTTTTTTATTTCTGCATAACTATATTTTGTGTTATTTGTATTTATTTACAGTTTTTTATGTGGGTTTTGTTTGTTTCGTGTTTTATATGTTAAAGTTGGGTTTTTTATCTTGGTCTGTATAATTTTTGTTTTTTATTTTCTTTCTGATAATTAGGGGGTTTTGAGGATGGGCAGTTGGTCCGAGGTATCGATATAGTAGTAGGACAGGATTTTGATTGTGATTGGTGGCTGAATTTTGTGGTTTATAAATTGTTGGCTGGAGTATCATATTTGATGAATTGATATTAAATTGCAAATAGCCACCAGCCGTTACATGAAAAAAAAATGTATTAACTTATCAATTTACACCCGGAAACCATTGCATATTCATTAAGGGCCACCAAATATGTGCTTGAAGTAACTTTTTCCGGCAGCACTGTGAGATCTTCTATGTCATTATAGCTAAAACACCCCAAACCATTACTTCGCCTCCTCCGCTGTGCCGAGTTGGCATTGTTATGTTACGAAAGTCTCTTTATTGAGGTGTCGAATAAAAAATATTTCTTTCCGTAGCTTCCATCTAAAGAAAAGAATGATTCGTTGTTTTATAATATTATTCGCCAGAACTCAGCAGGTTTCACTAAATAGGTACGAGCAAAGTTTAGCCGGTTTTTTATTCTTTTTTTTTTTTTTTTTTTTTTTTATTTTTTTTTTTATTATTCTTCTGGCTTATAAATGGCTTCTTTTAACATTCGCTTCACAAAGTCGTCTGTGTACAGTTTTGACACTAATTTTTATTTCTCTTACTTACTGTTTATCTCACTTAGAACAGATTTTCCTGTACTCAGAGGGTCTCTTTGCACAAACGTAGCCTTCCTTAGGAATTTTATTTCTTTTACGCCCCCTTCCTTTAGGCATTTTAGGATTTTAAATTTCTAAATTTGATTCATCACCAAATTGTTGAGGCAGTTTATACTTTACCTGTATTATTATAACTATATTATTATATTATTTTCTTATTATATTATAAGGTATATTTATATTTATAAGATGTATAAATTGGATTTTCGGTGATTATATGACGTGTTGGTCGTAAAGCGGTTGATCCAATTGATTTGTAATATTTAATCAAATTTATAAAATCTAATTTATATTATTTTATAATTTTTATAATTTCATATTTTTATAAATGTAAAAAAATTAATTAATTGTGGGTTTCAGGCAAAAACTAACCCAATTTATTACAGCCTGTGGCTTGCAGAAATAATATTATTATATTATGAATTAATTAATAATTAATAATTAGTTTCAGAGTAATTATTAATTTTAAGGCAAAAACTAACAATCTATTACAGCATATTAGGAATTATATTATTATATAATTATGTTATTATATTAAGAATTAATGAATTTGTAATTTCAGATTAAAAATTAATTCAATTTATTACAGCTAAGACCAATTAGTTAATTAATAGATTCTGTTTTCAGGGTACCATTGCAGATTACAGATGAATGGCGGCATACTGGAGTTGCTGATAAGAGATGGCAGAATGCAGAGCAGAACCACAAAAATGTGATTGTCTTACACTAACAGTAGTTTGAATATTGGCTACCGGGAAATCGGACCAATTATGTCATAACTAACATACTTTTCCTTTCCCTAACCCACAAAAATTTACTAACTATTGGCCGCCAAGGTGTCTGTAACCGGGTCGATCTCAATAATTTAACTAGTATCCTTCCATATCCTTCCAAGTAAATGTAAAAACGGGTGTACTGTGGGCCCGGCGCTTTCCGGGATATCCTGCTTAATGCTTGGCAGTACATTCAAAATCAATCAATCAATCAATCAGGAGCAAATGATGAGGAGGCAATTAAAAAAATTAAAGTGAATATCGGCATGAGGAGTTCATTCGGATGCATGTTACAAAAATGGGCTACCAATAGTACCCATAATGAGTAGCACATTTAAAATACAAGACACACTGGTCGCAAAATCTATAACAGAAGATGAAACCTTAAAGCTATTTGGTTTGAAATATAATCAGCGAACCTTGACGCATTTTATTCCTTAATTTGGCTTAGAGAGAGAAGCCAGTTTACTAACCGAACGCTACTCCTCAAATATTATTTCAAATCATGCTAGATTGGCTATCAGCCGTTTCTATGCAATGGGCCAAATAATGTAGTCAATAAATCATCAGTAATCATAGAAAGTTTTCCACGCAAATGCTGGCGTCATATTCCTTCGAGATACAATCCAGCAGATTGCTGTGAGTCTTGAGGAAATACCGTAATAGAATTTGTCAAGCAAAATTGTTAATGTTTAAAAGGTCCAGGTTGGTTGCAGCTACATAAAAAATGATGACCAAAGCAAACGTCGAGCCACCAATCGAAAAAGAGACAAAAGCCTGGACGTTTTAATGAGCCAAACTAGTATAGTTTAGAAAAAATTAAGAAGATATTGTCGTATATGAAGAGCTAAATAAACCATCTCCGATGGAGAAGAGATCAACGTGGCTCTACGGTTGACCGAGTATCCAAGCAATCTAAGCAGTTCAGTTCCTTAACCCAAGAAGAAATGTCTAACGGATAATTTTACATTCGATGAATTTTCGAATTCAAATATCTCAGACTCTTCTTGAAATTCAACATGAAGATATGTAACAGCCTGATACGCCACATCAACGAATCAGTAAATTTTTAAGATCTCCTTTTTTAATAAAAGACTAACCAATTAACAGAAAAGCACTTTGATGTATAATGTCGAATAAATTTGACAGCGTCTATTGGGCTACCTAGAAAGAAAACACAGTTGAAAAATATGATTTTTCCAGCTTCAGCACTATTAAATATACGAATTTTACGATTTTTAGTTTAACCGAAATATTTTTGACATACATAAAAAACAAAAAAACTTAAAAAAGAAATTATGCGATCCCGTGGCATACACTCAAACTAAATTTTAACTTCTTTCATGTTATTTTCAATTAACCGAAAATCAATTTTATGAAATGGGGAATGATAATTGGGAAAAAAAGTCATAACCAAAGTAATGATAATTGTACTCATTCAATAAATGACTCGGAGTTCTTGAAACCGAGTTTAATACAAAAGCAAACAAAGTAAAATGAATTTTAACACGCAAGAAGTAAGGTTAAAATCCGATTTTGTTGTTCTCTAATCGGGCAGTTAATGGTAATACTCGGCCGGTTCACACGTTGACCGGGCAAGATCAATGTCTTTCTTTACTGAATTTTGCAATCCGAGAAAGTTAATGGGCAAATCCCACAGATCATTTTGCACTACCTCGTACCACGATAGCAGCAATTAAATTGCGATGCAGGCGTTTGACTAATCCATTACCCACAAAGTAGGCGGTCGTATTTTTTCGGTGGTTTCCCAAAAGTTTCGTAATTTGGAGAAAAGGTTCGATTTAAATTAGGTTCCTCTGTCGTGACTATAGAAGGCAGTCAAGACTAAGTAACTAACTAAAATTTTGCAACTGTTAGAGTAGTCATACCACGAATAAGTAGGATTCCAACCATCTCATAAATCGGTTGATAATTATCATAAATATGAGAAATATTCGGACGGATGCAGTAAACCTATACGAGGTCAATATGTATGTGTTCAAAACGTGAAGAAGGTCGGTCGTGAAACTGAACCTTTCATCGTTGTCTTTGATAACTCTTTCGGCCAAGCATTCAGTTTTTTTATTGATCGCCAAAACTATCGTGAAGCAATCAGCTGACAAGTAGTATTCCATAGGAGAACAAATTCCGTTAATATTCTCGGAAATTCTTAACTAAATTCTTCTGTCACGGCCATGGTTTCTTCGTGGACATCCCTTACCAAAGTTCGTTGTCCGTTGCAGATATCTGTACAAACTCCATCCTCAACATATTCTCGTATTTTTGCCGAGGGGCTCTAAAACGAGCAGGAACCTCTGGTTTTCTGTTAAAGACGAATACTTCAACACTTTACAAACGTACCCAAAATTTGTTCTACAAGCCTGTGATTTTCGAATGAGAAAGATGATTCGATGATCGGCGTATGACCAAGATATCGGGTCCCATATCGATAAGAAATTTTAAATTGGTTGCTGGGTCTCGAATGAATAAGTAGCGTTATGATCCAGCACAGTTGTCGGCCGTTTTGACAACTAGGCTAGTTAGCTTTATTATTAGGTCTCATAGAACCTCCTTGCCTTGTGATAAGCTCTCCCATCGGAGCATCTTGTTGCTCGATCTCCAAAACGTCGATTATACCAACAAATTCCGTTAATATTACGAGATCGATTATGGCTGGATTGACGGTTATTTTGGAAACCTTTCGAACGAGACCTTGATTTTTCTCGGAAGCTTTTCTGACTGGAAATTAAGGAACGTTTTTCTGAGACTTCTCGTTTCAAATCATTGAATTCTTCACACATAATTATAGCCATCTCGCTCAATTCAGATATGGGATCTTTTGAAGCAAAATGGACCTGATGCTTAATCGAGTTTGTAGCTCCCAAAGCCCTAGAAGTTAATTAGTAGGATAATTATGTAGGAGGAGACATATACAAGCACGTCTTGTTACCGACAGTCGTTCTTTGCTAAAGTCAATAAACCTTACAAATGTCAACCAGCTGCAGTAGTACAAAGTGTTGATCAGACCTTTTGTCACATATGGGTGTGAGAATAAACTCTGACAGATGAGTATGAGAGATGGATAATGACATTCTTTATAGATCAGGAATTTAATGAAAATTCCTGATTTCATTTATGAAATAAAAGGTTAGCAAGTACTCTGGTCCGATCCTAAAGGGATGGTGCAGTAATATCTACGAGAAAAGCCATCTTTTGCAGGCGCAAACGTCGTTTTCAAGTGTAATCAAGAAAACAATTTCAACGACAAAACTCAAAGCATTCAAAGCATTCAAATTGCGTTATGAAAGCATTCAAATGAAGTACGGTTTTCGATAGTAATTCCAATAAATATTCCCATTGCGGAATATTGAAATGCAGCTCTAGAATCAGATCCACATTATATCTGCCTAATCTTTGTAAACATACATAAATAATGTTTAACATTTTTTTTATGATTGTGACAAAAACAAAACACTGTAATAAAACCCCCACCACTTAAATTCAAATGATTAGAGTAAATTACCATAAATGTAACGTATATAAAATCGGCGGCCAACATCAATCGAGCCTATAAAAAATGTGTTGTCGTTTTTTCGATGTATAATGAACTATCCATATATGCAGAGTGATAAAAAGTATGTTTGTATCAATGTTTTGTGTCGATGTTAAGCGCGCGTCATCGCGTTATAATCGCTATCTGGTTTTGGGTATTAAATGACCTACCTTACTGGTATAGATTTACAATAACTCATACCAATTTTATTACAATCATGTACACATATGTCATGCTCATTACTTAATAGGATTTTGGTTTGCGTTTTTTTTTTTTATTTTTTTTTTTTTTTGTCATAAAATATTAATTATTGTATTCAATAAATTAAAAAAAAAAAAAATTAATAAATTTTTTTTGTAACAAAATCGCTTAATAAACTATAAAAATTCAAATATGTGCACGAATTTTATGTTTTATAAATTATGTACATCTCTATAATTTAATTAATGTTCTTCATTTCGTACCACCAATAAATTCAAAACAATCAATAATTAAAACAATTTATGGCGTATTTTAATTTGATTTGTGGCGCGCATATATCAAGACCGACATACCTTCGGCCGGCCGACTGCATGTCATATCGCGCAAAAAATTTATTTAAATAAAAAAAATTGTTTACATACAATTTATGTACAATTGAAATTAATTGCAAATTTTAATTAATATTTTAATAATTATTATTTATTTGCTTTTTATTATCATAACTACTTCATCGCGGAATTGATATGCGAGTCGGGTAACGACGATATCAAACTGATAAAGTGATTATTTTGGTAATGTGGTGACTTTTTATTTGTTTCCAAATCGGATTATGGGCTAGAATGAATATTTTGCAGCAGTATTTATGCTGGTATCAAGAGCTTCTAACTAAAGTTTCACCCTCTATCTGAAGAAGTAATCAAAGCTCTAGCCGAGTCTAGACAAGAAAATAAAGAATTGAAATCAGCAACTCAATGGATGCAGCAAAATTTCCAAGTTCTTGAAGAGAAAGTTAAAAATCTTAAAAATAACCGAAATATGGACTGTCAAAGTGGGCCTGAAGTTCCGTGCCAGGAAAACAATAAAAACGAAATGAAAGATGGTAAACCAATCGAGTACCAAACCGACGAGGAAGATTTAAAAAGATAAACCAATTGTATAATGAGAAAATCAAAAAGGGCATTAAAAAAGCAAAAAAAACAGTCACCAGTCACCAGTGTGGCTATCAACAAGAAAATTGAGAACATTAACCTAAGTAACATATTGGGAATGGTTGTTCAAATAGAGCCATTGAAAAAAGCGATAGGGATCATACCACAATGCAAAAAATGTCAGCCATACAACCACACGCAAAATACTGTAATCGTGAAATCAGATGACTAAAATGTGCGGGAAAGCATGATGCAAAAAATTGTGTGATAAATAGGAACACTTCAGTAAAATGTGTTAACTGCTCTAGAGGATGTGAAGTAGTCAAAACACTACAAAACATGCGAAATACAGCAAACAAAAACCAGCCCAAGAGAGCATTTAAGGAAAAAGAAATCCCGACAAAAACTGTCAATACGTTCCATAATGCGAAAATGACAGAGGGATTCCCGGGCCTTCCGATCAAAATAACGGAATTCAACAAGCTATGACAACAATGCAAAATACTCTAAATGCAATTGTCAATCGCCTCTCTAACATAGAAGAAAATATAGAGTTTCTAAACAAAAGACAAGTTAATCTTGAACAGCAAGTAGGACATTATAACGGCGGGGAGTGATCCCACTATATCTAAATGTATATGTTCGAAACATCCCGGTGGAACGCTGAAATGTCCATGTTGGGACTTAGTGTATCTTGTTACTTTGCATCTTTGGCAGAATAAACAGGATTTCGCCCAGTGAGCTACATCCTTATTCATACTGGGCCAGAAATATCTAGTAGATATTAGCTTCCGAGTGGCTCAGATGCTTGGGTGCGATATATTATACAGTGCATTAAAAATGGTTCGTCGCAGTGGTTCTGCGATATACGGACGGTTGTTGCCCGTTGAAGTTTCGCAGTAAATCGCTAAGTCAGCTAATTTAAAACTTTCTAATTTTCAAGTGGAATTTGATTGTTTTATGGAACCAGAAAGAATATCCTGAAGTTTCGTGTCAGCTTCTTGCGATTTAGCAATTTGCTTCATGTCGAAGTGAGTCTCGACAGTTGAAGTCTCGTGGTTTGATGCTCGAGACACTGTATCGGCAACAACGTTATCCTTTCCTTGGATGTCAGTAGTAAACTGAGATACAAAATCCAAGTGGCGAGTGGTAGACAGCTAGTAGCTCTCTATTGAATGCGGAATATTTTTTCTCAGCATTCGAAAGTTTCTTAGAAAATAAACCAAGCGGCTGCCAATCCCCATTGTTACATTGCTGCAACACGGCCCCAAAAGCAGTGCTTGAGGCGTCGGTTGTGACACTAAGTTTAGCGTCGTGTATTGGATGTGCCAATAATGGAATGCGACCTATGGTGGATTTTAGCTGTTCAAATGACATTCGTTTGGCCAGAAGGAGTTCTTCGGAGTTTTGGGCTTCTTTAGTAAAGTTGCCACATGGGTGTGAATAGGGGCTAAGGTTTCCGCTATCCTAGGCATGGACCTGTGGTAATAATTTATCATGCCGATAAATTGCTGTATATGCCTGATGGTTTGTGGACCTGGCAAATCCCGAATGGCATTAATTCGTTCAGTGGTCGGCAGCATACCATTC
This sequence comes from Tipula confusa, assembly GCA_963556175.1. Taxonomy (NCBI): domain Eukaryota; kingdom Metazoa; phylum Arthropoda; class Insecta; order Diptera; family Tipulidae; genus Tipula; species Tipula confusa. The sequence continues at coordinate 31,997,136 of OY744477.1, read as the reverse complement.
GGGGTAATCTTGTGACTGAGAAAGTCGAGGAAGCTAGTGCCGAAAACGCATTTCGCACTGTTGATGTTCACCTTATATTCAGAAAGTTTCTGAAACATGTGTTGTTCCTCCGAAGTTGAGGCTACAAGGATGTCGTCAATGTAGACAAACACAAAGTCGAGATCTTTGACGATCTCGTTGATGAACCGTTGAAACGATTGTGTGGCATTGCGTAGTCCAAATGACATTCGAGTAAACTCGAATAACCCAAATGGAGTAGTGAATGCCGTCTTGTGTATATCCTCAGGTGTGACTGGGATAAGATGATAAGCTCGGACCAAGTCGATCTTCGAGAATATCTTGCAGCCTTGTAGGTGCATGGAGAAGTTCTGGATGTAGGGAATAGGGTAACGGTCAGATTCCGTTACCTGTTGTGGCTGCTTTGTGTTAGATCGGATCCAATCTTCTTGGTCTGGACACCGGTAGATGCCCTGTAGTCACTATGTGGTGTACTACAATATGCTTTACGGGCGCGTTGTAATTCGGTGGTGCTGTTAAGGAAGGAAAATTTTTTAATAGCTTGCCGTACCCGTAGTCAATCAGGAAGTTCCTGGGCGAAGGTGTGTTCGCTAGTGTCTGTGACACATTGATCGACAGTTGCGTGACTGGATCAATCAGCTTCTCATTCTTAAAGTCGACTAGTAAGCCGTATTTCTTAAGAAAATCCGAACCAATGATAGGGCGATTCACGTATGCGATTGTGAATGCGTGCGGAAAGTTTCGTCTTAGACCAATATCTACTTGCAGCAATTTGCTTCCGTAGGTATTGATGGTGGTACCATTGGCGGCTGACATAACTAAGTCGGTGTTGACTTGAATTCTGTGATTTATACACGATGTATAGGGAATAACGCTTATGACAGCGCCAGTGTCTATCAGAAAGGTAAGTTTGTTCTGATAGTCCCGTATAAAAAGGCGGCTAGTGTAATTAGGTCTATGGTCAGCCGCGCCAACCGATAGACCTACTAGATTGGGGAATTTGTTATTCCTCAAAATCACCTTTTTATTAGGGAAACGTTGTTTCCCGTTTGTTTTTACCTGTGGATTTGGGAAATCACAGGGTCTCTGACCTAGTTGGCACATGGTCAGACTTCATCATTTAGCGTGCAATTAAATAATTACAAGAAGCTGCGGGTTGCTGCGATATATTGTCCACAAAGGCATCAACTTAAAAAGAATTACCAATCAATGTTCAAAATGATGGGCTCAAATTTCATCATAAGAGGAGACTTCAATGCCAACATACCAAAACTATTTTCAATCAGCTCAAAAATAAACTGCAGAAGTTAATACAAGAAACCAAAGCAATAAGCTTCAACAAATATTTAATAAGTCTGTTTGGCCACAAAGAAAGTGAGTATTCTTATGGAAAGCTACCAATCAAAATCAAGCAGATAATACTCGGGCCAAATGCCCCAAAGATAAAGCTTATCTTTTTGCTGAACATCTGAAAGGAACGTTAAAACCTTCGACTAGGCAAACAGCAGGTGAAAATACCTATCTAATGCAAAAAGAAAACAAGTTAGACATACGATCAGATACAATGATAGAACTCAAAAATGAAATCAAACACAACCTAAATACAAAAGAAGCTCTTGAATACGATCTTATTACAGGAAAAACTATTAAAAAGTTGCCAAAAAAAATGTCTTAAGAAGTTGCTATACATAATATACGCAGCATTTAGAATTATATATGTTCCTCAGCAGTGGAAAATAGCAAAAATTATTATGATATACAAACCTAATAAGCCACCTAAGGAGAAAACGTCTTAGAGAGCTATATCTACCATGATTGCCAAGTAGATTGAAAAATTACTCCTTAAAAGGATGAAACCTGTGATTGAAGAAAGACTCAAAGAGAAACACTCCACCATAGAGCAGTTACACAGAGTCACTAACGTGATTGAGAAGAAGCTTGAAATGTTCTGGAGTTTTCCTTGATATTGCCCAGGCCTTTGATCGAGGACTGGAATATAAATTATACCGCAACCTCCCTAAGCAGTTCTATGAGATATTAAAATCATACAATGATGGGAGATATTTCAGAGTGAAATATGAAGGAGAGTTCTCATCACTCAAGATAATTGAAGCAGGAGTACCACAAAGGAGTGTGCTGGGACCATTATTGTATTTGCTTTATACGAATGACATGCCTTTTACTGGAGAAACAGATATTCCAACCTTTGCGGATTATACAGCAATTTTGGCGGTTGGAAGTGCAATCGAAGAGACAATCAGCAAATTACAGCACACTGTAAATGAGATTGAAAATGGAGAATAAAATTGAATGAGCTAAAATCAGTGCATACAACCTTCACCTATCTAAAAGTAGATCACCTACCTATTTACATAAATAGGAAGGAAATACCACATACGAACACGGTAAAATGACTCTCGACGCCAAGTTAAAATGGAAAGAGCATGTCAAGAAAAAACGGCATGAACTGGATATAAAGTTCAGAAAAAAGTATTGGCTCATTGGAAGAAACAGTGAGCTTGTAATTCACAATAAGTTGCTTTTAAAATAAAATTAAAAAAAAATAATAATTAAAGTCTCACTCATCAAAATCGGACCACTGTTACATGTTTTAGTGCACAATTTATGCATTATTCATAATTTTGAGGGCTAACCCTTTTTGGGCCAAAGGTAGAGAAAAAAGACGCTGGACTATACCAATTGAAAGTCATTCTTTTTGAACCCTGCAATGCCCCTGCTACTTTCAAACGGTTAATGGAACATCTTCTGCACGGTATAAATTGGCAACCCTGTTTGGTTTATTTAGACGATATTATCGTACTGAGGCATATATTTTAAAAGAATGTCCATAATTTTGAGCAAGTTCTACAAACCTTTAATATAGCCAGATTAAAGTTCATTGAAGTACAGCCTTGTCAAAAACGATTAAAATTACGTAGGCTGCTTTGTTACAAGGTAACGAGTACAAACTGATCCACAGAAGGTAGCAGCAGTAGAATAATAGCATCCATCAAATAACCGTCAATGTTAGCTAGCTAAACAACTATAGTAAATAAAAAATGGAAGAAACATGTTGCAACAAAACCAATAGAAAAATCAGGGATTATACAAATAAATAAGTAACCCATCATATATTTCAAAAGTCGTTGAAAATCAAGAAGGAACAGAAATAGTGAATAATGTAGGACAAGTTTAAATGATTGAGACGAAATCTTAAAGCTTTAATTAAAAAAATTGAGGAGCCGTCTGAGATCACTAAACTTATATTTGACTTACATAAAATGGTGTCTTTAGGGTTCCAAAGTGAATTAAAATAAAAATTTTAAAAATAAGAGGCAGATATGAGAATTAAACCATAGATTAAGAAATAATAAAGATGTCCCATACACAATCAAGAAAAATGTATATCTAGAATTTCTTGGTTACGGTACAATGAAGGTTTGTAAAATATGCAATCGAAAATTTAAAAAATTAAAAATAAAACCAAGTAGCCTTTCTATACAATGAAATCTTTTTTTGTAGTTGGCAAAATACATTTTTGTACTTTGTACAGTAAACTAAAAAATGCTTTTACATTTTTATTTAAACTAGGGATACCTTTCAGCATATTAGTGGTACCCATCACTTATTTTTTTTCGTTCTAATTTGATCATCTTTTAATATCTTAAACTAATTCAATTAATAGAAGTTTTCGACACCACCAAAGAGTGACAAATTCTCCTACAGTTTAGGGCTTTCATTAGTTAAAAAGACTCCATGAACCCTTTGTCGAATTAAAGTTTTTGATGAAATTAAGGATATCGATTAACTAATTATACCAAATAAAAAAGAAAAAAGTTTCGAGAACCTAAAATGCATGTTTGACGTTAAAAAAGATACAAATTCCATTAAGATGAGCATAATGAAATACTTTAGAATCTATGCGAAGAAGTTTATTGAGAGGCATAGAGTCAACCTTATTTAACGACTCTCCGACAAAGTAAAATACGATCATTTTACTTCTCTTGTGCTTGCCCAGCTGTGATGCGCAGTATTGTTGATTTGTAAATCCAGGAACAGGAAAATACCTTTGATTAAAAGCCTGATAGCTATTAGCCTGATGGCTAATAGCCTAGTTTGGCTTGATACTGTGAAAAATATCAATAATACAAATGGTCCGATAAGGATAAATAATCACTTGGTAAAAACGAAAATGTCCTGAAACATCAAATCGCACACTTTTTATTGACAGTTAAATGAAGACCTAACTTTGTACATTGTAAATCAAATTTGAGCAGAAATTCTAAGCTAACATTGGAGCAATTAAATAGGTAAGGACAAAATAAAAAATTTAATTCTTTTTTTAAAGCAATATTAGATCACTTTAATTGCAAATATTTATTTTTCTAAGGATTCAAAAATATGTTCCAAATACAATAAACGATTGGATTTCATTTCAGTAATTTTTTTTTTGATTTTTTTCAATATCTTTGGGGTCACCAATATGGTATTAGTCATAAAACGGTTAATTCAATTGATTTGTAATAATCAACCTATTTTTTAAAATTTTAATTTGAATTCATTTTAAAGTTCTGTGTCAAATAAAGTATATTTAAATTAGATTTTCGGCGATTACATGACGTATTTGTCATAAAACGGTTAATTCAATTGATTTGTAATATTTAATCAATTATTTTAAAATCCAATTTAAAATAATTTTAAAGTTTTGTGTCAAATAAAGTGTATTTAAATTAGATTTTCAGCGATTACATGGCGTATTTGTCATAAAACGGTTAATTCAATTGATTTGTAATATTTAATCAATTATTTTAAAATCCAATTTAAAATAATTTTAAAGTTTTGTGTCAAATAAAGTGTATCTAAATTAGATTTTCAGCGATTACATGGCGTATTTGTCATAAAACGGTTAATTCAATTGATTTGTAATATTTAATCAATTATTTTAAAATCCAATTTAAAATAATTTTAAAGTTTTGTGTCAAATAAAGTGTATCTAAATTAGATTTTAGGCGATTACATGGCGTATTTGTCATAAAACGGTTAATTCAATTGATTTGTAATATTTAATCAATTATTTTAAAATCCAATTTAAAATAATTTTAAAGTTTTGCGTCAAATAAAGTGTATTTAAATTAGATTTTCGGCGATTACATTACGTATTCGTCATTAAACGGTTAATTCAATTGATTTGTAATATTTAATAAATTTACTTAAATTCTAATTTATACTAATTTGAATGTTTTGTGTCAAATAAGTTTGAAGTGTCTGAAACAGGATCGTTTTTAATCATTCATGAAAATACAAGTATAGGAATATTAAAATATGTAAATCTCCCCTATCATCAGTTTGTTTAATGTAAAAAGGCTGTGGAAATAGGACCGGCTTTAACCGAACCACTTGACAAGCGTTTAGTCTCACAGTCTTTTCATCAATCAATCAAATTGAAATCATAGAGCATCAAAATGACAAACATATGTTCCAAATACAATGAATGATTGAATTTCATTCAGGCCCAGTCAATATTTTTCTAATATTTGTAAGTATTTTAATTTTTGGGGTCACCAATGTGGCTAATAAAATAAATTAAGTTATCGGTAAATTTAATCAAAGCGTTTTTAATTATTATCATGTTTGCAATAAGGATGACACCATTTCGATATTTTATCTGAACAAAGATGTAAGGTGAACCAGTAATCGAATCTTACTTATATATAGTAATCTTAAGATAAACAAACTATAATTATTTCAGTTAACGAATAAATAAACAAACAGCATCATAGATTCGCGTTCCTTTATAATTTTGCCAAAGGTATTCGTATTAAGATAATTTAAAAGATTTAGTTCTTAATTATTTAAACACGTGATATTTACATGTTCAACATTCTTTACACACCATTTTACTCATATGTACCAATCTATATAACAGATATTTGTGTATACACATGGAATTATTTATGTTTACATACATGGTATACATGGTAATTAGAATAATATTGTTGTGTATGATAAATATAAGATTAAACGAAGATTTTTTTTTATTGGATTATGGAAATATAGAAAACAGAAGATTTTTAATTTTTTTTTTTTTAATGTTAAATTATGCTTTTATCATTTTTGGAAGAATAAAGGTAAAATTAAATTGAGAAAAGCGATAAATCTAAAGTAAATACGTAAATATGAATATCGTTTATGAGTCATTGGGAAAAAATCTGGAACAATACTAAATACTACAAAAGGGTATAAAAGATTAACAGGACTATTACAGATCGAGTTTATTATATTAATTTATTAATATGGTCGTAAGAGAGTCAAAGTTCAATAAAAATCATTCTCGGATGCCTACTATATAGATCCAGTAAGAATTTTTGGTTTAACTCTTCTTTCGCTCGAGGTACTTAATCAGAAATATTTTTGAAATTTTAAAAGTATTTATTATTGTCCAACAGTAGTACATGTTTTCGGTTTATATATATATATATATATATATATATATATATATATATATATACCGTAATCCCCCGCTTAACGGACGCTCACTTAACCGAAATTCAAAATTTCGGTATACAGATGAAATATTCGCAATGGGGCATGCTAAATGATTTTATTTTGTGTTAGTTCAATTCTCATTCGTAGATGGCTATAGCGTAGGACGGGTATTCATACTTTGTCGTTTCAGCAATTTAAGCAGTAATACGAGTATTTGCAAATATAAAATGTTTGCTTTAAATACAAAATAGATTTACATTTTTACAATATACGTTAAATGGCAAGATCATGTTTTTTGTCAAGTTGTCGGAAAAAATATTCATAAAATTCGATATTAAATTCCACTTCCCTCTGATCTTTTAAAGTGGTACAATTAAATGAATATAAATTTAGTAGCGAGTTTGGTATAATCTCTGCAATAATGATAGTAAAGTAACTTTTATTTAAATAGTTTTTCGGCAATATATTTCCGGGGAAGAAAACCCGAAATTAATAATTAAATTAAGAAAATCATCAGTTCTTAATCAAGTGTGGCTTGTGCAAACATTATGTCATCGAATCGATATTTCATCTTTAGGATGGTGCCAACTTTATAACGTGTCAGTACAGGGTTTGTTTAATTTGACTTCCTCAATCATAAATTTATGTTTGAATTTTGATTTTTTTCCTTCCTCAGCCGGACGACCGCATTTGGCTTTGATAATTGATAACTATAAAAAGAATAATAAAGCTAATAAAGCATTTTTCTAGCCTGCTGGTCACTTTTTCAGCTCCACGCTTCTTAACAAAAACACATATTTTATTGGAAATTAACTGTTCGACTTGTAAGCGTTCCAGCTTTCCAGTGTATGGTAAAGTCCGTTATAAACGGAAAACCTAGCTGACAATCCTAGCTTTAAAATATTAAATACTATGTATTTCAAGGGTGGGCCACCTATCGGTTTAAATTTGAACCACCTGTTATTTTAAATCTGGCAATACTTACGTCATTCTATTCTGTCACAAAATTTAGTATATTATCTCCACTGAACGAAATGAATCGATTAACGCTTGAGCAACGTTGGGATTTATTGGAAATTTATTTCCAAAACAAAAACAATTGGTCGAAAATTGCACGAAAATGTTGTGCAAAATTTGGTCGCAGAGAAAGATTAACATCGTGAAACTGATTTCATTGTTGATGCGCCAAGACGTGAGTGTGCTCGTACAGAGCGTATACCCGAAAATATCGAAGCTTTGGCTGAGAGTGTGCGAGAGAATCCATCAACATCAACTCGTTATTGTTCTCAAGAATTGAAGATTTCACGCACCAGTTTTCGTCGAATTTTGCGAAAAGATCTCGGTATGACGCCTTACAAAGTTCAATTGGTTCAAGAGTTGAAGCCGCATGATCATCCGCTTCGATTTCACTTCGCTAGATGGGTCAACGAGAAACTGCACGATGATGTCGATTTTGCCAAAAAAATCATCTTTTCGGATGAAGCTCATTTTAATCTTGTAGAGCGGAGGCATCATTGACCCATATTTTTTTTAAAATAAGGACGGTGCAACTAATACAGTCAATGGGGACACCTATCGCACCATGATAACCGTTTTTTTATCGCCCGCTCTTCATGAAATTGATGTGAACGATGTTTGGATTCAACAGGATGGTTTTCATTGGCTGAAATGGTGATGTCAATTGGCCGGCAAGAAGCTGCGATTTAACACCATTGGACTAATTTCTGTGAAGCATCATTAAGGAGAAGTGTTATGCCGACAAACTAGAGACAACTGAACATTTGAAGGCCAACATTCGTGATGCCATCGCCGAGAAACGACTCCATACACTCGAATAACACTAAGAGAGAGGAATAATACCAGCTTTAAAAAAAAACTAAAAAGAATGAAATCCGAATATTGAATAAATCATTTGGAGATAGCTGGAGAAAATTATAACGCAGCCTGGATACTTTTGAAGAAAATTATAATAAAAGACTTCAAGTTTTTAATTGTTTAAGTTACTTAAACTTAACAGCCGGCTTTTAAAGGCAAAACAGCAGCAGCTAACAGGAACGTTCATAATATAGCAACATAATGCGTACATGCCATTAGGAACTCCCGCAACAGCATTGAGTCTCGAAGACTTTATTTTTACTTTGTCTAAAGAAAATTACAATGAATCATGCCGACAGTATGTATGAGACCTCTTTAGGAAACCCAGGACAGTTCCAAACAACATACCAATTTTTAATATTTTTAGAAAAACGGTTCCAATCATTTGAGGCAAAAAATAAGGATAACATGCCTCTCAGATCTATTTCATACAACATCAATTTTTTCATTAAAGAAGAAACTCGACAACAAAATTATGGGTAGTTTTTGACGCTTTCTCAAAACTGCAACAGCCACTCGCCCTAAACGAAATGATTTTTGTAAGTCTAATTTTACAGGCCATAACCAAACTGCAAAATTGATCAGACGAGTCATAATATGTGAAACATATTTGGCTAGAAGGCTCTACAACAATTAACCTAAGATGAAGCATTAAGACATTCAAATGTTTCAAAAATTATTAAAAATATTTTTTATGTAGGTGGTCTTAAATTGAACCCAACCCAGTAGCAGACGCCGAAATCTGTCATCTCCATTTATCGTCAGTTGATTTTGCAGTATAGAGGACGTGGTAGTAAAAAATGATAGTAAAAATGTGTCTAAAATATAACCAACCATTTGCTTAGTTGTGTAACATCTAAATGCCCACAGATAATTATTGCGTTATGAAAAAAAACTACATTTGCAAACCTCAAGGTTGAGATAGGAAATAACACAATCCTTGTGATTTTTGTTCTACAAAATCTTTACGATAACCTAACTTTGGATCAGAATCACAATTTTATTACAATAAATCCGTTATTTAGAGAAACAGTTATTTCATTTAATATTAGTGTTAAATACGTTTTTGAATCTAATTTATATACATTTTAGAGTTTTGTGAATTTTGGTTTCGATTATGAACCTTTATTTACAGAAGTCTTTAGGCCTATAGATTTTCAGAGAGTCCCGTCTCCAATCTATTGGACCATAGACGGAAACCATTTTTGGTGATTATAGCAGTATCATTCAGATTCACTACAAGTGTCGATAGGAAGCACCTACACATTAGCGGTTGAATTATTTTGAGTATGTAGATTGGTGAATTTACTTATGGAGTTTGCAAAGGAGTCCAGCGTGCCAAACTGAGTGTTTCTCAATGTCAGACATGGCAGGTCCAGTAAACTAGTTTATGTTCGGCATTGAAGAAATATGGTCGTACGAATTGGTATTGATTGGGGGACCCAGTTGAACATAGCTTTGAATCCAAATCGCAATTTGAATACAATAAATCCGTTATTCACAGGAACGATAATTTCATTTAATTTTAGTGTTAAATAATTTTTTTTTTAATTTGTAATTTGAGTACTTTTTTGAGGTATGTTTGTGTTGAGAGTGTTAATTCATCATTCTACTGTTATGAGCCTAGAGCTTGATCATACAGTTCAATCAGTTAAGGCATTGTCGCATGAAGAAGATACAAAACTGAACAATTTGGTCGGACTGTCGAATTGTAAACCAAAAATGACGGTCGACAAATGACGTCACAGTAAAATAAAAAAAATAAAAATTGACATTTTACTTGGAAATTATATAAGCTAAAGTTGAGTTTCGACCTCTATAATTAATTTGGTATCAAATTTTTCTTAATTTAATTTGTGTAAATAAATATAATTAAATTAACATATATTAATATTACAAAATTACAAAAAAATTAAGTTTGTCTCATTTTATATCAGTCAAACATACTTACACAGAAAAAACAAAATTTAAGCTAAAACACATCGAAGTGAGGTTATATCCGACTACAAAAATCGTTTCAGGTTAATTAGAAAAATTTTGTAAATTTAATTTAATTTTTATTAATTTTGTGAATTTACATAGTATAATTTAGTCTGAAATTGAATTTGTCGTTTTGCTCTGTCGGTCGTGGAAGATTGCATGAGGCAATGCCTTTAATCTGTTATTAATAGTGAAATCATAGAAAAAAAACATAAGAATGATAAATTTCGTATACTAATATGGCATTCAAAACAAAACCAAAAAAACTGCAAATAAAAATTTCTTTAAATGCAAAGATAGATATAAAAATATGTTGTTATTTCGCTTTGTACTGGCATACAATAACTAGTATACATTTTTTTTTTTGTTTCGAATGCCATATTAGTATACGAAATTTATCATTCTTTTGTTCTTTTTTTTTGGTGAAATTGTGCACTAGTGACTTATATTGAGAGCTAACAAAAACTGGGAAAGTATATATAGGATATATATTTATATATATATATATATATATATATATATATATATATATATATATATATATATATATATATATATATATATATAAAAATAATATACACAAAACAAATAAACCAGACATGCAATTAAAATAATTTGTGAGCTGGCAAAGTATACAAACATGAAACACAATCATTTTCGTAACAGTTTTCCTAACACCTAACCAATCAACATGGTACCAAAACCAATAAATGTTTCAACGTGAGATAATTTTCAATAAATTCGTTTTTGTCTTGTCAGCCATTACGCATATACATACATTGTATATATACGAGTATGTGTACAAGTATATAAAGACGAACCTAATAAATTAATTTTCTCATTTTCCACATTTTTCAATTAATTTTCTTGCTGTAAGTGTTTTTATTTATATGTATGGCAAACATACAACAACAAATTACAATTAGAAATAACTGTTTGACATGGAATCTCAACAGTTCAAAATTAACGATTTCATATAGATATCGGGTGTACAATTTCGAATTAATTGTAATGTCCTTGGAATGTTTACAACACAAAAATTTATGTTTCTTGGTGTCGCATCTAAAAGAATTTGTATCTGGTCACCTATCAGCCACCATACCATCATACTACTGAGTATTTATATATATTAGGGAGTCGACGGAATTAAACAAAAAAGGACAGATTACAAAATATAAGTTTATTTCTTATCGAAATAACATTTAGATACGTTTCTTACCTGGTTATCTGTTAATCTGTCAATCGATTTTATTCCCCCCCCCCCATAATATTTCAATACAAAAAAAAACATTGATGGTATGAGAAGGGTATAACAGCCGATAAGACAAAATGATATCGACGCACCGCACAGTAAATTATACAACACCAAAAAATTTAATTGGCAAAAATAATTTAAAAAAATTGTCTAGGGACGACTCGATGTTTTACACCACAATCCGATTACACTCAATTAGCATAAAGTGTTTATGTCGGATGCACTAAAAAAATTATCGCACGCATTAACGTCGTATCATTTGGCAACACTTATATTGATTTGATTAAAGCCAGACACAAATAGGAACAGACATCATAAAATTGCCGAATTTTATAATTCAATTTGGGTAACAAATTAGTTTTTGGTGGGTATGTTCAATTTACTATTCGATTAGAACGTATATTTAATGGGGGAAATTATGTAAAATGCTACTGTGATTGCGAAACAGGCATAGGACTTGAAAAAAGTTAACTGGAAGTGCATCAGTGCAATTATAAAGTATGCGAACAGCAAACAAGCCGATCTACAATAACAGAAAGATAAGTGCTATTATTTCTATGGATTTATTTGTCCAAATATCGCTCCTATTACGTTCTTTTATCAGATTTAATCAGTTTGTGCATATTCATAAATCTAACAAGTCTAAACTAAATTTTATCTACAAAGCACAGATAATTATAACAGATGAACAACTTGTATGGCTCAAATTTACACAAGTAAATTCATACTCCGCAAATTAATGCTACCGACATCTAACTTTTTTATTTTGTGCACGACTTGATTGTATAAAAAAATAAAACAAAAAACATGGAAATTTTTGGTTTATTTTTTCTATAATCAAATAGTCGTGTGCAAAATAAAAAAGAAAGGGATAAAAATATGCGTTAGATTTCAGTAACATTAATTTGCATCTGGTAAAGTTATCTGTGTCCGAAGTTAAAAAAAAACAATTGTCTTTCCTGTGCAAAAACCAATAAACTAGACTTCATTGTGGCTTGTGACTGGTTGCGGCATTAACTGTTAAACATTCTATCTCCTTCTAGCCTTTAGTCAAATGGTTGATTTACGCTTCTGCAACATTTATTCCGAAACAAAAGTTTCGAAGACAAAAATGTTTAGTTTTAAAGCCGACTTTTGATCAAAAAATGGCATCAAAACCTTGCTTTTAAAAGCAAAATTAGTAAAATCGAAAGTTATGTTATATCCCGAAGTTGTGTAATAAAGATATCCGAAAGCTGCTCTATTTACCAATATGATCCTTCAACTTTTTGTTGTGCCCTAATTGCGGATATTGTTGAAATAAAGATCGAAGAGCTTTACACTACCGCTCGCGAAATCAGAGTATTACCGAACCAACCATATTACTAAGCAGGAATTGTGGAAATTTTAACCTCAAAATTATGAGATCGTATACAATATTAAGAAATAACTCAATCAAACTAGATGTATTTGTAGATTTTTCAGAGTATATAGAAATCAATGTGTGCATCATAGACTGATCGGAGCTACCTATCTCGGTAACACGAACTTTTGGCTAACCAGTATTGTTGGCCAACTAACCTGGAGTCATCTATCTGTGAGGCCAACATTATACAGACTAATTGTAGAATATGATGGACTGACCTTCAGAATATTCCCTACAACCATGTAAGGCGAAAAAAAGGAGCAATAATCCTTGGGTTAGGCTGCAAACACAAATTTTGTGTGACCAGAAATGAATAGTTTATTTTGAGAAAGCATTTATTTCTTGGCTAAGCCGTTTTGCCCTATTTTAACCTGTATAAAGTGACTGGAGAAGAATTGACTGAAAAATTAAATGTTATAAAAATAGCATCACCATGGCAACCCACCAAAATATTTTTGTAACTAAAGTGGTTTTCGGCATTTGAAAGTTGAACTTTAAGACTATGTCCGAAACCATGATAAAAATGTATGAATACAAATTTTGACATTTCTTTGAAAAAATATTCCCCTACATTTAAAAATATGTATTACTCTGTCCGAAAAGTATAATAATTGATTGAAATATTTCCCCGCCTCAGATGTTTAAATTTCACTTTTTGTGAGGCATAAAAATCTAGTTATTGAAATTGTCATAGCAACGAAAAAGTTAAAATTTTTCATATATGGTTTTCCAATGGTATTATTACAAATTTCCAAGTAGAAAATTTTAAAAGTTTTATTGTATAAATCCAAGTATGCTAAGCGTTGAGTCTGGGTTTTATTATTGAAAATTTTTATATTTGTCAAAAATTATCATAGCAACTGACCGCGGGTGTCTTCGTTACTATCAAATAAATATAAAAAAGTTATATATTCACAAATATTTATCATCGGTTTCGGACACAGTCTTATTAAATGGATAACCGTAAATTTCAAATTGAGCTTAGTTGGTACAAAACAGGCCCTGTAGTCTTTTAAAAATTATTTTCGTTGTGTAAATAGGTCAAAAAATTATAAAACAAGCTATGTTATATTCAATCGATACATGGTATTTATAATATTGCGTGCCTCTCAAGATATATACGTGAACGAGATTCGTGTTTTTGATAATCAAATGTTTTTAAAGCTTATTTTATCATTAAAAATCTCATATCCTGTCTAGGCAAAGCAATATATATTTATAACAGTATGGTTCAATTATAAAGGCGTTACTGCAGAGTTTAGTTTTGTGTTATTAAATTGTATTTGTCATTCATAATAATGCAAATAATAGATTCGTCAGATTAAACCTATTTTTAAACAATCAATGAAAGAATTAGTTTTAGTTGAAAGAATTTTATTTAATTCAACTCTTAAGAGTGAGAGGAAAATAGCAAAAACATGAGACATTATTAGCATAGAAAAATTAAATAAAATCGTACGCAGATACATATTAAAAAATGTACTATTGACTGTATAAGTGCGGCAAAAATTCATTAGAAAAAAAAACATTTGAGCATATTATAACACTGGTAGCGAGAGAGCTATTATTTTATATTCTCTATATAAAAATAAACAGTTGAAATAAAACAAAACAAAAATACAAGTTTGCTGATTTTTTATATTTCTTCTTTAGTTTGATGTTTTGTTTTTTTTTTATTCAGAATACAGTTCACAATCGTATATAAACGACGACATAATCTCACAAATACATTCAACAGGATACATTTTCTGTTTTTTTACAGCTTATGTATGAGTACTTTTGAGCTTCCTTTAAGAGATTGAAGACGGCTTTGTGATTTAGCCAAAATAACACATATGTAGTTACAAATGTTTTATTTTGGCTACATCAGGATAATAAAATTGAAGAACTAAAAAAATCATAAAAGAGCGGAAACCGGTGATTGAGTCTTCATGTATGGAAACGGAGAGAGAAGAAATGTATGTGAGTGTGAGCAAGTGGGAGCGACTGCAAAATAAGGTAGATAAACAAATTAAGCAATACCGAAAAAACTGGGCAATTAACTGGACAATACCAAGCAACATACATTATGTAATACATTATGTATTGTAATTATGTAAATATTTAATTGTAATTATTGTAATTGATCAGTTTAATTTTTATTATGTTGATCTCAATAAATAAATAAATAAATAAATAAATAAATAAACATGAAATCACAAAATACCACGGCTTGCAACACAACAGAATATTGAAAAATGCAGTCGTCAACTAAAATATTGATATTTAGCGGAAACGGATATTCCCGATACGTCATATGTTTACACGGCATGTTCTAATTGTTCATGTGTGAATGAAAAAATGAAAATTGTTGTCGGTCAGATAAATACTCAAAGTTTTTATGCCAAAAAAGATATGTTGGTCATCTAACTGGCCAATAACAATATGAATGTGGTTTTTGTAAGTGAAAGCTATGGGAACGAGTGAACAAGACGTTGAATGTGAGGGGTTATGAATTTCTTTCCAAACAAAGAAGTGATGGTTATGGTGGAGTAGCAATCCTTTACCGTAGTAATATGGTACTCCAAGAGGTTCCGCTACCTACATTTGAGGTTATGGAGGCAAGAGAAGAAATCTGGCAAATAAAATAAATCTAATACTAGTAAGTGTTTTTGTAACCCAAGTATAGGATGAAGATGAGAGGAAAAAAAGTCTTTAGTAATTTCAAAAAATTGTTGAATGGGTTAGAGGAAAAAGGACCTGATTGGTGGTCTTCAATGGTGGGAGGCCAACTAGAATGGCGAATGTAGGAGTGTGACCAGTGTACTAGATTTGTCTATGACATCTTGTTAAACTGGCCGCCCTGGTCACTGTCGAATGCAGACAAAGCACAGTCAATATGTTGAGTGTGGAGGAAGTGGCAAATATTGGCCTTCCGCCTGGAAGTAAAATATCGCCAACATCAATACTGGCAATCAAAACATTCTGCAGTTTGGAGACGATTTTTGATAATAGAAAAAGAGAACAGGGTCGATGCGGTGGCTCAAAATGCGCTAAAGGGAGTAAATGAAGTTATGGAGAGAATTAAACGATTAAATTTAAGAGTGAATCCTATTAAATGTGCTTATGTGACTTTTAACATTAAAATGGATGATAATAGAATTGAACATGTCAAAACGTACAAGTATTTAGGTATATGGATTGATAGACGCATGAATTTTCAAAAGCACATGAACGTTTTGGCAGATAACTGCCAGGAACAGTTAAATGTAATTAAAAGGGTGAGCAAACCTAAGAGAGGCGCTCATCCAAGTGTGTCTAATATGTTGAGAAAGGGCTTTAGTTTTTCCAAAAATGGGATATAGTATTAATGTATATGGGAATAGTTCGAAAGGGCGTTTAACCAATTGATGAAAGTGGAGAGCGCCAGAGTAGTTCTAAGGCCAATTAAGTCATTGCTGATCCATACTGTGGTCTGCAATGGGTGATTCACCTCTTGATAATGACATCGTTTATACAGATGCTAGTATCAGTAACAATGGAGTAAGTGTTTGTATTTTTATGCCTAGTACGAATGTGGAAAAGTATTTCAGAGTAGATGAAAGCATCTGTATGCTTTCTTCCAATATATTCGTGTCTGCCAAAATTTCAATTCTGAAAGCAGAGATAAACCATTTTTTAATCTAAAACGGCATTTTAAAATTTATTTTTATTTATGTCATTGTGGAACTCAAATTAAAATGTATTTCCGAAAGATTCGATGCACTTCGAGGATATAATATGTTCAGTTGCATTACTATTTCAGTTGCTACTACAATGTAATGTTAGCCCATTGACATACTAGATGTCGCTACTGGTATCGTTTTAAAATAATCAAAATATTTTCATATATATAATCGCCTAAATGTCATACATTTATTCGAAATTTTAACGATATTATATCGACCCGACATCTGGAATATTAATGAGTAAACTATTTTTTTCTTATGGTGGTAGTACTATATGTAGTTATACTATGGATTCATTTATCACATTGGAAAACAATCAAATAAGTGGTTACTGCAAAACTTTAAAGTTTTACACTAGAAATTTTCAGACCCACAAAGAAGTAAATTTGACAAAAATGAGTGTTAATTTGTTGGCCGAAATTATAACTGTGCAGGTACCTGAAAATACTCTTAATTGTAGATTGGAAAACATTAAGCAGTCTACGGTTCCAAATTTGTAGTGTCCATAGCGTAAGAAGAGTAATCGTTCCCAAAATTATAAAAAAAACATTGAAGATCAACGAAGTTAGAGGAACGACTTGGAAATTTAGCTTTAATGTCAATAGAAGAACATCAGATGGTTGAAAATTTGAATATGGATGATATTTTATCTGAATTCGCCAAAAATATCTTCAGATTGTTCTGACATCTTAAAAATAGAATAGAAACAGCTTTCTATTACTGACGATCGAAAATTAGATGGTTATCTTCCAAATATTTCATCAGCTGAAATTTAATTATGGTCTCAAGTATTTTAGAAAGCACCAAGATGAAAATTCGAAAGGTCTGATTTGCTTTCCATTTTTGGCTCAATATGTACGTTAGCAGTTCTCCAGTTGGAAGCGAAGATGCCAGAATACTTAGATCGGCGGAACAAATATGAAAGTGATTTTGACAAGTATTTATAATAATATTTAGGAACAATTGGGGGAATACCTTCCGGACCTGAGATGTTTGGGTTAATGTTTGCAAGGACTTTACCGACAATTTTATGCCTGAAACAAATGCGGTGCCTCGACAAGCTAATCAGAGAGATAATCGGAGTGTTAGGTTAGAATCAGCTTAAATAGAGTTTTCAGCAATTTGTTGGGTGATAAGATTAGCTGGTTCTTGGGCAGTAGAAAAAATAGTGTCGCCAACTTTCAGAGGTGGTATAGATGATTTTGTACTATCCAAGAAATTTTCTTCGATTGTACGTGCAAAGTATGAATTCAGTTAAATTTGTGTACTGCAATCGTGATTTTGCCAAAAATTGCCTGATTTTTTTGGTTTGATTTTTTTAGATGGAATGAATTTTCCCGTGCGAAAGACAGCTGAAAACTGAATGACTACACTATCACAATTACCAAAGGGAAAACAAGAGTTTCATTCGAACACTTCAAAGAACACATACCACATTACTGAATTAGAGAGTTTCATCTGCTGCGTGACTTATAGTTTACATATAGTTAAATTTTACTTTTCGGAAGCCACAAAGATCACGTCTTTCGCTCTAACCACAACCTTAAGAGTAGTTTTTAGCAAACAACCTGAAACTCGGTTTGACTATATATATAAAATTTTTAAAAAATTGCTAAACATGACATTCTGTCACTGTGCCACTAAACTGTCAAACAAATATAGTTTTAAATTGCACATAAAACCACAATAACTATGAATGCATACACGACACATACATGCCAATCATAACAAAATAAAAATTCAAAATAGACGCATTGTTGCTATAAAAAGTTACTAATAAAATCAGTATGTCTGGTCACCTTATTTTACAAATAAAAAAACGAATTATTTTAATTACCTCATTTCTGCGTTCATCCTGCGGCAGGGTTAATCCACTTAATTTCTATTTTTTTTGGTTTTTCTTTCGATCGATCGAAAAATTTGTCAATATAGGCTACAAACGGTTGGTCCGGTCGCACATTATTTAATTGATAGTAAAATACGATAAAAAAACCTAAATTCTCACTCTTTACCACTTTTTTTTATACATAAAACGCAAATCTATTAAAATGTCACAAACAGTCACGAAAACTATTTTCCTTCGTTTGTTTTTCTTTCAAATTTCACTTTTATCTAAAATTGAATTTCCACTTTAATTTCACTTTCATTTCCCGCGTAAATTACATAAAGCTATATAAAAATTAAAAAAATAATTCCAAATCGCTAAAAACTTATCGGCACTTCTACCTAAATCGAAAAATTGATTGGAACTGAAAAAACTTAATCGACAAATAAAATAAAATAAAAAAAAAAAAAAAAACGTAAAAAAACTCGTTCGTTGCGTTGTTCAAAAACGTACTGCGTTTTTTCGAACGAGATCACAAATTAATACACTATCGAACACTAGTAGTGTGTCTATACCGTCGAGTGTGTAACGTGAGTGTATATATATACATATCAAGAAAATGTAATAATAAAAAACAAAAAACTTTTCATTAAATACGTTAACGTTTTTCTTTTATTTTTTACATTATATTTTCACAACAACAAAAATTTGAATGTACGCTTCAACGGCAAATAAATGAAAATGAAAATTTTCTCTTTCATTTTGCTCGCATCAAAAGGTAAGGTACTTTACTGTGTATATACACAGACATTTACCTTAGATGAGTAATTTTTTTGTTGCTTCTTTCTTTTATTTTCTTATCTTGTTGTGATAATATCTCAACTCAAGTACAATTTGAAGTGGAGAGGTGTTCCAAAGTTGGGGGCAAAAATATAAATAAATTAATAAATTATTTATTTATTTGCTTCGTTGTATATATGTGTGTGGGTGTGTGTATGCATGTGTAGGTATATCTGTAAGAACTTTCGATTATTTTTTAATTGTGTTACCACCGTTGACCTATGTTAGGGGCTTGTTGTTGCTGCTACACATCGAACAATAATATAACTTTAAAAACAAAATAAAAGCAGGCAAACCGAATCTCTTCATCGAAATGCTTCTTGGAAGCTCATGTATACATTCAGACAAATCTTGTAAATTCAACAAAACAAAAGATTCGTTCTCTTTTCTTTTTCGAATATTTATTTTGTTTTTATTTTAATTCTCAAGCTTTTTTATTTCTTGAAGGGCTTTACTTACATGAATAGACCGGGTGAAACAATTAATATGATACTACAACAAAAAAAGAAAAAAGAACATTACATTTTGTTCTGGAGATATAGTCTGAAAATACCAATTAGATCAGCGATGACGATCGGTTTATTAAAATTCTATATTATTAGTGTTGTGTAATTTCCATTAAAATGGCATCTAATATACTTCCAATTGATACCACCCGGGCAACGACTAAGGTCCGTCAAGGTTGGCTAATATTAGATGCGAGTATTAGCACTATAAATTAGGGGCCGGATTAAGGTGCCATGCGACCCGTACTGATGGTCAATCTGGCCCTTCTAAATAGCCCAGTCTCTAACGGAGCATCTCGATACCAGGCAACCTTCAGATGTATTTAGATTTATCTTTGCATTGCGGATCTCTGCAAGGATGAACATTCTTTTCTCCACTACTCATGGGACTTAAATGGAAGTTAAAAATAATAACATAGAAGCCGGTACTCTTAAAATGCCGGGAACTCCAAAAATAGAGGACTATAGGTCTATAGGCCTTCTCTCTCCAAGATTATGAAATATGCACCGTTAATGCGGGTCTCTTCAAACCAACCTCTAATGCTAAAAGGAAAGCATGGAAAGCCCTAAAAAGGCTAGAAACAATTCCGTTGGTGGATAGGACGGATAAGGACAGCGCCACACTGGATTGGGCTACTAAAATGGTAGAACCGAAGCTAGGAAGTCCATCTGAGAGTTTTATGTCCAAAAAACAGATATCTTCGGATGAATTTCCAAAGGTCTTTTAGCGAAGATCTCAATGATCAGTTTGTTGTAGTGGTTGTTGATAGAGGTCAATTGGATGGTAGCATCACTCCTGCTAATTGGAGGAAGGTGAGAAAGGCTCTTGCCTTTTCCTTCCTGAAAATAATGCGGGAAACCCTGAAGCTGCTCCTACATGTCGGAACGGTGGTTGGTACAACGATCGGAAGGTATCTGGGGGCGGAATGTCTGGAGCTCCTACTGGAAACTCATTTCCCAGGATGTTCCGAATCTCCGACTGTTCTGGCTAAAACAAATAGGGCTATGGGTCTCACTGGGAAAATTGTCAAGAGGAAGAAAATCTTGTTGTCAGTAAACAGTCCTTAACCTTTTAAGTCATCAGGTCCATAGCTTTAACCCTGGCGACATCCCTGGTTTGAAGTGATTTTTAAAACTAGTCTGGAACTAAGTCATGTTCCAAACAAATGGACTGAAGTAAAGGTCATTTTTA